>MNCI01005996.1:50657-85245 GCA_015680685.1 Gnetum montanum
AGAGTTAATTTTAGTTTCTCAATCCTTTACTATTTAGCATAGGAGATAAACCGAAAAATACCAAAAAAATCATATACCTCAGACTTGCTTAACCATACATCGTGACACATACAAGCAAGCCTGGGAAGACAACGAACGATTAACCCCAAGTGTTCCTTGTGGTGTTTAGGCATTTAGTCTGTGGAGTTCGACTGGATCGCGCATGCTACGCTCATTTTGTATGGTTGAGTGTAGGGGTACCTCGCCACTCATCACAAATGAAGGCTTTAGAAGCTATGCAATGTTGTGAAGTGCATAAAGTAGCAACTAGTAGTGAAGAGGTGATGAGTGGCGAGGTACCCCTACACTCAACCATACGAATATAAGCATTACACGTGCAATTCGATCAAAATCCTCAGATGGACTAGTTGTGGCACCTAGATAGTTAGCCTTAGGTCGCAGTTCATTGTCTTCCCACCTGGACTAGTATTATCTTTGTCACGTATGGTTTAGTCTAGAGTGAGGTGTATGATGTGGTTTCTAATCTAATGCTACTCTTGAAGGCAATGGAAAATAAGATTAACTAAGCTAGGAGGAAAGGGTAAGAGAGAATCTAAATTAGCCTAAGTGTGATGAGCATCCATTCCTTGATTATTTGTACACATCTTGGACTTCATGCATGAATACTACTGGGATTACCAAGCGTAGATCCTAGGTACGCTACTCGGTTACCAGGTAATCACACTTAAATGCTTGTAATCAATTTGTACAAATTCTGCATTTTAACATGAGTTTAAGGGTGAGAGAGATTAACTAGAAAAGTAGTAAATAAAAATGAATTAAATAATTAATCTAAGTGAATGCTACAATGATGAAGTAATCTCGATCTTTATTTTCGGTCATGTGCATGTCCAAGTACGTCACACTCAAATAAGGATGCCATAAAATTACAATCACCACACTATGGCCATACACTAGAAAATAATTCTAACTCCAAGAAGGAAAAACTACAAGAGTTTAGCTAAGGAACTAAGAACTAGATTTCTAAACTCATCTATCTACCTCTTATTTATAGATGAGGATACAGGCCACGATATCGCGTATGCGATATTGTGACTGGGCATGCGATATTGCATACATGATATTGTGGTTGCCCCAAATGATAACTCATCATACCCCTACGAATGAATGAAAACTCGTCCTCGAGTTATAGTGATTACACAGTGGATAGGTATGGGATTATTAGATGGGAAGAAATTAGATTATGCCCTAGTGTGGAATGAAAACAAAATGAAGACACAACACAAATGATGTTCTACATCTACAAAAATGGGTGGAACTCATGTAATTCCAGGTGGCGATGGCTCCTCCATTGGTGCTTTCCCTTTATCTTGTGCTCTAGGTTGTGAGGCTTGATGATGCTGAAGTATGGCCTGGAGATTCTCCTCTTCAGTCCAAGGGTCTTGTGCCATCCATGCTAATGTTCCAATGTTTGACAGAGTCAGCACTTCCCATGGACACGGTAGTTGCAGAAACATTTGATTAGCCTCGACATACCAAGCCATGAACACTTGTCGTTCCTCTTCATAGGCTCTAGCTTTATCCTTGTACTCTTGAAAATCTGCTACTCATCGAGCCAAGTCCATTGCGACACCTTTCTGTCCTTGGTAGCTGGTCTTCACCACCTTAAGTTTAGAATTTGCAACTTCCAGTTTCTCCAATAGTTTCTTGCGTTCTGCAAATTCTACTTCATATTTGATGTGGGTGTTTGCTACGTACTGCTTGAGCTCTATCCTCAGGCACCCTACTGTTAACATGGTAAGGTTGGCATACCTCAGATTTGCCAACTCTATGTATTTTATCAAATCCTGAATCTGCAGGTCCTGGCTCTTAACTTCCGCTTGGTGGGTGAAGGCATATGTGTCCAATATGGCCCGCCAGTCAGTGTGTTGAGCACTTATAGCATTGATGTGGGCCTTGGCCATGTGGATCTCCTTCTTAAGGATCTGTTTGTACATCCCCACTTGATCTCGGAAGTGCTCCTTCAGCTTTTCATGCCGTTTAGCCTCATTTTGCCATGCGCTTATCTCAATAGCTGACTTTTGACGAATGGTGCATACGTCCTCCATCGAGAGGGTTCGATTCTCTTTGGCTAAGAAGTTTACATCTCGGTTGACCCGAATGAATTGTTCTCATAGTTGATGGAAGTGTTCCTCGAGAATGTTCTTTTGCTTTTCCACAATGGTCAACTGAAGGTTGTTTGCAACGAGCTGCTTGTTTTCTTCTTGTAAGGCCTTGAGTGCCTTGATATGCGCATGAGTTTGCTCCTGTGTTGCAGAGGCATCCCAAACAGCCTTCTCCTTTTAATCAGCCACCTTTTTATTCTTTGCTATTATTTTGGTTAGTTGCTTAGTTCTAAAGTTATCTAGCTGGTTTGCGGGAACAAATTGCAGGGGTCCTGCTGTGCTGCTTGTAAGGCCACGAGCTGCTCTTGTAGTTTCTGCACCTCAACTTCAACATGCTCGGCCCTCACTTCTATTAAGACCAACTTCCCCTTTGTGGAGATGAGGTTTGACTGAATTGCCATAACATCCTGAGGGATGTCAAAAAGGGATGTCATTACTTACCCTGTTTGAAGCAATCGATCAAGCACATCCTCATGTTCTGCAGGAGTCATTGAGGTTCTGGCCAACATTTGAGCATCCTGTGCTCTTATGAAATCTATCAGTGGCACAACAGGTACGTTGAAGGATTCTTTGATGTGGTCAGTAACCACTTCTATAGCTCCCGCGGCATTCTGGTGTTGCATGACCACCATAGTGGCCCCTTTACTAGTCTCTAATTACACCTGGAAAGATGCCACATTTTTTGAGATCTATTGTGACCATCTACTTTTCCCTCCTCTTGTGTGAATGGACATTTCACCCCTTGTGCAATCCAAAGAAATAGTGGGCTGAATGGTATCATCGATGATGTGGAAGAGGTTTGTGTCCTCACAACTTCCCCAACTAATCATCTTAGCGATGGCCTTGATATGGCTCATTGATGGTTTGTAGTCTTGCGGTGGTGGTGGCTGATCCTAGCCTATGCTAGGCCTTGCTTCTTATTGTTGGCTAGGACCTATGCTTGGAGGTCGGCTGGGTCCTGCAAGTTGAGTTGTAGTTGGTCCAACCATCTGTTCTTCTTCTTGTTCTGGTCCCAGCATCTCGCCAGTGATTTTCCTTGGTGTTGATGACTTTAGCAACTCAGCATATGAAGTAGTTTGAGCTTTTCAGAGGACATCGTTGGTGTATCCTCTGATTCTAGCATGTCATCAAAGCTTTTTGATAAGACAAGGAAAAGGCAATGCCATCTTCCCTGTCTTCCGTTCCTCGAATCGCCTCAGGATATCCTTTAAATATAGATGGGGTAGGTTAGTGTTAACCTTTCCCATCAACACTGCACATCCTCTAGCTACATACATTGATATTCTTTTCAAGCGCTTCATGGGAAAGAGGTGATATGTTCCAATTTTAAAGTAAATCCTCTCTTTCGTCATCAACTCACCAACTGTTTTATCTTTGCCATAAGCCCTTTCCAACCAATCCCATTGCACATCGGGGTCTAAATAGGTGGATAACTAAGCAACTTTGGGCCTTGTGTTTATAAGGTTTAACACTTTCAAAATGGCCTAGATGGAGAAATCAACTGTCACACCACAAATATTGATAGTGATGCCTTGCTCCCTATTGTGCCAAAATTGGTACGTCTCTCCTAGGTACCAGGCACCGCTTTCAGAGAGGGTAGGCCATAATGGGGATTCTTTGAGGTGATCCCTAATATCCTCAGGGGTGAACTCTATAAAAGATTCGAAGTTCAATTCCACAATCACTGCAATGAATGTAGACTTCTCATGGATGGCCTGAACACAATCTTGGGGCAACGTGAGATGTTGTCCCTATTCAGGTGCTGCAGCAGCTCCTCCTTCTGCCTGCCTGGACCATACGGTAGGAGGATCTTCTTAATGAATGTTGAATGATTATTCCTCCTATTCTACATGTTTTTCGGTAAGATCTTGTCTTCCACCTTTCCGAGATCATTTGTTTCCACCTTGATAAGGACCTTCTTGGTGTCCACGTTTCAGGACCATCTGCAATCACATGGGGTCAAGTGTTAGTAAGGTTGTTTTTGAAATTAAGTTATACCTTACTGCTTACTTTAATTAATGATCTTATTTTATCTCCGTGTAATCTTGCCTGAAATATTGTAACAATGAGTCCATGTTACTTAGGTGGTTTCCAATTTTAATTTCCTGGTATGCCTAGGGGTTAAATGATTTTTGGGTATAATTATTCGAAGTGTTATAGCTAATTAGCCTAGATGATGTCCTTTGGGTGATGATAAATTCCAAAAAAGTGTGGCCCTTTCGGCAGGTGTCCCTCCTCCACGACTAAGCTGAACACTCCAGGTTCAAGCAGGTTCAAAAGGAATTAAAATCGAAGTACCAATGAGCGAGATATAGTGAGAAAAGCAAGGGTCACTCAATCGCAAGTCGTAGAGAAAAAATTCGAAAACTCCCTCGTGTTAATGGCAAAAATGATGCTAAGTATTGTGGGGGGTCACCTATTTATAGGTTGCGGGGATGTGATATCGCGTATGATACATCGCGTACGTGATATCATGGCCCTAGTGACATGAGGCACAACAAAAATACCCAATTTTTAAAGGATTCTCTTGAAATCAACGTTGTAAGATGAGGACATTGAGCTATTATGAAGGAGTTCTAGGGTAATTTCATTAAATCGAAAGGCATAATTAATGATGATGGTGTGGATTTTATCAATAAAACCTTGGGTGGTAAGAAAAAGGTTATGTGATGGTTCATGGGAACATTGAAATTTAGAGGGATAATAGTAAGGAAAGAATGTTATGAAAAATAAGCTGAGGGTGAGAAATGGTGTGTGTGAGCTATATCATAAGTGAAGATTACAAAGGATTACACAAGTGGATCCTCCCCAAAGCAGGTTCCAACCTATAATGCCCTTGTGTAAACACACTTAAAGTGTTCGTGGGCACTAGAAGGGTTAAATGTAATCTGCACTAATTCCACAAAACACACATGTAAATATCACCAGAATGAGGTAACTGACCCAGGGCATGAGCTACAATTACATGAATAGTGAGTTGAGACGAGCTATAGAAAGGGATCGTAGAGATTGGGACATGAGGTAACTAACCCAGGGCACAGTGAATCCTGTGTGTAAAGAATGATTAATGTGTCATTAACCCATCGTTCCAAGATCTGGACCAAGTTCATTCCTCTGATCAATGACATCGCATTGTTTCATCCCATGATGAGCAACTATGAGAGTACCATAACAACAAGGCATACGATCACTTGGCATTTTATTCAAGGGAGGAGTGATTTTTATTTTGTCACACTTTTCTTCTCTTTTTTTTTTGGAAAACTGAATCCAGAGAAGCTGCCAGCCTTCAGGCATGGATGCATGTCTTTCTAGTGGGATCCCCTAGAACAACATTGGATTTTTGAGTGCCCTTTTGATTACTCTTACTCCCATTTTTGGTTAGATCTACAAGGATCTTAGTACAACCACATTGCATGATAACTCTCACAAATGTCACCAAAGAGAATCCACAAGTCCCCTTGATGTCACATCCTAATCATTTCCTCTTGGTCCATCCTTCTTCATTTTGGGTACAATGAACACAAAATTAGTTTTAATTTTTTAGAATGTCAAGAATATCACTGTACCCTTGAACATAACCTATGATCTGTAGAATGGATGAGTGGGCATAATGGGCTCACTATCCACATAATTGATCACTCGAGACTTAATAACATAGAACACACCTCAACCAACAATCCACATGAGTGTTTTATTCATAGATGAGATTACTTATAAAAAAAGTAAATAGACAAAAAGACAAAAATATAAAAAGATAAAACAAGAAATTGAAAAATGAAAAACTGGAAAAGAAAAATTGAAAAATTAAAGAAAATGAAAAATATTTATTAATCCTGCTTATTATTAAAATGGGGGACATCCCCCATAACTAATTGGTTGAGGATGACAAGGATTAATAAATGGAGGATGAGGATCCTTGCATGTTGAAAATATTCGGACTTGGTCATATTTACCCCAGTAGGGTTCACACACTTGATTGTAATAAGCATAGTGGGGCAATTTATACGATGTAGTTCCTGGATAATGAGTTGACCCACTATGACATTTGGGACTGTTAGATGGTATGCAAGTATTGAGTTGTCGCTTTCCATTCCTATGTTCATTGGGCCGTGTTGTTGTTGGAGTGTGAGTTGGTGGCCCAGATGAAGTAACATGAGGTGTGGAGTTCGAAGATAAGGGTGCACCATAGTGTTGGACTTGTGCTGACTCGGAGGATGCAGTGGCCTTGGAATTGTGTTGTTCCTTCTTACGATCATGTTTAAAGAAAGAACACTTTTGATGTTCAGGAGGCTTTTCACTACTATTGGTAGTAGTAGCACAAGTGGCATTCATGGGTTGTTGCTTAGGTGCAGGCACCTTAGGAACAATTGGTGGCAATGTGGAAGGAGGGAAAGTATGAGAATGTTGAAAATTAGGAGAAGTGTAGGATGCACAAGGTGGTGGTTGTGTTGAGGACATGGGTTGATAGTATTGTGGAGAATGGTAATGTGGTGAGATAGATAATGTTGGCCTAGTTGGAGAAATAGGATGTTGAACAAGATAAGCATTTGGATTCGGATGATATGAAGGGTGTCTCTAGTTTAAGGGTGGTTTCCCCCACAACTGGGATTGTTGCCACTATGATTGAACATAGTATCTCTGTATGAACTATGGATGTAGTGTGTTTCCCCAATGCTCATATAAATGTAACAAGATTGGGCATTGAACCTTGGGGTGATTGTACAGGAAAATGTTGCATTCATATGTATGATCAGTAGTTGAGCTCTTATTTTGCTTATTCCTTCTTTCCGATTGTCTAATGTTTTGTCTTGCTTCTTGGGTTGTCAAAACTCTATCTCCAATAATATTGATACGTCCATTCCAACATCTTATTGATCTTTGCCTCAACTTCTTCTAATGATTGTTGTATTGGAAAAGATGGTTCTTCTTCCTTGTGATAGGTTTATTTCTCCTTTTTATGATCATGGACCTTTGTTAAGTTGAGATTTTGGTCCTGTTGATGTTTTTCAACATTCTCCCATCTAGTCATTTCTCCTTCTTCTTTTGCTACACTCTTGATAAGCTCTTAGACTTGATGGGTCCGTAGTTTGTATAGTTGACCTTGGGCATACATTCCTAAGGTCTCTCTTGTTTCATTACGTAGCCCATCAATGATATGGTATAGTAGCCATTCCTCGGAAAACCCATGGCCTGGACATTTGTTTAATAGTGCATAATATCTTTCTAAGGCCATGTCCAAGGGTTCATGTTGTGCTTGTTTCCACCCTTGGATTTGTTTCCTCAAGGTTGACACTCTTGCGTAGGTTTGATATCTTTCGTTAAATAACTCTACCATTGTTGACCAACATCGTATTGAATTTGGTTTTAATGATCTATACCATACTTTTGCTTGGCCAACGAGTGTCATGGGAAAGAGATTAAGTTTTTGCCACCCGTTATCAATATTATTCCATGTGTAGGCATCGTAGAGGGTTTGTAAATGTTGATGCAAATCTAAGTCATAGCCTCCTGAAAAATTAGGAAAGTTGTTTAAATTAAGCCTATGTAGATGGCTCTCTTTACAATGCCTATGTGAGATTCGAATAGCCTCTTGTATTTGCGTTAAGCTTGTAGTGGCCAATAGGGGTTCATCGTCATCTTGTAAGTTATGCTTTTGAGCGTTGGGATGACGTTGCTTTTGTTCATGTTTATAATGTAGAGGTAGTTGTTCACAGTTCTGTTGCAGCGATCCATCACGGATGTGCTGATCACGCGTGCCATCAACCTTGTTAAGACATTGACGCCCAATTTTTTCCATTCTTTCTTCATTTTTGCAGAATCTTCTCTACGGTGGGTTTTGGTGGCTTTGCTTCCTGATCTGATTCTTATGTGCGAAGATGACATTGTGCAGAAATGGTCACCGGCATGCGGGCACCTTTTCACTTCACTAATTGGTTTCTTGACTACAGATTAGTATTTGAAGTTTTGTGGATCTCAAAGGTTTCACTAACAAATTTGATTTCTCTGAAATTATCATTTCTCCAGCTGTGCATGGTTGCCATGGTTGCTCCTCGTGATGATGACTCTCAGATAACACACAACCCAAAGACAGATTCCAGCATTCCACAAATCAAACCCACAAAAATTTGCAACAACCCAGCACACAGACCAGACCTGCTACTACATAAACACGCAAACCCTTGATTGCTTCCTTCATAATCCCGCTAGACTTTAGTTTCGTAAAGTCCAGTGTATCATAATATATTTATATATCTATATTGTTGCCTTGTTCCATGAAATGGCCAAAATGTGCCAACAGTACTGCTGCAGAAATCACCACTTATATCATAGTGAAACAAATGATCTTGCAAACTATATAATAATCAAAGAATGTGAAAAGAATAAGTCTT
This sequence comes from Gnetum montanum, assembly GCA_015680685.1. Classification (NCBI taxonomy): domain Eukaryota; kingdom Viridiplantae; phylum Streptophyta; class Gnetopsida; order Gnetales; family Gnetaceae; genus Gnetum; species Gnetum montanum. Next base: position 59,212 of record MNCI01005996.1, read on the forward strand.
AAAATTTTAGATTAGATATGGAGCTAAAATTATTCAAATTATTGTGGATAATGCAAGTTTAGATGACTTTATGTAAAAATATATGTAGTAGTTGTGGTTATAAATCACAACATATCCTAAACTGTACATTATAACTAGTTGGATCAAAGTACTAACCACCAAATCATATAACAATGATTGATGAGTTTCCAAATGAGAAGGTTATCTTATTTTGTACCCTAAGATACTATCCCCATAGATACATGACACATTGTTATGGACAAATCATGGTGGTATGATAGACACTTGGTGATTGATTCATGGTGTAACATTATCATTATGAAGAAAGAGGACTTATGTTTTTGCTTACACGATGAAAACCCAAAGAACATGGTAGTCAAACAACCATTATCACCAAAGTAAAATTGCATGGTAAGAAGAATGAAGATGGATCAAACAATTAGTTATATTTTTTAAGAGACCTTGAGTTCAAGGTTGGAAGTTAGACAAACACAAACTTAGGTCCAAAAAGACTACCCAAGTTAAGAAAAACAATGGCAAAGAAGCAAGTGAAGAAAACTAGTGAGAATTAAAATCTATTAGTTGAGCATATGAAGTCGTGGTTTAGGATTAACTATGAAGGTATAAGATAATATGGTTATCAAGTTAACTAGAATGGTTTTCTTCATCAAAAGAGTACAAATTTTAGGCTACATGGAGAAAATTGACATGTTGATACTAGATAGTCAAACAAGAAGTATAAATGTGCATCATGAAAATGAATAATCACCTGTGATGGTGAAACTGAACCACACCATGATGATTGGAAAGGAAAACACCATGATGGTGGAAAAATACCCAATGCATGTTAACCCAAGAGATCCATAATAAAATCCTACCCAAATATGAGACATGTCTATTATCTGCAAACTTGAAGATAATAGTGTAGTGAAACCTCTTTCAATCTCCTTGTTCTATCCTACATGTATGTTTTGCAGGTTTTGAGGTTGAAGAAGATGTTTGGGAGGCTAGGAGACATCTTGGCTGAGACTTGGAGGTGATAAGAGATGTCTTGAATTCAAAGGAGATGTCTCGACCAAATGTAAAACTTCTTAGAGGAGATGTTTTAGACATGATGTCTCATGCAAGATGTCTTGGGAAAAATGTCTTAACCCATAAGAAGATGTCTTGGAAAAATAGCAGATGTATTTCTCAAGAGCTAGGTGAACTTAGAGATGTCTCGAGAAGGTTAAAGATGACTTGTATGGATGGGGAAATTTCCAAAAATATCCATCCAAACTTGAGAAACAATGATAAGAAGGCAAGAAAGGATGGAAAACAGTGAAAGATCTTCAAGTAGAGCTTGGGGAAGGTTTCCTAGGATTTTCCTTATCTTTTTTCTATATAATTATGATGTATGTTTCATGTTAGTATGTGGAATTAATCACTAAGAGACATAATTCAAGAGTCAGAAAGAGAGCTCTTGAGGAGGGAGAGCTTATGTAAGAAGAGAGCTTGTGTAAGGGAAATTGAGTGAGAGGTAAGGAAGAGCACTTGAGAGAGGTTGAGGGAATCTATTATAAGTGTCTTATCTTGAGCTTTGGCTTCATGATGAGCTATTGATGATTGAGAGGGAACAAGTGTGATCTCTAAGATCCTTGGGAGAGTAGGGAGTTGAGGTTGGCTTCTCATCTTTTATGTATTTTCTCTATATTTTGAGAGTTTTCTTAATATAAGAGTAATTTTCTTCATTTCATTATGTTTTTTTGTTTTTCTAGGCTAATTCTACTTGGAAGTTGTGGATTGGGTCCTATTTGGATCTATCAAGATGCCACAACTACATTAGATAACCTAAAATTTAACTATGGGAGTTTATTGTGAACATCAAACATAGAACTACCATCCTACTTGCATTAAGTTATTATATGTGATTTTTGAGAAAAAATATTTGTTGATGTGATGGATCAAAAAATTAGTCTTTTTGTTCTAGAGATCTCAAGTGTAATGTCAGAAGCTAGATAGACAACACCCTAAGTTCATAAGAGGCTAACTAAGCTAAGAAAAATAATGAAAAACATGCGTCTTGTGAAAGCCAACTAGAACCAGAATCCATAAGTTGAGGATATGAAGTCATAGTTCAAGGCCAACTATGATAGTTTTCTTTATAAAAAAGTAGAAATTATGGGCTACATGGAGAAATTTGATAAAGATTAATATTGAATGGTCAAATGCAAAAGTAAAGATGAGAAGCATGGAAAAAATGATCAACCACAATGGCAAAAGTAAACCACACCATGATGATTATGAAGGAAGACACCATGGTGGTGGGAAAATTCTTAACGCATGCTAACCCAAGTAATTCACAAAAAACCATGACTTAACAATATAAGACATTTCTATTATTTTTCAACTTAGGGACAAGGTAGAATTTAATCGTGGGAGTTTAATGGGGATAATAGATGTACAATTACCACCCTACCTACCTTAAGTTGTTTATGTGATTTTTGAAAATTATTTATAAATGAAAATCTACATGGAATGACCAACAAAAAAGTCTATGGTGATGAATAGATAATTGCACACCTTCTAATCAAGGGAAAAATTTACGAATAATATTCAAAGGCACGACAAAAGTCCAAACCCTAAAATGTTCATAAAATGATGGAAACTTGAAAATCAATGAAATTGACAAATTTTGTTTTATATTGAGTGAATATAAACATTTTAGGATGAAACAAGATGTACGTGTAATATCCAAACTTGAAATGGTTGAACCTATAAATTCTCATGAAACCCCAATTCCCAAAAATTACTGAAAAGCATTCAATTAATCTCACAATTAATGAATAAAAATAAATCATATTTAAACATGAGAAACAAGACCTAACCCAAAAATAATTACACATAAACCATGAAATTAGACAAAACCCATCTATGCTAAAATGCAAAAAAAAAAATAAAAAATAAAAAATAAAAAATAAAAAATGAGAACTTGAATAAAGCATAATAAAATGTCAAGAAGTCTCTTGTGGAAACAAGAAGCATAAATACAAGAAGAAAGTGTATACACATAGTGACATGCATAGATGAGCCATGAACACAAAGTACTAACTCTAACAATATTATCACAAGCCTCCAATCTAGCAATTTCACATTAAGGCATAATGAATGCCAAAGTACTCAAAAGAATAGAATGTGAGATTTTTAATGGAAAAGTATCCAAGAACAAAAACATGACAACCCTAATCCTATCTTGTGAAAATAAAATGAAAATAACAAAAACCTACCACCAAGCCTTACTTGTCTTCCATAGACATGCCAAAAAGCCAAAAGAGATATACCAAAAACCTTTTGATAAAACCAACACATACCATATCATAACTTTAATTTATATATTCTAGAACATACACTTGCATGTGCACACAACTTAATCATGCAATTTACATGTCATTTATGCCTAATCCATGGTTACATTGAAAATGATGTCAAATTGAACCACCATGTTAGTGCATAGTAGTTGTATAAGAATTAATAATGCATAAAATTTAATATACATAAATATAAAATTTAATGTTGAAAGTCTATAATAACAAATTTGCATAACTAAAAAGCATGATGAAAACACATCCAAGAATATCAAAGAAATATAACATGAGGTAAGAATAATAACTTAGGCATCAAAAAATATGGATTGTTATACTTTATTTAATATAATTTGATTCCCTTATTTTCTTGTTTAACTTGAATGCCTATGAAGTATTTCAGTTCTCTAAGAACTTTTATTTCAAAATTGTCCTTCATATATAATATAAATTCTTCCAATAACTTGTCATTTATAGTAATAAAGACTATATCATCAACATAAAGGGATATTATTGTGAACTTAATATTGTCATGTTTATAATATAAGGTTAGATTGAACATGCATGATGAGTAATTTTTCTTCAAAAGAAAATCATTAGTTCTATGAAACCATGTCTTAGATGCTTACTTTAGGCCATACAAAAACTTTTTTAGTTTGCAAACTTTATCCTCATTTCCTTTGACTTTATATCCTTTTGGCTATTAGACATAAACTTCTTTATTTATATATCTTTTAAGAAATCTTGAAGTGTCATCTATTTGATGTAATTTTACATTATGATTAGTAGCAATTAAGATGATAAGCTTTCAGGTTTTAAACCTTGCCACTAGCGCAAATATTTCTTTATAGTTAGTATGTTTCTTTTGTCTAAAGCCTCTTGCTACTAATATTGCTTTATGTTTTATGAATTCTTCCTTTTCATTAAATTTTTTATACAACCATTTGCAATTAATAATCATATTTTCTTTTGCCCTATCAACCAACACCCACACATTATTTTTAATATGGCCTCATATTATTTACCCATGGCTTCCTTCTATACTTTGATTTTTAGAGCTTCTTCTATGTTGGATGGTTCTTACTTAAGAGCTAAATAGGCAAGATTTTTTATTATATTTGATTAAGTTATTCTTTTTTAAAATTTGTGTCCAATATTTGATCTTCAGGGTAATTTCTTTGAACCCAAGACTTAGGATTATTTTGAGTTTTTAGTTTTTCATTATTATGTTGAGGCTAATTTATACCAAATTTATATTCACTGGATATCACATGCTAGAGGAGTACCATTTGTATGCAATTAGCTCATAGCATTTGTATCCACTTGTTTTTGTATCATAGCTAAGAAATATACATTTTTTCCTTTGTTGTCTAACTTGTCGAGAAATTGTTTTGGAATCTTAACATAGCAATGACATCCAAATGTCTTCATGTACTTTATATTTGGTAGCTTGTTATAAGAGAGTTAATAAGGTGACTTGTCTTTATTGGTGCTCCTAATAATTATATTTGTGATATAGATTGCCATAGTCATGGTGATTGATGAGCGGCAAGGTACCCTATGTCCAACCATATGAATCATGAGCGGTCACGTGTGGCTTGGTCGAATTCCGCAGACTACAAGCACTTGCATACACCAAAATCTTTTAAAGTCTAATTCTTTAATTGTAGGAAATGGAAAGTTGTGTAAATTATAATTGTTCTACTCTATTGGTTAACTCTTCCTAGCATAAGCAACTGATCCCATCTTCCATGCACATCCTGAGCATACCCTAACCACTGCTGGGTTACCAAGTGTTTGATATATGTTCAAGATGGTTGTGCCTATGGTTCTCATAAAATATGAAAGGACAATAACAATAACGTGATAACAATAAAAGCTACTGAAATTATTAAAGTGTTGAAATATTAAACTATTAAAATTCTTAAGTGATTAAATCCAAATGCTGTAAGGAATGCTCATAAAGCTCATCTTTATTGTTGGTCACGCCAATGGGCTTAGGTACATTAGCACTCAAATAAAAAACCATACACCTTTCTCAAACCTGCTGCGGGCACTTGGAAAATATTCTAACTCTTATGGGAAAAAACTACAAGATTTTGGCAACAACTACTCTAAAAGATGCCATAAATGCTATGGGTGCACAAATATTTATAACAAGAGATAGACTTTGCGTTAACGGGGTCATGTTAACACATGGATGGATACATCGACGGGGTCACGTCAATGCAGCTGCATCAACGAGGCTCCATTAATGTGGCTTAGTTGACGTATCAACAAAAGACTTCATCATACCCCCATGACTGAGTGAAAACTCATCCTCGAGTTTATTACAATTTGGAAGGTATGAAGTTATTGACGGTACACATGATAAAACACATTTACACACATTGACTCTATTAATATATTAAGTGCCCTGGTGTACGGAAAAACAAATTACAAAATTGTGGTATTCACGGACAATGAAATCGAACATCCTAATAGCCATAGATTCTCAACCCTGTCAAAATGCTGAAGTTACTAGAGAAGGTCACACGGTTCCTGGTGGCGGTGGTTCTGATGGGCCTTCGTCAGTTTCTAGTGCACACAATGATTGAGGCATTGATGATGGTTGTCCTGCAGCCACTGCAACTTCCAAAGGTAATCAAAAAGCCTCCAACAATGCTCTCACCTTCTCCTCTTTATTTCTTGGATTGTTCACCATCTAGATAGCTTCATTGATGTGTGCTGGAATGGGAACATTCCAAGGGCATGGAAGTGTAGGGAAGAGTTCCTTCAAATTGAGAAAACAAGTAGTGAACTATTTTCATTCAATATTGAACGCTCGAACTGATGTTTGCAGCTATTGGTAGTCATTCATTTTCCAGACCAAGTTCTTTGCAATAGTGCATTGTCCTTCAAAATGAGTGTGAAGAACTTCAAGTTCCGCATTGGCTATTTCTAGCTTTTTCTTTATCTCTTTATGCACTTGGAACTCGCCCTCGTATAAAGAATATGAGGTGGCCACTTGTTTCTCTAGGTCTAACTAGAGCCTTCCAACTGTTAGCATAGCCAGGTTTGCATAACAGAGATTGGCTAACTCCATGTATTTTATCATTTCTTCAATTTGCAGCTCTTTGAGGCAGATCTCAACCTAGTTGTAGGCGTTCAAGCCATTGAAGATGGGCTGCCACACCTCACCTCCTTCCTAGAGCTACTGGAATGCTTGGTTCATTTTAGCCTTTGCGACTTGAATCTCTTTTTCATTTACTTCTTTTTGCAATCCCACCTAGTACCTATAGTGATTTTTAACTCGTTCAAACTTTAGGACCTCATTTTTCCAAGCGACAATTTCAATTGTTGATTTTTGTAGCAAGGCTCGAACTTCCTCCATAGATAGATCACAATTTTTAGCTGCCAATCTCCTCACATTAGTATTTACCTTGGCTAGCTCCTCCTGCTATTGATGGATGAAGTCTTTCATGTGTTGATTCTCAACACCAACATTGCATAGGCGATGAACTTCTGCGGTTAGCCTGACATTCTCCTAACGAACCTCTGCCAAGTCCTTGTTTAGATGGTAAGCATGGATGTCTATTAAGGACTTGTCAAAGATTGCTGACTCTTGCTCACCTTCAACCTTTTGAAGTTTGGTTTGAAGTTGTTGAAAAGCTTCATCCTTGGTGAGTTCATGGTTGAGGAGAGATGGATTAGCAAGTTGAACCCTTAATTAGGCAACTTCCACTACCAAGCGTTCATGATCCACTTGTGCTACTTCAAGTTGCCCCTCCAAGATGAGGCACTTGCCCCTTGCTGAGAGTAGCTCCGACTGGGTTGTAGTAATGTTGTCTGGAAGATAAAAGACATTCAGAAGCAATTGCCCGATTCCCACCAGTTGGTCCAACAACTCTTCATGTTGGGCTGCATTGATTTTGCTACATGAAGTTCCTGTGGATGTCTATACATCTCCAAGTCCATGTACATCTGATACAGGTGCCATAGGTGCATTAAGGGCTATAGCAATTGTGTCAGCAACCATTTCAGTTGCAACTTCTTGTCCCTAGTGTTGCATTACCAAGATAGTCTTCCCTTCTCCATCCTCCAAGCACACTGAAAAAGTAGCGGCATTTCTTGAGATTTTAGGAAATAATTGTTGGGTTGACATCATTACTTCTTGAACAATGGGGTTAGTTCTAGCAGGCACTTGCATTTGGATGACAGAAAACATCAGCCCTACTCTCTATAGTAGACTTACCGATTGAGCCACTTGTTCAAGATGGCTCATCGCAGGGCGATAAATTGAAGGGTCTTCTCCTTCACCAGTTCCTATTGATTGCTCTTGTTGGCTTAAGAGTGATTATCAAATCTCACATATGTGTTCTACGATTGTGTGTGAGCCTGACCTTTTTGTTTGCGTAGGTGGTGGAGGTGGTTGCTACTCTTCCTTAAGTTGTGTTGTGGCTGGAGTCTTGTCCTTCATCATCTCCCACCACAAGGCAATTAGGACGTGATGAAGTATGTCATTGGAATATCATGCTATCCTTGCCCATTTGCACAATTTTCTGATTAGTCAGGGAAAGGGTAGAGCTTGCCTTCCATGTTAGTTTTCAGCAAATCTCTTCTCAATCTCTAGGAAAAGAAACTATGGAAGGTTGATGGGGAACTTTTCACTTAGAGCTGCACATGCATGAGCAGAGAAGGTAGTGATCTTGCTGGGTTTTACCGTTGGATTCAAGTGGTAAGACACAATTTTTGAATAGACCCTCTCTACAGTGGTTAGGGTGCCAAATTCCTTGTGCTCTAACCCATAGCATTGCTTGATCCACTCCCCTTTTACCTCAGGTTCTACTTGTTTGGGGATCTTTGCCACGTCAGCTCTTGTCTCTAGCAACCCCAGAGCTTGTGCAATTGGTTTGGCAAAGTAAGAGACATGAATGTCTTTGATTCTTACTTTGGACCCTGGCTGCTGATTTGTCCAAAAGAGGTAAGTTTCTACTAGGTATCATTCACCACTGGATGTGATGATTGGCCACATAGGAAAATTTTGCAATTGGATTTTAACCTCTTTTGGTGCATTCTCTAGAAATGGTCCAAAGTGCAACTCCTAAAGGACCATTTGTTGTAGTTCCCTTGGCTTAATAGTGTTAATACAAGCCTGGGTCAAGGTGACCTTAAGCCGTGGTGCTACCACTAGAGTCTTGTCCCTTCATGATTGTTTGCTGGGGACATCCTCTTCAGGAATATGATGAATAGATTCCATGTTAGATTCTTCGCAGAGGGGGCCAGTTGCATGTGAGCCCTTTGCGTGCTTTGGAGGTTGTGTGCCTCATCCTCTTCTCATTCTTGGTTGCGTGCCCCTTGGTTGGGATGGTCCCTGTCCCCTTGGATGCCTTGGTTTGGATGCATCTGTAGTCACAGCATAACCATGAATTAAAATATGTATAAGTTGCTTAAAATGGCAAGCATACACCTCATTTTGACCAAGCTATGACAATGGCATGTGCATCCTATTAGGTTCCCTAGAGTATAGTTGAGGGATTAGAAAAAATAGTAAGACATGATTTGTAATTTATAGTATCATTTTTGTTTTTTCTTGTCTGTGCCCTAAGAGGTGTTAAGTCTTTGATAATTATAATAATTATAGGCCTCACCCCCCCATGATGAAGAGCAGACCTCTGGTTGCGAAAGGGTTGAAAGAATGGATGGATTGGGACATGCGGTGGAAACATTTTGTGCTCAGAAAGAAGTGTTGGCGTAGAAACAATGAAAAAACTCCCTTAGCATTGTGAACAAATGGAAAAATTCCAAAGGCACAATGATGGTATATATATTATTTTTGCCATGCATTGATGAGGCCACGTAAACGAGGCTACGTACCCCTACGCCCAACCATGCAAATCACGAGCATTCACGCGTGACTCGGTCAAATTCCGCAGACTACAAGTAGTTGCATACACCAAACTCTAGCCAGCAAAACCTTAGTTAGAATGATCATTGTCTTCCCAACCTCACTTGTGATATTCTAAAGCGATGGTTAAGTGAGATTGAGGCAAATAATTTTTATTGGTTTTCTTTTTATCTTTTAAAGTCTAATTCTTTAATTATAGGAAATGGAAAGTTGTGTAAATTATAATTTTTCTACTCTATTACTTAACTCTCCCTAGCATAAGCAACTGATCCCATCTTCCATGCACATCCTGAGCATACCCTAACCACTACTGGGTTACCAAATGTTAAGCATCACTGGGTTACCAAGTGTTTGATATATATTCAAGATGGTCGTGCCTATGGTTCTCATAAAATATGAAAGGACAATAACAATAACATGATAATAATAAAAGCTGCTGAAATTATTAAAGTGTTGAAATATTAAACTATTAAAATGCTTAAGTGATTAAATCCAAATGCTGCAAGGAATGCTTAAAAAGCTTGTCTTTATTGCTGGTCACACCAATGGGCTCAAGTACATTAGCGCTCGAATAAAGAGCCGTATACCTTTCTCACACCTGTTGTAGGCACTTTGAAAATATTCTAACTCTTACCGAAATAAACTACAAGCATTTAGCAACAACTACTCCAAAAGATGCCATAAATGTTGTGGGTGCATGCATATTTATAGCAAGAGATAGACTCTGCGTTAACGAGGTCATGTTAACGCATGGATGGATACGTCGACGGGGTCACGTTAATGCGGCCATGTCAACAAGGCTCCATTAACGCGGCCCAGTTGACGTATCAATTGAACACTTCATCAGTGATGCTCCAATATCTATTTGATAATTATGCATTTTGAGCTCTATTTTGTCTTTCTACAACTCCATTTGATTGGGGGCTATACCCACATGTTTTTTCATGAAATATTTCTTGTTTTGTGTAGTATTATTTGAAATTATTATTGATGAACTTTTCTCCTTTACCTAAGCTGATGGAATTTATTATTATATTCATGGTATTGTGCATAATAGTGTAGAAATCTTTGAACTTGCTTATTACTTCATCTTTTGTTCTTATGTTGTATGTTTAAGTAATTCTAGAGTGGTAATCTACCATCACAAGGATGTAATTTTCCCTTGTAATTGAAGTGGTTGGCATGGGACCAATAAGATCCATATGAATTAGCTCAAGTGTTTTGTCTTTTCTTTGCATGGTCATGGTGTGAGAACTATTTATTTTCTTGCCTTGCATGCAAGTTGACATTTCTCTTTTTGAGTTTCTTTGATTTAGAGACTTTCTATTTTTTTTAGGTCTATCATTCTTTCAATATTGTCATACAAGGTATGACCTAATCTCTTGTGTTAAATTTTCTCTTCTTCTTCATTAATAGATAGGCGATGATTTCCTAAAATTATTTGATAGGTAATTTTATTTGATTTAATTATTTGAATAATGGGTTCTTTTGGTTTTTGACCATCATTGCTAAGGACAATGAGATTTTATTTTAAGTCAAAATAGCCATAGTCTATGTAGTAGATTTGATTATTGTAGGATCTAATTTTAATTATCTCTTCTCCATTTAGTTTTGTGATTGTACACCATTCATATCTAAAGCTTTCATATGTTACTTTTCTAGCCATTTACCCTACTAAAAGTAAGGAATTTAAAAGATTTGGAACATGAAACACTTTAGTAGTGGCTATGGCTTTGTTGTTGGGTAGTCTTATAATACAGTCTCCTACTACTTCTATATTGAGAAAGTTACTATCGCCAATTTTGATGTTGCCAATATTGTAGAACTTGTAATTGAGTAGATAGGATTTGTGAGGTGCCATGTGATTTGAACATATATTATCTATAATTCATGAATTTTATATAATAATTTGACTAGAATTAAAAGCTTTAAGATTATCTTGATTGTCTTCTTATATTGGAGTAGATGTTAATCCCTCCTCTTGGTTTTTGTTTTGAATTTGAACTAGAACAAAGCCAATTTTTATCTAGCAATATTCTATAGTGTCTTCCCTTCTTTCGTAAAATCTATAGAATGGGATGGTGTTGTTTGTTTGTATGTTCCTTTGGATTAGTTTCCTCCTAAACATCATTTTTTGAAGAAGGCCTTTCATCATCTTTTCAAAGAATGAAGTCCTAGGTCCCATTGAAGATGATGGGACATTTTTCAATTTCCTTATTACAACTCATTATAAACTTAGCACTTTGATACTAGCATAATTTTTAAAGTTAAAATTTGAAATTTTGATGAAAGTTGATGAAAAATAATGAAAATTTTGTTTACCATGAATCATGGTATTCTACTACGAGTCATGATCTTTGGACCACAATATAGCCACAAGTTGTGTGTAGAGAAATAGAGAAAAGTAAATCAAACTAAGAAAATTATAAGAAGGCCATGAGTGGACCACGAGTTGTGCTTTGACAAACTAGAGAAAAAAATTCAAACTAAGGATTGCATGAGCCAAACAAAGTATCCAAATAGCTAAACATGATATCATGAATCACTATCTTCCCACTTGGAGTAGTAGTGATCTTGTTTATAGTTTAGTCCAAAGCTAGGTGTATGTTCATGATATTGTTTAGCAATTAATAAAAATAATTTAAAATATAGAAATTAAATAGTTTATCTAATTAATATCAAAGTAAATTTTAAACTTACATACCTAGTACTATGATTACTAAGCCTTGGGCTATTGGACAAGCCAAGAAATAACACTATTGAGACTCCTAAGTGAATACATATTTATGCTTAAAATTGGTCATATTCATTCTACCATAATTAACATGCATGGAAATGTAACTAGCAATATAAATTGCATTAAAAAGTAAATGACCTAGAAAATTAAATTCAATTGTAAGTCAAATTGCTCCAATGGAATGGAATGGAATGAATCTTAATCTTTATTACCACTTGATGGGGCGCAATATAGTGCACGCAATGTATCGTATGCGATATCGCGTCTTCTCCCGTGATATCACATATGTGATATCGTAGTCCACTGCCATTTCTATAAATAAGAGGTGGCTCTCCCTTATTTCACCATCTAGATCTAGACCTTAGCCAAACTCTTGCCATTTTTCCATTCCAGAGTTAGAATAATTTCCATGTGTCTGTAGTAGGAGTCCCAAAGTGAATAGATCTTTATTTGAGCAATTTTGTACCTGAGCACACAATTGTGTACGACAATAAAGATGAACTTTTTGATAAACCTTGCAGTGCACGGACTAAGCTAATGAGGATTTAATTACTATTGAATGTTTAAATGCTTTCTCAAGACTTAATCTCTCTCAACCCTCAACTCTCATAGTTAAGTGCATTTAGTACGACTGCTTTGAGCATGTGTGTTACACTTGGTAATCCCAGTAACGAATAGCGTTTGGAAATCCCAGCAGTGTTGCATTGGTTTAGGGTGTGAAACAGCAAGTGGGAATAGATATTGATGCTAGGGTAATTAAGGCTTAGTTAGTTAAAGTTAGTTACTTAGTCTCTTCACCCTTTCCTCTCTTAGCATAGGCGATAAAAACATAAAAGATATAAAAATCATATACCTCAAGTTCACTTAACCATACAACTATGACAAATACAAGTAAGCTTGGGAAGACAATGACTGATTAACCTTAGGTGTGCCATAAGGCGTGTAGGCACTTAGTCTGCAGAGTTTGACCGGATCGCACGTGTAACGCTAGTATTCATATGGTTGAGTGTAGGGGTACCTCGCCACTCATCATTAGTGCCATTTCTGGGGACTAAGTTGCTTGTGTGCTAAGTAGAACATAGGAAATCATCCACATCATTGGGAAGCTTAAACGAACCCTTAGGGTTAATCAGAAGAAAATTTAAACAATGGTCAATAGCACACTGACAAGATAAACAATGTCTTCTTCTTCTCATAAAAGCACTTCACTACCTAGGGATCACACAAGAGACCATCGACAATCTAACACACATAACCTAGACCCATCAGTTCCTCAATAGCATCAGGTAGTGTATACTCATCACGATGAGTATATACCCGATTTTACTTTTATCCTCCATCAGGATGAACAACTACGTTGGAGAAACCTACAAGGTAACATAGTGTTACCCCCAGATCGGGTAGTCCCTAACATGCTCCTTCGTGATCTTGCATAGATAGACATGACATAGCTATACATTGAATATGTTGTATGTGATTACGACACAAGGGATTACCATCCCACAGTAGTGCAATGTCAACGGAACACACGGTAGGAGGGTTACCATACATCATTGAAGGGCAAAGGACCCCATAATGCTTTGCCTATCATAAGAGAAATTAAGGGTGGTGAACCTATCTTAATAGGTTCTCCACAAAATGATGTTCCCCCTCCTAATGATAGTGAGGAGGTGGTGTATCAAAACCTTCACTCCACGATACACAACCCTCGTTCTGATGCCCACGAACATCAAGTGTTCAATGAGGGAACACAAACACAAGATAAGGGTGAGCATTCTGATCATCATCACGATCAGGGTCGGGATCACCGAAGAGAAGGTAAGAAACATCGTCATGGTGATGGTTCCCCTTCTTCTTCACCTTCATCGCATCATTCACCCTCTCCTTCCACATCTGGATGTTCTCACAAAGAGCCTCACTGTGAGGATGAGGGTAAGGATAAGCAAAATGAGAACCCTCGACGAGAGAGTCGAGAGCAAGGATGAGGGAAATCTAGAGAATCAAGGAATGGTAGGAGGAAAAGTAGGGAACAACGTAGGCATCATAGACCCCATGAAAGAGATAACAACGATGAACCCCTACTTGCCACCCAAAGTATGTTAGACATTATGGAGGCAATGAGAATACCTACAAGGCATTAAAAAGATAGCTAGATCAAGAGACTTGACATGAATAATATCCCCCAATTTGAGGGGGGATACAACACTGATCTACAAAACCACTTACAGGCATTCCACAATGCCTGTGCATTGCAGAATATCGAAAATGAGTGGTAGAAGCTAAAGTTATTGCCAAGGACACTCATAAAAGAAGCAGAAAGCTGGTACCGGTTCTTAGAATTGGAAACCATTAAGAGGTGGAGTACGATGTTAGAAATATTTAATGATAAATATCAAACGTACTCCCGAGTGTCCAACTTCGTAAGCAGATCCAAGGATAGAAACAGGATACTCATGAACCCTTGGATGCTACCATGGGCTGATATTATGCATTGTTACATTGTTGCCCAGGCCATGGTTATGCACAACAGGATCAACTCCGCCATCTCATAGATGGGATAAGACATGAAACTAAGAGAACCCTTGGGACATATGCCCAAGGGAGATTATCTGAACTTAGGTCCCATGAGGTGCATAGACTGTTGGAGCAAGTAGCTAAAGAAGAAGGGGAGCTACAAAAAAGAGAAAGCATGGAAGAGTATAACCGCGATCCTTCCCTTCAAAAGAAGGGAGTAAGATTATGTGAGGAAGAGGATGAGTCACCACTTGAAGAGTTGGTGAATAGAAAAAATTTTCCACTTCAAAAGTTAATAACCGAAGTGTTGGCTAAGGTAGATCAAATGTGGGACTCCTTAGATAGTAGATTCGAAACCATTTGAAAAATCGTAGAGGAGTCTAAGGAGTGAAGTAGTGACCATGATAAGAAAAAAAGAAGAGATTCAGACCATGCATGTAATAAGGGTAAGGGAAAAATGACTATCACTGATGAGGTTGTGGATTCTGATATGGACAATGACGGTGGATGTGAGATCTGCCAATATGACCATCCTAAGGGATGTTGCCCAATAATCTCACATTTGCAAGAGTCTGGGGGTGTATGCACTCAACCCAAGATTTAACAAACGACAAGCACCCCAGAGGTTACCTTATCCCCAAGGTAACCCAAGGTAGTTCCACCAACCTTTAACGTATTATCCGAATGGAACTCTGCCACAACCTATCGAGCAACACTAGCAGTGGCAATACCCACAGTCATGGGGGATGCCACTACCGAGACAACAATACTCTTATCAGCAACCAGATCCGTATGGCTATTACGTGTAGTAGCCGATTTCTCCAAGTGAGTCTATGGGTCATGCAACCCCACAACATCACTACCAAGTCTGGGAGTATTTTAGGACTCCCTCTCCTAGAAAAGACACTCCACATGCATACCATCCTATGAATTTATCTGTATCTCTTACGCCGATAGTTCCACCACCAACTGCTCCAACAATGCAAAGAGTATCTCCCACTCAACCGCAACAACGCAATGTCACAAGGGCTTCAAACCCCCAATTCTCGATTGGTTCTGACAATATTATGCCAGAAAGACCTTTCTTTAGAACCAAAAATCCAACTAAGCCCTCACCCTCACAAGCGGTTGAACATCTAAACACCTCCATACCAAATAAAGTTTCAGGACCTTCTTCAATTCAAAAATCAAGTTCAATGCACACAGTTATGTTGACACATATTATCACAGACTGGATTAAGGTGGGCCACCTTCCCAAGAAATTATTTGACCCTGGAAGTCCCCTAATTTATCTCCAAGTCACTAGGAATGAACCCTGTAAGGCTCTTCTGGACTCAGGTTCTAGAGTCATCCTAATATCGTAGGAGATGTACAAAGCCTGGAACCTGCCTTCATTAAGGAAGAGTAACATTCAACCTGAGCTGGCCAACCAGTCCATCACTGTCCCCTTGGGACTAGTGGGGGACATCGTTACCACTGTTTGTTGATGGTTGTATCCAACGGATTTCCTAGTGATACAAGTAACTAACAGTAAGGGGAACTTCCCAATAATAATGGGAAGAGCATGGCTAAGTACGATAGATGCACGCCTTGGCATCCGTGATCTTTCCATGGAAATATCTAAGAAAAATACTTTTAGAAAGATTGAGAAGAAGAAAGTTCCATGCATCACATATAGTGACATAGGGTGTCATTGCATGCAGAAATCATGGGTTATGCAAAGTTTAATATTACCTGCATGCAATCAATGTGCACAATAAATTAATATACAAAAGTGCCTATATGTAGCAGCCACATGATAAGAAGACACCCAGTGGCTGATGGCTAATTAGGAGAGCAACTCAATAACATGCATGGAACTAACTGAGGGGATAACTAGTGCTTACATTGAAAGCATAAACACACTAGAGCAAGTTCGTTGCCAACATCTAGCCCTTAACTTTGAAAACATTAACTGGGGGAAGTTGGAGATTCCTGAGAAATTTAGACAAGAGCCCCTATATTTAAAACCATTGCCCACCGGTTTGGAATACATGACCCTTGAAAATGGAAAACTGGTAATAATTAACGCGAAGCTTGTTCCCAAGAAAAAAGAGAGATTACTGATGGTGATAAATAAATGGTCAACAACCTTTGCCTGGTCATACCATGAATTAACTGGAATAGATCCTAGGATATGCCAGCATAGGATTTACACGGACCCTTCCATGAAGCCTCGAAAACAACTATAGAGGTGCTTGAACCCGAAATTGAAACAGATAGTAAAAGAAGAGATAGAGAAACTTCTTAAGGCTGGGTTCGTATACCCCATTGCAGATAGCGAATGGGTTAGTCCTCTAGTCATTGTGCCTAAAAAAGGAGGAAAATGGAGGATGTGTATAGATTTTAAGCTACTAAACATGGAAACATTCAAGGATCACTTTCCATTGCCATTTGTTGACCAAGTCTTAGACACCATAGCGGGGCATCACTACTACAATTTTATGGATGGTTATAGTGGGTACAACCAAATACAAATCACATCAGAAGACCAAGCCAAAACAACGTTCACCAGTCCTTGGAGAATGTTTGCATATAAACAAATGTCATTTGGCTTGTGCAATGCTCCTGCCATGTTTCAACGTTTAGTTATAACCATTTTCCAATAGCAGATAGGGAACGAAGTAGAATTCTTTATGGAAAATTTCTCCACATATGGGACAAGCTTTGATCAAGCCCTGGACCGATTAGAGAAAGTGCTAAAATGATGCATTGAAACCAACCTAAAGCTCAACTGGTAGAAAAGGCATTTGATGGTTCAAGAGGGTGTAGTACTGGGGCATAAAATTTCACAATCAGGAATAGAGGTAGACTCGGAAAAAATTAAGGTCATCCAAGGAATCACCCAATAACTAGAAACTATCAAAGATATTCGATCATTCCTTGGACATATTGGCTACTATAGGAGATTCATTGAGAACTTCTCCAAGATTGCCAAACCGTTAGTAGAATTAACGAAAAAGGATGCACCATTCGAATGGACCAGGGAATGTGAATGAGCATTCCAAACTCTAAAAAAAAGGCTTGTGGAAACTCCTATTCTACAAGCCCCTGACTGGTCCAGACCATTCCATATAATGACCAATGCATCTAATTATGCTTTAGGAGCCATACTGACACAGTTAGATGAACAAAAATGCCCTTATTACATCCACTGTGCAAGTAAGAGTATCACTAGTGCACAACTCAACTACACAACTACAGAAAAGGAATTAATGGCTGTAGTGTTTGCACCAGACAAATTTAGGCACTATGTGTTAGGCTACAAAGTGTACATTATATAGATCATAGTGCAATTAGGTTCCTCATGAATAAGCCAATGGTTAGCCCTCGTATTATACGTTGGCTGGTAATCCTTTAGGAGTTCGATCTAACGATAGTAGATCAAAAAGACACCGAGAATGTAGTTGCAGATCACTTATCCTAGTTGTGTTGGGACAACAAAGAGGATGAATATGTCATCTCTGATCATTTACCCAACGAAACCCTCTTTGTCAGTGTAGTGAATAACTAACCCATGAGCACGAATTGGTATAGTAGCATTCTCACTTATCTCCTTTCCCAACAAACACCACAGGGGTTGGACTTTAGGAAGAAGCAATAGTTTCCTCACAAAACCAAGTACTTCATGGAAATCAAGGGACAACTCTATAAAGTCTATCCTGATGGCTTAGTTCGATGGTGTGTGCCCAATGAGGATTAATTAAGAGTTCTCTAAGATGCTCATGAGGTCCCCTATGGGGGCCACTATGTAGGGATACGAATAGCCATTAAGATTCTACTTGTAGGATATTACTAGCCAACGCTATTTCAGGATGCCCATCAATTTCTCCAATCCTATGAGTGTGGTCAACATGATGGTGGAATGACTACTAGAATGGAGGATCTGCAACAATGGATTTAACCTTTGGAACCCTTCGACATTTGGGGAATAGATTTTATGGGGCCAGTTACACCGATGTCCAATGGAAAAGCCTATATCATTGTTGCTGTTTACTATTTAACCAAATGGGCTGAAGTAGCTGCTGTAACAGACTACACATTGTCTATGGCTGCACGATTTGTACAACAAAAAATCATAAACAGGTTTGGTGTGCCACGTGCACTCATCTATGATAATGGAACATACTTTACGGGTGCAACCTTTCGCAAGTTGATGCAATGCTTATGGGTTGAACATAAATTGACCACACCTTATCACCCCTAAGATAATGGCCAAGCCAAGGTCACTAATCAGGAGATTATGAGAATATTAACAAGAACAGAAAATTTAGGCGAGATTGGAGCACAAAACTGAATTATGCTCTTTGGGCGTACCACTCTACTTGGAAACTCCCTACAGGCTACTCTCCCTATGAGTTAGTATACGAACAACTTCCAAAGCTCCCAATACAAATTGAGCTTTGTACATTATCCATGGCATGTGACCTCCACCTTGACCTCGACCTAGCACAAAAACAAAGATTGACAACTCTAAACATGTTAGATGAAAATAGATTGGTTGCTCTGTCATCAAATGAGTCGCACAAGGCACATAACAAGCAATGTC
Source organism: Gnetum montanum (assembly GCA_015680685.1). Classification (NCBI taxonomy): domain Eukaryota; kingdom Viridiplantae; phylum Streptophyta; class Gnetopsida; order Gnetales; family Gnetaceae; genus Gnetum; species Gnetum montanum. The sequence continues at coordinate 78,279 of MNCI01005996.1, forward strand.
ATGACTTAAGAATTTGAAAGGTTAAGTACCAACTAGGAGACAAGGTCCTTTACTGGAACCCCACACATTTACCACAATGCATGAAATTTCAAACATTGTGGGAAGGACCTTACATTATTCATACGACCTTTCCCTCGGGAACCATGACAATATACAAGCCTGAAAGCCTTGATAGGAGATTATTGGTCAATGTGCAATAAACCAAACCCTTACATGAACCAAGAATAGCTAGTAGACCTCTGATAGTGGACAACCACGCTCCTTATTTTGGATCTCTTCCTTTCAATTTAGTCTTGGGGGAGATGGCCACCTATGTTAATCAATTGAGGCCCTTAGTTCTTTTTAGATTTTTGTTTTACACATTTTTGTTTTATAATTTCTTTAACTTTTCTTGTTTTTTGTTTTGCAACATCCTTCATACCTTTTCTTTTATTTGTGTGTGTGTGTGTGTTTATCCATCTTGTTAAGTTTGTCACCCAATAAGTACTCCTAATGATGGTATGAACTATTTTCTCTTGATTGCCAATGTTTGGTTTTTACTTTTAAGTGATAATGTTGATACTAAAGTATGGTTCTTTTATTATAACAAGTAATGAGTTCACATCATCCACGCATCCATAAATTTCTATGGTCTCTCTTGGCTTGGAACTGTACAGTTCCTCTCTTCAAAATAATAAGAACTTTCAACGAATCAGTGACTAGGCATTTCTCAAACTAAGGAAGGAATCAAGGATTGAAAAGGGTGTGGCTTCAAGGGAATTTGATGCATTTGTGTTGGCCATTCTCTTGGGTGCTTGGATGTTTTCTTCTTGAGTTTTCTTACCATTCCAATGTTACGCCAATATCGGGAAGCTGAGCAAATAAAAATAATAAGTCTTTGCATGGTGTGGTTCTCATGAAAAAAATAGTGGGAATTCAAAGCGCACCCCTTAGATGAAATAAACATTTGGGCTACAAGCACTGGTTATGGAACTAAAATAAACATGTTCCCTCTAACTAAGGCCCTTCTTGCTTCCTACCTTCTCATCTTTCATTTCATCGGAATGGTGGTTGCTCTTTGAAGGATGCATTCTTGTTACTTCAAGTGGATGGATTGGCTGAATGTATTAATGCGAAGTCACTGGATGTGGTTTGTTTGAGGCTAGACTTGAAATGGGATCTACTAAGTTACATTAATCATTAAATACATAAGGGGCTGTACAACACCTTGTTCTTGAGACTCCATTCCATCCTCTTCTGTCCATCATTCTTTCTCCATTGTTCACCTCATTGCCGGTTGTATCATTAATGTATATTTTGGTTGACACATTGTTTTCTTTTTGGTAAATTCTTATGGTTAAGAATTTAACTCTTGTTTCCAAACGACATTCCCAGAGCCTATGGACTCTTTGAATGTGGGTTTGTTAGGGCATTAAGGGCATGAGCCTACTTTGGGGAGGACTCACTGGCATTTCTCTTTGGTGCATCACTTAATTTCTTTCCCTTAAAAATTTTTGCAATCAACCTTATTTTCTTCATTTCCATCTTGACATCCATTTCATCGACATTACAGTTGTCTCTTTTTCTCCATCTTTCTTATTCTTTTTCTTTCTCCATTCTATCGCTACTGGAGGTTTACTCTTAGTCATGGGGGTCTTGACCCAATTTTTTCAATTTTCTCCTAACCCCTACACCTTCGGTAGTCACCCATATTATATCACCAGAATCCACAATTAGCCATACCACAACTCAGCCAATGGACCTTTCACCGAAGCAAGGTATCAACTGCATTGTGATTCATTTACCCTTGCTAATATAAGACTGTGTTGTGTGTGCAGATGGCAATCATGCAACAACGGATTGGATTTGGAGGGAACACTTGGAATGGATCGATGCTAAAGTAGTTATGCAAGGAATAAGATTGATGGCACACTTATGGATGGACAACAAAAGGTGCAATCTTGGCGTTGGTAGTATCAAAACTTCTTTCTCTTCTCTCTTCTCTCTCAACTGCCAAATAAGGCCTGATGTCAAATGTATAAGTGTTCACTCTTATTGTCATGAACACCAGTTTTTTCATGTTTTGTAATGATGATCCGTTCACATGTCATCCCCTTCACCATTAGTTCCATTCGAGTCAATAATCCCATACCTTCCGAATATTTTGTAAGAAACTCGAGGACGAGTTTTTATTCAGTCATGGGGGTATGATGGGATGTGATATCACATCGGCCGCGATATTGCGTATGCGATATCGTAGTCCATCGTCATTTCTATAAATAAGAGGCGGGTCTCCCTTGTTTCACCATCTAGATCTAAACCTTAGCCAAACTCTTGCCATTTTTCCATTCCAGAGTTAGAATAATTTCCATGTGCCCATAGTAGGAGTCCCAAAGTGAACGCATCTTTATTCGAGTAATTTTGTACCTAAGCACATAATTGTGTACGGCAACAAAGATGAACTTTTGGATAAACCTTACAGTGCATGGGCTAAGATAATGAGGATTTAATTATTGTTGAATGTTTAAATGCTTTCTTAGGACTTAATCTCTCTCAACCCTCAACTCTCATAGTTAAGTGCATTCAGTACAACCACTTCAAGCACGTGCGTTACCCTTGGTAATCCCAGTAACGAATAGCGTTTGGTAATCCCAGTAGCGTTGCATTGGTTCAAGGTGTGAAACGGTAAGTGGGAATGGATACTAATGCTATGGTAATTAAGGCTTAGTTAGTTAAAGTTAGTTACTTAGTCTCTTCACCCTTTCCCTCATTAGCATAGATGATAAAAGAGAAAAGATATAAAATCACATACCTCAAATTCACTTAACCATACAACTGTGACAAATACAAGTGAGTTTGGGAGGACAATGACTGATTAACCTTAGGTGTTCCATAAGGCGTGTAGGCACTTAGTTTGTGGAGTTTAACCGGATTGTGCGTGTAATGCTCGTATTCGTATGGTTGAGTGTAGGGGTACCTCACCACTCATCAATCTATAATAATGGCAAATAAGTATAGCGTAAATGTAGACTGTTGATCTAGACCTATGATGACTGAAAAATCAAATGTTATAACCTAAGCTATTATAAATTTAGTGGTAGCTCCTTCATACATGTCTTAAATTACTTTAATATATTTATTAGGGATGTTTGTCCTTCACAATGACCACTTAATAATATCTCTAGGCACTCTATCATATACTTTTTCCAAGTCATTGATGATCATATGTAGATTTTTTATATGTTTTCTCAATTTCTTGATCATATGTCTCCTTTATTTTGTAAAAGGCAATAACAAAGCTTTTTTGCCAATTGTAGGATATTTCTCCATCCTTCAAAATTTTGTTAAATAACAATGTTGGTGAATCGTGGTTTTCCAGGCCTTGATATTGGATCCTCGATACTGAGTATGCAATATCACAGCCTAGATAACAATATTGAATACACGATATCATGATTCCTGTGAAGGCCTATAAATATAGCATTTGGGCGCATAGGAGAGTAGTAATTGGTAAGTCTTGGGGTAAAGTTTTTTTTATTAGTTTTCAGTTAGTTTTAGTTCTTTCCCCAATGCATGCCCATAGTGATGATTATAATTGTATGGAACCTTTGTTCAAGTGTGACGTACTTGGACACACACATGATTGACAATAAAGATCGAGATTACTCCATCATTGCAGCATTCACTTAGCTCTTAATTACTTTAATTGTTATTTATTATTTATTATTTTCTTTGTTAATAATTATTTATTATTATTTACACTTCCTATTGATTAACACAAAATGAGTATGACTTAATCATGAACATTTAAGTGTAACTACTTGGTAACCTAGTAGAGTATCTAGGAGTGCTCAAGTAATGTGTGCTTGGTAATCCTAGAAGTAGTACATGAGGTCCAAGATGTGTACAGATGATTAAGCATGGATGCTCATTGCACTTAGGCTAGTTTAGATTTTGCTTTTTATTTCCTATTAACTTAAGTTAAGATTATTTTCCATTGCCTCTAGGAGTAGCACTAGTTTAGGATCCCATCATTTGCCTCACTCTAGACTAAACCATACATGATAAAGCAAATACTAGTCTAGGTGGGAAGACAGTAAACTACAATCAATGTGTAACTATCTAGATACAACAACTAGTCCATCTACAGAGTTTGATCGGATCGTGCATGCACGCTCGTATTCATATGGTTGAGTGTAGGGATACCTAGCCACTCATAATTAGCACCATTTCTAGGGATGGTGCTAGTTATCTAGATTAGTTATGTCATACAAGATCACTGTAATAGGGTATTAACGATATATCTTCCAAATAAAGAAATTAGATTTAGTTAAGTCACACATAATTCACAACCATGTCTCTTTCACAATATAACAATAATGCAACATCTAGTGAGGCGATTCATTGGAGAACCAAAAAAGAAGTTTGGAGTACTCAATCTTATGTAGGAGTTTCATATGTTCATAGACACCCCAACGATACTCAAGGACTTTTGTCATCCAACTCAGACATCTCTAGTGAAGATGGGACATCCCCTAGAGCAAGGAGGCCCATAAGGCCTAGGACGTTCTCAATGGGTAGCAAGAGTACATCAGGGGATGATTGGGAGACTTACAAAAGTCATGATGAGTTTTTTAGTTCCCTCTCTCTCTTTGCTCTTTCAACATCAGGTTGTGACATGGATGACTATTCCTCAAGGGGTTGGCATAGAAATAAAAATTGAACCCATAGGTAAAATTAGAAATGCTAATATGAACACAGACAACATTGTCCCAATTCACAAACTCATAACTTATTTAGTGATGATGAATCCATGCTAGTCACTAAAAGCCTAATGCATATAACAAAGGTTGTTTGGATATCCCACAAGCATTGTAAGGAAACTCGTCTACCTAGGATTATTCTAAACAAGTTCCCCAAGTTTTCAAGAGGCTATGATTTAGATTCACAACATCATCTACAAGCCTTCTATGATGCCTGCGCATGGAACAATATTGATAATGGTGGCAAAGGCTTAAGCTCTTTCCTATAACACTTGTTGGCCGAGCTAAAGTGTGGTACCGGTCCTTAAAATTGAATTCAATTCGACATTGGCCTACAATGGTAAACCTCTTCAATGAAAGATATTAAACCTATGCAAGAGTGTCAACCTTGAGGAGACAAATCTAAGAGTGGAAACAAGGGAAACATGAACCCTTGGACATGGCCTTCGAAAGATATTACTCTTTGTTAAACAAATTCCTAGGCCATGGTTTCTTTGAGGAAAGGCTAATGTATCACATCATGGATGGGCTCTATAATGAAACAAGGGAGACCCTAGGGATGTATGCCTGAGGTAAACTATATGAACTAAAAACCCATCAATTTTAAGAGCTTATTAAGTAGGTAGCAAAAGAAGAAGGAGAAATAGCCAAATGGGAGAATGTTGAAAAATCTCAATAGGACCAAAATCTTAAAGTAACAAATGTCCATAATCATAAAGAGGAGAAATCAACAAACCTTGAGGAGGTGAAACTGTTTCTACCTTTGCCAATACTAAAATCACTAGATGAAATTGTGGCAAAGATCAATAAGATGATGGAGTGGGTACATGAAAAATGTAGAGAATATGTAGACATTATTAGAGGGAGACCCACACAAGATAACTTTGACAACCAAAACAAATAGAGGATACCAAACCTAGAAACAGGATAGGACACCATTTAACAATTGGAAAGAAGCGATGAAGAAAATGAGGATGGGGGCTCAACTGCAAAGCATAAGTATCAATGTGATATTTACCTGTACAATCACCCAAGAGGCCTATGCCTAATCTTGTCACATCTACATGAGCATTGGAGAAGAATGTTACATCTAGATTTCATACAGAAGTACATGGTTAGGTGCATCCTAGTCCCACAACTTTATGGGCAATTCCACAACTCATCATACTATCCATGGGTAAATTCTTACCAACCTCAGTATTGTGCTCAACTGCAGTGGCAAAACCCCTAGTTGTGGGGGAGGCCATCACCAAACAAACCACACCCTTCATATCACCCAAAACTAAATGCTTATTATGTTTCGCATTCTATTTCTCCAACTGGATCAACATCTTCTACTTCACCTCATCGTTATCATTCTCCCAAGTATCATCAACCCATGCCCTCTCCTACAAGATCACCACCTCATGTTCTTTATACTTCTCCATGCTCTCAATATTCTTATCCTTCACCTCCTTCTACATTGTCACTAGTAGCACTAGAAGGTTTTGCACCACAGCACCAACCCATGAACATCACATGTGTTGCTACTATCAATAGCAGTGGAGGTCCTCCACAATGTTGAAAGCATCCTTTCTTTAGGCATGACCATAGAAAGAGACAACATGATTCTAAAACCACTGCATTCTCCAACTCAGCACAAGTCCAACACTATGATGCATCTTCTTCTTTGAACCCCATACCTCTTGTTACCTTATTTAGGCCACCAATCAACACTCCAACAACCATGTAGCCCAATGAATATAACAATGTGGGGAGACATATTGATCCTTGCATACCATCTTATGGTCATGGATGCCATAGTGGGTTAGCTCCTTATCACATGACTACATCTTATAATCTACCCCACTATGCCTACTTTAATCAAGTGTGTGAACCCCAATTTGGATAAATTCCTGCCACCACACCAAAAGACACCTAGTGGTTTGGATATGATTGAACCCCAATATTTCCAACATGCATGGATCTAAACTTTCCATTTATTAATTCTTGCCATAATCAAAGGTTCAGTCATGGGGGACATCCCCAATTCTAATAAGTAGAATTAGTAAATGTTTTTCTTTTTCTTTGGTTTTACAATTTTTTGTTTTCTAATTTTTCATCTTTTAATTTATATTTTTCTCTTTTTGAGGGTGCTCTCATTTGTGAATAAAATACTCATGTGACCTATCAGTTGAGGTGTTATTCTATGATATTGAGTCACAAGGGACTAATTATTTGGATAG
>MNCI01005996.1:85994-117102 GCA_015680685.1 Gnetum montanum
TGTGGCATAGAATTCATACCTCATCATGATGGTATTTAACATGTGTATGTTTTGTTGCATCAATGTAGATTACATTTAACCCTTCTAGTGCCTATGGACATTTTAAGATGTGGTTACGCAAGGGCATGATAGGTTGGAGCCAACTTTGGGGAGGATCCACTTGTGTGACTTTTGTAATTTATACTTGTTGCACACCACCAGATCATTTTATACCCTCTGAGTACTCCATTTCCAAATCTATTCTTTCATTTGTCATCATTTTATCAAACATTCCTTAGAACCATTACATGTCCTTTTATGTGTCACCTAAATAGATCAGGTTTCACATTAAACTTTTAGGGCAACTTTCTTGAAAAATCTCTAACTCTAGAATCACACTAAGAAATGAATTAAACATTTATCAAAGGTAATGAGTAAGGTATAAGATAACTGAATTTCTTTAAACAACCTTACTAACAATTGGTCCTTGTGTGATTATATATGACCCCTAAAAGAGGACAATAAGGAGCACCTTCTCAAGGTGCAGCTAAACACTCGGGAGGAGGTAGAGGCCAAAGACTGCATGTAGAACATGTAGAGGCAGGTGGCATAATCATTCAGCATCCATCAAGAAACTCCTGTCACTACATAATCTGGCCAAGCAAAAGGTGGAGAGGTCAGGGCTAAAGCCTATGAAGAGGAACAACAACTATTTATGACATGGTATGTCAAGGCCAATCAAGTGTTCTTGTAGCTACCATGCCCATGGAAAGTGCTGACTCCATCAAACATTGGAACATTAGCATGGATGACTCATGATCCTCAAATAGAAGAGGAGAAACTTTAGGCGCTTCTTCAAAGGTATCAATTTTAGAAGCCTAGAGTGCAGGATAAAGGAAAGGCACCCATGGAGAAGCCACCACCACCGAGAACTACTGGAGTTCCACAAGTTTTGTATTTTGTGTCTGTGTCTAGATTTTATTTAATCCCACACTGCAGCATGAAATAGTCCATGGTCATTCAATAATCCCATACCTATCCACTATTTGTAATTGAATGAACTTGTTCCTCACTTTTTCTAACTCGAGGATGAGTTGTTATTCAGTCATGGGGGTACGATGAATCGTGGTTTGCCATGTCCCAATATTGGATCCTTGATATCAGGTATATGATATCATAGCCTGGATAATGATATCGAATACATGATATCGTGATTCTTGTGAAGGCCTATAAATACAACATTCGGGTGCATAGAAGAGTAGTAATTGGGAAGTCTTAGGGTAAAGTCTTTTTGTCAATTTTTAGTTAGTTTTAGTTCTTTCCCCAGTGCATGCCTGCAGTGTGATGATTGTAATTGTACGAAACCTTTGTTCAAGTGTGATGTACTTCAACATGCACACGATTGACAATAAAGATCAAGATTACTCCATCATTGCAGCATTCACGTAGGTCTTAATTACTTTAATTGTTAATTGTTATTTATTTTTTTCTTCGTTAATAATTCTTTATTGTCATGTACACTTCTTGTTGATTAATGTGGAATGAGTACAACTTAATCATGAACATTTAAGTGTAACTACTTGGTAACCCAGTAGTGTATCTAGGAGTGCTCAAGTAATGTGTGCTTGGTAATCCCAGAAGTAGTACACGAGGTCCAAGATGTGCACGGATGATTACGAATGGATGCTCATCGCACTAAGGCTGGTTTAGATTTCACTTTTTATTGCCTATTAGCTTAAGTCAAGATTATTTGCCATCATCTCTAGGAGTAACACTAGTTTAGGATCCCATCATTCACCTCACTTTGGACTAAACCATACATGATAAAGAAAATATTAGTCTAGGTGGAAAGAGAGCAAACTACAATCAACGTGTGACTATCTAGATACCACAACTAGTTTATCTGCAGAGTTCGATCGGATCATGCATGCACGCTCGTATTCATATGGTTGAGTGTATGGATACCTAGCCACTAATCAAATCTTAACCAAGAAACTATTATATCTTCCAATGCTTTCCAAGCTTTTTTATTTTTCATCTTTAATAAGGTTTCCTTCACCTCAAAGAAGGAAACTTCATTAACCAAATCAAAATTTGGTTCTTCTTCTTGGATGTCTTCTCTTGGAAATTATTCATTTAATAATTGTTGAAAATAATTTTTCCACCTATAAAAAATGTCATTGTCTTTTACCAAAATTCTTTCATTTTCTTTCTTGATGCATTTGACATGATCAATATCCTTACATTTCTTGTTTATGATATTTGTCAATTTATAAAAAGATTTTTCTCCTTCCTTTGTTCCTAATTTCTCATAAAAGCTATTCAAGGGCTTATGCTTAGATTGGGCTATAGCTATGACTTTCTTCTTCTTTGCCATTTTGTATATCAACCTGTTTTCTTGGCTATCACTTTGCTATCATTCCTTAAAGCATTTTATCTTGTTTTGGATACCACATTGCACTTTATCACCACACCACCATGTCTTCTTTGGAATGTGTTTTTTGCCTTTTGTTTCATTCAAAATGTCCTTTCTAATTTTTTGAATGCGACTTTCCATTTGGTCCTTTCTAGAGCAACTAGGCCTTATGACTATTATGCATCACATATGTAAAATCTGAAAAACTCACCCATGAGATTTGGTAAGGTTTTAAAGCTAGGTGCCAACTTAATGCTAATGCTCATACATGAATATAATTATAATTTTAGTATCATTATACCATTACTTTTTTTTTTTTGGTTTGAACACGTTATAGTTGTTGCCTAATTTTTTTGATTTATTTTGTTTCAATGTTTCTTTAAATAGTAGTTTTAATTTTCCTAAAAAACACCATTTCCTCCTAAAAAAATACTGTACTTACTAAACTAATAAAAACTCTTTTTACCCCCTACTTTCCATACCCAAAGATTTATAGAAGTTTATAATTCAATGCTACATAGTCGAATTGAACCTATGACCTAGGGTTACTAGGCCAAGACTCATACCACTAGGCTAACACCTCATTATTTTTTTCTTCTAGAAAGGATCAAGTTATTCCTATATATTTTCTATTACCATCCCTATTTTTAGCATGCATCCATCATTAAAGACATGTTGATAAGGAATAAAATTCCTTGAGAGCACTTTGTGTTACTTCTGATGTCTATCATATCTACCTTATTTGTAGCAGCTTCTTCCATGTTTGTAGTTTCTTTGCATTTTCTTGTTCAATCTTTTCCAACTCTCTTTAGCAACTACAAATGCTATGCATAAAATTTTTAATTCATAAAACTTCTTCTCTCTTCAAGATTGCTAGCTGAAGATGGAGTTTAGAACCTTTCAAGTTTCAAAATTTGTTCTTAATTAAGGTCTTCTTGTTGGGCACCCATGAGTTTGTTTGAGTTCTATATCTAAGAGGAGTAATGATAATTCTACATTACTATTGTTTCTCCCATTACTTCTACTAGCTAAGCTAGCAATGATAATTCTACCATTACTATTGTTTCTTCCATTACTTTTGCTAGCCAATCTAGTTTTTACTTCATCAGAATGACATAGTTCATTAACGTTCATATTTTTTGGGGCTAAACTATGTGCACTTAAATCATGATGGAGTACAATGAGTTTGAATGATGCTACACAAAGTTTCTACTTCACATGATGTTGCTCTTCTCCAAGCTATCCAAGGAAGCATGTATAATACCAACAAAACCCTTTTCATTCTCATCATGGATTTCAATCCTTCGACTACATCCTTAAATGTGAAGGATGCAACCTCTTGTAGTTTTGACAACAAGATCTACATCTGGCAAATGTTTGATGGAGAAAATTTTCATTCTCAAACTATCCTCTGATGGAGAAATTTTTAAATTGTGGAGGTTCATAATGTTGTCCTAGATTTAGTTATGATATTCAGACTTTGTGATCTTCAGATTGTTAGCTTGCCCTCAAACTTAAAAATGTGAGGGTTACCAATTTTTTATTTCAAACATGTGCCCACTATTTTCTTTCATAAAGGGTCAAGTTCTTCTTATAAATTGTTTGCTACCATTCTCATTTTTGACATACATCAAAAACACACTAATGAGAGGTGATGTTTCTTGAAAGGGCTTCATGATGCTTATAATGTTTGTCATTTCTATCTCATTTACAATTCTTGTTTAGCACTTTCTTTCATGTTTTGCAATACTTTGGTTTTTCAACATTTTATTTGATCTTTATCAATTTTCTTTATCTACTACACATGATCTAGATAAAAACTTTAACACACAAATTGTTTTTGCAATAATTAGTTATTTTATGGTGTTTGTTATATTTTAATTTTTTATCTATTATTTTTTCTTATAATTAGCAGATTTCCCCCTAAAACTAACCATTACCTTATACAGCTCAATTAGCCATTGATTGTAATGTTATTTATTCTCTCTTTAATCCTTGAGAAATCAATTGCAATTAATAATGAATCTAGTATGATTCAAATGTATTGGAAAGAAAAAATATTCAAGCTATGGATGATACTCTAATTTCTGAATATAAAACCTTTTGAAAAAAATTGATAAAAAATCCAACCATTTAATTTTATTATAAATTAGTCTTACCACGAAATTAGTGTCAACGTTTTGTCAATGTAAGATTTTTTTATCAATCTTTTGAAATGCAAATAGTAAATCTTAAGAAGGCTAAATTAGTTTTATTTGGTAGTACTATGTTTTAGAAAAAAAATTTAAGATTGCAAGATTTGTGCTTTATTTTTATAGTAGATTCAATCTCTTTACTTAAAGAATGATTTGCTAAAATAAATTAATCTTCAAAGACAAAATATTTAAGATTAAGATCCTATGTTAGGACATATGGAGCTTGGAACAAGATTAGTGACCAAGCCCTTATATGACTAAGAAATCTATTTGTCATTTCAACCACTTTAAAGGGTAGTGATGAGCCATGAATATCCCTCTACTCAACCATACGAATCACTAAGAGTTCACATGCGATCTGGTCAAATTTTGTGAACCCTTTGTCTTGTAGTATAGTAGCCTCTAGGAAGTGAAACTAGTCGTGAAAATCATTTGTTGTTTTCCCAATTACACTTGTGATATGCAAAGGTATGGTTAAGTGTAATCAAGGCATATGATTTTTATGTTTTATGTTTTGGATGCTTAAAATAAAGGATGAAAAGAATGAAGTAATTTAATTGCTAATTTAATCTAACTAACTAAGCAATGTCTAACTGATCCTAACATAAGCATCTGGTCCACTTTCTGTACACATATTGAATACATATAATGTTGTTGGATTATAAAACATTGAGCATTACTGGGATTACCAAGCATCATGCGCATGATCAAAGCGGTTGTACTTATGTGCTTAGTTAATCATTATTTAACCTAGCTAGCTTAATTTCTTAATTAGCTTAATTACTTGAAAGCATTGAATAAAATTACTGAAAACATTGAATGAATGAAGAAAATATTTAATCTAGCCAAAGTGCTACAAGGTTTATCAAAAATCTTATCTTTATAGCCACACACATTGTCATGCTTAGGTACAACAGTGCTTGAATAAAGATCCATATATTTAATGACTCTTAGTGTGAGCACTTGGGAAAATATTCTAACTTTGGGGAAGAAAAATTGCAAAAGCTCTACTACAACTATGACAAATAATTCTATAAACATGGCAGGTGAGCATGTATTTATAGGAAAAAAATAGACATTATGTTGAGAGGGCCATTTCACTGCATCAAATCATGCATCGATGGGGCCTAATCGACATAGCCAATTTACGATTCATCATACCCCCATAATTGAATGAAAATTCATCCTCAAGTTCTTGAGTTTTTTACAAATTTTGGAAGGTATGGAATTATTGATTGATGACAAACATATGACAAACAAAAACACACATACAAACAAACACTAAGTGCCCAAGTGTACAGATATATAATCATTACAAGATTTTTGTGGTGTTCAAGACTACAAAATTGAACACTAAGACAAAAGTAATAAAAAAAATCCCTTTGATGATGTGAAGACAATGAAGAAGATTAAATGGTCTGAGGAAATGGAGGTTCTTGATGTTCTAAATGACCTTCTCCTATATTATGCATAAGGAGTGGTTGAGGCTATTTTGGTTGTCTTATTGCCACTGCAACTTCTAGTGGAAGATGAAAAGCATCTAACAATGCCTTCATCTCCTCCTCCTTACTTTTGGGATTGTGCATGGTCCATGCAACTTCATTAATGTGGGATAGAATGGGCACATCACAATAATAGGGCATTGTTGGGTACAACTCCTTGGCATTAATGAACCAAGAAGAAAATTATTCATGTTCGATGTCAAATGCCCTAATTGCATTCTATAGTTCCTAGTAATTGTTCATTCTTCTAGCTCGGTTCTCAATAGTTGATCTTTCATCAATGAATCTTGCCTTGAGAACTTCAAGTTTAGCATTTGTAGTCTCAAGCTTTTGCTTGGTATCCTTATGGTGCTTGAACTCTACCTCATACAACAAGTATGAGTTGGCCACCTATTTTTTTAACTCTAACTACAATTGTCTGGTAGTCAACATTACTAGGTTTTCATATCAAAGATTGGCAACCTCCATATATTAAATCATCTCTTCAATTTGTAACTCCTTCATGTGGATCTCTGATTTGTTATATTCATCCAACCCATCAATGATGGGTTGCCATACTTGTCATCCTTGTTAGAGTTGCTGGAAAGCCTCATTGACTTTTTCCATGCCATCTAGATGTGTTTTTCATTAACTTTTCTATAAGTCAACCTAATCTCTATAGTGGTTCTTAACTCTCTTAAATTTTAGAGCCTCGTTCTTTCAGGTGGAAATCTTAATAGCAAATTTTTGGCATAAGGAATAGACTTTCTCCATGAAGAGATTTCTATTTTCAGTTGTTAATCTCCTAAGTTCAGTGTTTACCTTGGCTAGCTACTCCTATTGTTGATGGATTAATTCTTGCATCTGTTGTTTCTACACATCAACATTCCACAAGTAATGACTCTCTACGATTAACATCTCATTCTCTAGGCATGTCTAGACCAAGTCTTCATGAACTAAATATGTCTTGGCCTCAGCCCTAGACTAGTCAAAGATGGTCATTACCATCCCCACATCAACTTGTTTAAGTCTATCTTGAAGTTGTTGAAAAGCTTCATCTTTTGTTTGGTAGGGTTGAGGATCATAGGATCAACAAGGTGGGATCTTAATTTAGCAACCTCTGTGGCCAAGTGTTGGTTTTGTGCTTGAGCTATTTCAAGTTGCCCTTTCAAAATGATGCATTTTTCCTTTACTTCAAGTAGCTTTGACTTGGTTGTAGTGATGTTATTCAAAAAATCAAAGATATCTGAAATCAATTGTCCAACTCCCACCAACTTTTCTAGCAGCTCTTTGTGCTGGGCTACACTTTACTTGCTGCTAATTGTCACTGTAGATGTCTACACATCTTTGAGTGTAGAAACATCTAGTATAGACATCGTAGGTGTGTTCAGTACTTCAAAAATTCAATCAATAACCACTTTCGCTGCTATCTCTTGCCCTTGGTGCTACATCACCAAGATAGTTACCCCCTCTCCCTCCTCCAAGTGTACCAAAAAGGTAGTAGGATTTCTAGAGATTTCTAGGAATTACTATTGTTCTGAGAGAGACATCATTACCTCTCGAGCGCTAGGATTTGACCTCGTGGGCAGTTACATCCTTTAAGTTGAGAATAATGGCCCATCTCCCTCAATATAATTGATTGTTTGAGCCACTTTGTTAATGTGACTCATTATAGGATGGTACATAGATGGATCCCCACCACTTGTTCTTGCTCATTAATCCTACTCATGCAATAGCTACTCTCAAATTTCATGCAGGTGCTCAATGGTAGCGTGAGCCTCCAACATTATTTCCTAAGTGGGTGGTGGAGGTGGCGATTGTTGCTCCTCTTCTTTGGACATGGCAGGGGTCTTGTCTTTTATCATTTTAGACCAAGAGACAATGGGAATATGCATGATTATGTCATTTGCATAGTGGACTATCCCTATCCTTTTACAGAGTTTTTTAATAAGGCATAGAAAGGGTAGGGTTTTCCTTCCTTGCTAATTTTCCTTAAAGAATTTTTTATCTTTAAATAGATTAGCTATTAAAGGTTTGTAGGGAATTTCTAGCTTAAAGTGGCACATGCATGGGCAAAGAAAGTAGTCACCTTGCTAGGCCTCACTATCATTGAGGTGATAAGCTACTAACTTGAAGTATATGTGCTTTGCTAGTGTGAGGATGCCAAAATCCTTGCAATCAATCCCATAACACCGCTAGGTCCACTTCTTTTTTACCTCTGTGTTTGCTTATGTGGAGATCTCTACTAGATGTGTTCTAGAATTAGGTAAACCAAGATCCTGTGTAATAGCTTCCATCTAGTAGGACACCTAAATGTCCTTGATTTTCAAAGTCTCTCTTGCCTTTCTACTATTTCAAAAGAGATATGTCTCTCCCATGTTCCACTCCCCATTGGAAGTGATGATTGGTCACAATAGATAATTTTGTAATTGCATGTTAAATTCTACTGGATCATGTTCTAGGAATGGCCCAAAGTTTAGTTCTTTCAAAATTGAGTGTTGAACATCATGAGGCCTGATCATATCAAGGCAGGCTTATGTGAATGTGACCTCAAGTCTTGGTATGTGCCATAGTGCCTCTCCTCAATCTAATTGTTCAGTTGTAGCCTCTTCTTCTGGAATCAATTGGATGGATTCTACTTTGGGCTCATCTCAAAAAGATCTCATTGCATAAGTTTCTATTGCCTATTTCTTGGCTTATTCCTATTGGCCCCTTCCAGCTCTAGGTCATTTGTCTCTTAGTTGTGATGGTCCTCCTTCCTGTATCCATTTCGATCTTGGTGCCATCTGTAATCACAACATGACCAAGGGTTAGTATTTAATGTGTAACTTAAACTAATTAGGATACCTTATCTCTTTGAAAAAGTTACACCTACCTAAGTTTTGATCATGGTTGATTTGATAATTTCAATTATTATTTCATTCTTATTTTAATAATAATAATAATTTTAGGTTTACCAGAGTTTGTTAGAAGGGTTAAAATATAAAAAATTAATGGTTTATTATTATTCTATTGATTAATCCTTTGGGAAAGTTAGAAAGATTTTGTAAAATTTTCATTAAAAACCTTAAGGTTTGTGGCCCCCACAATTGAGAGTTTACCTCCAGTAGCTACAGGATCAAAGAATAGAGTGATTTGGACAAACAGTGTGAAAGTTATGGGCTCTACAAGGTTTTGGGCTTTGAAAAATTGCAAAAACTCCCCTTCTAGTTTGAAGCAAATGACAAAATTCCTAAGTGTTGGGTGGTATTTATAGAATTTTTGAGCTACATCAATGAGGCCTAGACAATGTGACTATTGACCACCATTGGCTTTGTCAAAAGTAATAAAAAACAACAATTTTTCATGTTAAATGAGGATCAAATGGAAACCCAAAAAGTTATGAACATGATGAAAATATTAGAAGAGGTTTTTGAAGTTTAGAAAATTGAGAGATGATTGGAGAATGATATTTTGTGAAGAAGAATGCCTTAAGGAGTGCATAGTTAGATGCATGATGGAGCACACAAAAGATTTAATTGTAGCAACATCTAAGGGTAAGGAACTTAACTAACCAAACCATAAGATATGTAAGTGGGTCCTCCCCGTAGTGGCACATATTCTTTTTGCCCTTGCATAACCTCAACTAAGGAGTCCATGGACCCCATAGTTGATTAATGGAAAAGTTAAGGACCAAACCTAAAAAATATTTTTTAAGAATTTCAACACAGAAAACTAAGACATTGGACAAAAATATGGACAACCAATAGTGAGGTGAGTTATGGAAGCATTAATGGATAATAGAGAGAGTGGAATGGAGTTCCCGATCATGGTCACATGAAGTCCCTTGTGGAATTTGTGGTTAAATAACCTGATAGAGTCCATCCTTAGTCTAGACCAAAACCACCATGTTTAGTGACTTCACATTACGACTCTAAGATCAGTCCACCTTCTTAAGACACAAGAATGCTCTCACAGATCAAACACTATTCATTTTAGAGAAGAAAAGATAAGCAAGAAGTGAAAAAGGGCCTTAGTTAGAGGGGACCATTAGGCATGGGTAACATGTCTTTCTAGTCCCATAACTAGTGCTTGTAGCCCATTTATTGTGTCTAAGGGATGTGCTTTAAATTCCCATCATTTTGTTGTTGTTTTTTTTCTCTTTCCTTTTTTTCTATGGATTTTTGGATGGGAACCACACCATGTAAAGACTTATTTAGCTTCCTGTTATTGGTCAACATGGAACATTAAGAGATCCATGAAAAATACACTTGCACTCAAGATGGTAGAAGGTACAAAGAGCTTTGAATCCCCTTGAAGTCACACCCTTTTCAAATTTTTGAATCCTTTCCAAATCTAGAAACTACCAAGGTCACCTGTTCATTAAGGTTTTATTAATGAAAAGGGGACCTCATGCTTCCAAAACAAGTCAAACCATAGCATTTTTGGATGGGTGGATGATGTGGACTCACTGCTTGTTCCATGAAAAAGAAACTTTTTCTTAGTTATTAGTCATCAAAATTCAAAAATAGAAACCAAACATTAGCAATTAAAAACATTAAGTACAAACCACCATTAACAAATAGCTACAACATCACTAAGTCCTATTGGCAATAAAGAATTTTTATTTTTATTAGAAAACAAGAAAAATTCACACCAAAATAAATTAAATTATAGAAGAAATTGTAAAAATATTCAAGATAAATAAAATATACTAACGATGGTGCAAAACAAAAATTTGAAAAAATAACAAAGTGGAAAATAAAAATGGTATAAAAAGAAACAAAGTGTAAAAAAAAGGTAGAAAAACTGAGGAGCCATTTATATAGTTAGCATGAATGGCCATCTCCCCCATGACTAAGTTGCAATGAGGAGATTCAAAAAATTAAGCATGGTTGTCCATCTGATGAGGCATTGATTGCACTAGCTTGCTTAGGTTTGAGGAAATGTTTAACTACTTGTGTTTTGACCAGTTGCTTCTTGTGTGGGCTCTCAATTTTGTAGTTTAACATGGCCTCATAAGGAAAAGTTTCATAAATAATATAAGGTCCTTCCCACAACATTTGTAACTTAGTTCATTGAGGTATGTGTGTGGGGTTCTAGTAGAGAACCTTGTCTCCATGTTGAAATTTTACTTTCCTTATCCTAAAGTTATGACATTATTTACTAAATGCTTTGTGCACTTCATTCAAGGACAAGACCACCAATCAATTCTCATCTAGCATATTAAGGTTTAGCAATCTATCTTTTTGTGCTAGGCTTAGGTCAAGTTCAAGGTCATAAGCTATTGAAACTGTACAGAGCTCAAATTAAATTGGCAGAGTTGATAGTTTTTTGTACACCAGCTCATAGGGAGAGTAGCCTATAGGGAGTTTCCATGTCAAGTGGTATGTTCAAAGGGCATCATTAATTTTTGTGCTCTAGTCTCTCCTATATTTACTAATTATTCTTGTTAACATTTTCGTGATCTCCCTATTGGTAACTTCTGCTTGACCATTGGCTTTAGGGTGGTAGGATGTTGTTAGTTTATGTTCAACCCCAAAGTGTTGCATAAGCTTACAAAAGGTAGTGCCTATAAAATGGGTTCCATTATTAGAAATCAATGTACATGGCACCCCAAATCTATTTACAACATTTTGTTGTATGAACCATGTTTCATTAGATGATATACAGTCGATGATAGCTGCTACTTCTACCCATTTTGTGTAGTAATCAATGGCAACAATTATGTATGCCTTTCCATTTGACATGGGTGTGATGGAACCCATGAATTTTATGCCTCAAGTGTAAAATAATTTCAATCAACAAATCCATTGTTGAGGTTCCTCCATTCAAGTGGTCATCCCACCATTTCATTGATAGCATTCACAAGAGTGGACAAACTAGTAGGCATCCCTAAAGATGGCTAGCCAATAATGCCTTGCCATCAGTATCTTAATAGTCATGTGTCTCTTAGCATAATGACCTCCATAAGGACCCTCGTGAGCATCCTATATAATGTGCAATTGATTAGCATCAAGCACATACCAACAAACTAGGTCATCAGCACACACCTTGTAAAGATGTTTGTTGATTTCTATGAAGCATTTGACTTGATGAAGAAACTTGTCAAAGACCCATCAAATCATGCACACCCATCAAATCATGCAAACAATGTGGAGATGTCTGTTGATTTCTATGAAGCAATGGGATAGAAACTGTTGACTTGATGGAGTAGGAGGTAATTGGGTTGAAAGTGGTGGGATATGTGTAGAAAGGTAAGGAGGATGATATGGATATGGGGATTCCCCTCTAGGAGATGAAGAATGAGTTTTGTAGTACTTGAGAAAGTAGTTGTGATGTTGGAATAAAGCATGATTGGCAAAGTCACGTGGAGAAATGGGTTTCTGAACATAGTACCCGTATGGATCTAGTTGCCTGTAAGGATACTACTACCTTGGTGGTGGCATCCTCCCCTGATTGTGGTTGTTGCCACTACTGGTACTGCTCATGGTTGTGGTGGAGCTCCACTTGGACAATAAGCTTGTTTTTGCTAGTGGAACTACCTTGGATTTCCTTGAGGATAAGACAATATTCTGGGTACTTACCTTCTTGCTAGTCTAGGATTCAGTGTGTAAAACCCAAACTCCTACAAGTTTGACATGACAAGGAAACATCCTTTAGGATATTCATATTGCCAAATGGCACAACTAGCATCATCATATGATTCTATCTCCATAACTTTTTTTACTATAGTAGCTTTGCCCTTACCCCTTTGGTAGACATGTTTAGCTTCTCTTTGCTTCCTATGGTCATGATCACTACTTTGTTCTTTAGATTCTTCTAAAATTTTCTTAGCAGTTTGGAATTTTTCATTCAAAAAATCCCATAATTTATCAACCTTAATCAATATATTGAAAATAGATTTTTGGATTGGCAAGATTTTTTACTACACCACCTCATCAAGTGGTGCCTCCTCCTCATTGCCATAAAGTTACACCTCCCTTTTTCTAATGGAAGGATCCCTATTTTATTCCTTAGCATTTTCTTATTTTCTTAGCTCTCCTTCATCTTTTACTACCTACTCTATCAACTTTTGGATTTGATGGGCTCTAGGTTTTAATAGTCTTCCTTGGGCATAGATCCAAAGAGTTCTTCTCATTTATGATATGAGTCCATCTATGATGTGATGAAGTTATTCCTACTAAGAATAACTATGCTAGGGCATTGGTGGATGAGACAATAGTATCAGAATAGTATATGCTTATGGTAGTGTCCAATGGTTCATGTGTTCCTTGCTTCCATCCTTGGATCTGCCTTCTCAGATTAGACACTTGGGAGTATGTTTGATATTTATCATTAAACAACTCTAGCATTGTACTCCACCTACAAATGAATTCTAGCTCCAAGGATTAATAGTAGCTTTCTACTTCCTTGATGAGTGTCTTGGGAAATAACTTTAATTTCTGCTAATAATTTTCAATATTCTATAAGGCATATGCATCATGAAAGGCTTGAAGATGTGTTTTGGGATTAGAGTTATATCCGCCTTCAAATCTTGGAATATTTTTCATGTCAAGTTGCTTGATTTGACTATCTTTTACATGCTTGGTTGGAATTTTATTGCCTTTGCAATATTTAGCATACTTCGAGTTGCTAGCAAAGGCTTATCATCATCATTATTTTGATGATGCATATGATGTCCTCTACTACCCCTTCATTCATGGTGGGCCCAATGATCATTATTATCTTGTTGTTTACCTTCATTATAGTTGTTCTTTCTATGGTGTCTATCAAAACTAGAAGAGAAAGAAGAAGATGCAAATGAAGAAGATGAAGAGGGAGGAGGACTTCCATCACCATGATGTATACCACCTCCTCTACACTTTTCATAGCCATGTTCGTAACCTTTCTTGTCATCTTAATGCTTTCTCAAGCCCCTGCCTTGACTCCACTTTTGCCTAAACTTGGATTATTGATAGTGGACTGCAAATTCAGGTTCAAGCCTCCATCATCAATGTCAACAGATGGGAGAAAGTTCATGTTGAGAACCCCTAGAGGGAGGATCCTCATTATTGTTTTAGTTCAATAGGCAGAGGGGGTTAGTGAACCATTTTTCCTTCATGGCTCTACGGTGCTTTTCCTATTGTTGATCTTGTTTGCATTATGTCTTAATGGGATGGTAGTCATGAAAGTCATGATCTTTCACAACGTACTCTCCATGAAGCTCCTCGATGCCCAACCTTGTAAGAGTTTGGAGCATCATCTTGGAAACAAATTGGTCATGTGGCAATACAATGTTTCCCTCCATGTCTTGCCATTGCATTTGTCCATATTGATGGAGTACGTAAGCAAAATTGGGTACAAACTCATCAGGATGAGTGTACAAAACTCTACATTCTTATGGTATTGTTGACTTAGAATTGTCTTGCCTATGGGAAGAAGAAGATATTTTTTTTGTTAGAAAGAGCTTCTTGGTGTGCTTGTAGTATAATTTTGATTAATTATTATGATTTAACTTTGTTGGATTCATTTCAAAAATGTTGAGTAATTTTCACTAATCCTAGATTGATAGTACATAATGCTAGCTAAGAATCCTTGGCAATAATGTCAATGATGAGCAACGAAAATCGCTATGCTCAACCATACAAATCACTAAGTGTTTACGTGTGATCTGATTAAATTTTGTGGACCCTTTGTCTTCTAGTACACTAGCCTCTATGAAGTGAAACTAGCTGTGATAGTCATTCATTATCTTCCCAATTACACTTGTGATATGCAAAGGTATGGTTAAGTGTAATTGAGGCATATGATTTTTATTATTTTTATGTTTTATGTTTTGGATGCTTAAAATAAATGATGAAAAGAATGAAGTAATTTAATTACTAATTTAATCTAACTAACTAACCAATGTTTAACTAATTCTAACATAAGCATCCAATCCCACTTTCTATACACATCCTAAACATGTATAACACTGCTAGGTTACCAAACATTAAGCATTACTAGGATTACCAAGTGTCCTGCATATGCTTGAAGCGATCATACTTATGTGCTTAATTAATCATTATTTAACCTAGCTAGCTTAATTTCTTAATTAGTTTAATTACTTAAAAGCATTAAATAAAATTGCTAAAGTCATTAAATGCATGAAGAAAATATTTAATCTAGTCAAAGTGCTGCAAAGTTTATTAGAAAGCTCATCTTTATAGTCGGACACACTACCATGCTTAGGTACAATAATGCTCAAATAAAGATCTGTACACTTAATGACTCCTATTGTGAGTACTTGGGAAAATATTCTAACTCTAGGGAAGAAAAACTACAAGAGCTCTACTACAACTATGACAAAGAATTCTATAAACATGGTGGATGAGCATGTATTTATAGGTAAAAACACACACTACATCGACACATCAAATCATGCATCGATGGGGCCTAGTTGACATTTAAATATTCAGCACCATTTCTATAACCCTATATAAAACACATTTTCAAATATGATAAGCCTTTTAACATGAAAGACTTAGGATGACAAAATTCAAATCATGGATTCACCATTGCTCTTCATGCTCCTCTGAAAGAAAAATTTGCTACTTTATAAAAGACAATTTTTCCATTTCATTCAAACACCATTCAAGAAATGCAAAGTTTTACAATGAATCACAGGAATAATTCTGTACACAACATGAAAAATTAGACATTATAATTTTGAATGCATCATCATTGATTCTGTTTTGCTACTTCAAGTCCTACTACATGCAACTTTCACGATACCATAATCTTGTTTGTTATAAAGATTTTTATAAAATATAAATATAAATCACTTAACATAAAAGCCACTAGCTACATTGTTATCAAATTATAAGACCACTAGATTTACAAATTATATATGATTGACCATTCAATTATGGGCAAGCTGCTAGTTACATCATTATCAAACTTGTTATGAAACTCGAAGATGTTGAAGGATAGAAAACTTTGAGGGGTTTGGCATCCAAACATCATTTCCATTAAATCCAAATCTCTTTTATCATAGGTGTGCATAAAGATTGCAGGATCACTATTGGCTAATTTTTCTCCAACTTCAATGCTAGACTGATGCTACTGAAATGTAGCATTTTAAAGGTCATCTACAGAAGAGGGAAGAGCACAAAATGAAGGAGATCGATTGGGTTGTTTTTTCTAGAGTTTCTAGTTATTGTTGTTATCCTCGAGACTTCTAATGTAGGCTTAAAGGATTAAACTTTTGTGGGTCTTTGAGGAGGAGGAGGAGAAGGAGGAGGCATCAAGGTTTCTTCTTGACCTTCTACTGGTGCCATGTCATTGCTTAGTAGCATGCCAATAATTTTTTATTGTGTTTTTAATTTTGCCCAATAG
Organism: Gnetum montanum; assembly: GCA_015680685.1. Taxonomy (NCBI): domain Eukaryota; kingdom Viridiplantae; phylum Streptophyta; class Gnetopsida; order Gnetales; family Gnetaceae; genus Gnetum; species Gnetum montanum. Next base: position 102,404 of record MNCI01005996.1, read on the forward strand.
TCACTTAGTAATATTGGCCCAGTAGTTACCCAAATCAGTGTGGGCCTACCCCAATATTCTCTCCTCCTCTTCTATCCAAATATCCTTCTGCATGTGTTAACAAATATCAATGATCAATGATCCAGACTAAGTGATGAATAACAAAGTAAATTCTTTGTTCTGCAAGAAATAAATAAAGCAAAATGTAACTAAAGATCTTAATCTCTGGTCATAGGTGATTGTGCCATCTTTCTCTGCATTGCTTCCTCACCATGTTCAAAAGCATCTGACCAATGTGTGACCATTTTTGAACTTCATATTTTTGCATTAGTCTTAACAAGAGCTTGTCCACACATTGCAACAACCAAACAAATTGTGCGATATCATTTATTCTTCTGTGTAAGTTTGGAATTAGAAACTTATTCTTTGAAAGATGTTAAATGTAATTCTTCTAGTAATGTGAAATCTCAAAACCCACAATGCAAAAAGCCAAAAAACCTAGAAGCAATAAGGTACTTGTTTTCTACACAATGTTATATACATGTCCTCTTTCTTTGTCCATTAGCCCTTGATAATGTTGGCTTTCTTAAGTTGGCCTTCTATGGAGGCTCTATGTTTTACTACCTCTAGGGATTTGATGCTTCTTGATGTGCAGCAGCAGCTATTGTCAATGTCTGTGATGCCTCTCATGGTAGAAGTAGTGGTGAAGCTAGTAATGCAGCACAAATCTTGGGCTGCTAGAACTACAACTATTGTTTGCATCCATGGAAGTTTCTAGGGAAAGAGAAGGTTGTGAGAGTTCATGTAAGGCTAAGGTGGCTACTACTGATGCTATTAATAGTTAAGCTGCAATTGATAATCTAGGAGCCTCACAACATGAACAAGAGGAGGAGCAATAGCAGTAGTAAGAAGGTAGATCTAGTTGTTAGAACGAAGAGCCTAGAAGAGGCATCCATGACTCCTGAGACCCTTCATAGGGCCAGTTAGTGTTGCCACCATTCTGCCAACACTGTGCATTCTACCACTGTCATGGTCCACCAATTCCATGAAAATGCAATAGTAGACAACGCAGAAGAAACAAAAAAAACAACATAAATGAAAACGAAATACAAAGAAAAGGTAGATACAGATATAGACCTAGAACACAAGACAGATATGAATCAAGAAAAACAAGAACAACAACAGTGCAAGCAAGAATGAATTATTTTTGTGGAAGAAAGCAAAAGAGTAGACAACACCTAAAGCAAATGAAAAGTTTTTCTTTGTTGCTCTCTCTTCCTTTCATGCATGGATGAGCTCTTATCAAGGCCATTGGTCCATCTCTAGGCTATCGATTGCCCTTCCATCTTATGGCCCACATGTCTTGGTAGCTATGATCCTTCAAATTCCTCCTTCACCACATCCAATTTAAACCCACCTCCTTGCGGGCCCATGCCATGCATTTGCATTACCATACATAAAAATTTGTTCCTCCTTGTTAAGAGGCTTTTTTATCTTACATGTGTTAGTTAAAGCATGCAAAAAGATACTTCACTTCCTTTTATGCCCCTCACATATGATGTAAAAATGACCACACATATGCATTTTGACTTTTTTTAAAAGGTAGGAAAGTGCTTCCCTGATATAAAAAGATTTGTATGTGCATGTTTTTTATTGTTGATTTCATTGGTAAAAAATTTTGGTTTCAAGAAAGATTTGTATGTATTGATATGTGTATTCTATACATTTTTTATCCTTAATTTTAACTTCAAGTCAACTGCACAAAAATTCATATACACATTTAGTCAATAATTTTTATGTGCACTGCTTAGGCTATTCACCTAAAAGATGTATCTTATGAATACAAGATTTTGTGCATTAATGCACATTATTTTAATGCCCACAAAGTTCCAACACATCCTATGCAAGGGTCCTTAGTCAAAGCATGCATGTAACACTCTTCAACTTCAAGGATTTCTACTTAGTGTTGGTTTTGTATCGTATTCCTTCATGCAAGACACTCTTCAACTTCAAGGATTTCTACTTCATACTTGGTGTTGCTTTCATCTCCTATTCCTTCATGCCACCTGGAAGTTTTGAAGTAATGTGGTTTTTCAAAGGGATTCTCTTGCTAATGTTCCCCCTTTGCCAAATCAAGGAGACATTATTCAATAGTTGATGCTCTAGCTAAATCCCTGAATATTTCTTTCATCTGTTTCATCTTTTATTGCTTCTTAACTAGGACCTTGTTTGATCCCTTTTTCCTTCCCTTGTGGAGAGGTTTTTAGGTTTGGTTATAAGAATGTAAACATGTTGAGGCTTCCCAACTCTATTTAGCCTTTCTACCTTCTTGTTTTGATGTTCCTCCTCTCTCTCTCTGCATTTGTACAAGTTTCTTCTTGGCCTCTCTTTTGTACTTTGAATTTTTTACTCTTAATATACTTAATTTTTAGGGTCCAACAAAGCATGTAGTTAAACTTTAGTGGATTTTAAATAGGTACCATATAGAATAGTTGAAAGTATGATTTTAACCTAGGATTAATCCTTAACACCTTCATTGTCCTACTCAAAAGTATGAATAGTATTACTTTTTATCATTATACTTTACTTTCATCCAATTTTAGCATGAAGATTTATTGGCATTCTTAGGTTATCTAATTTTATATTAAATTAACAAAAACATATGTGTCATAAATGAAATTGAGAAATTATATTATATTTTAGCAAAACTATAATTTCAAATTCAATTACACTTTCCATGTAATGTATTAAGGAATTGAGATTATTTTGAAAATTTCAAATGCTAACTTTGCATCAATGGTAAACCCATCATAGAAAGAATAAAATAGACAAATAAATGAAATAATATATATTATGTTTGCTCACTTTAGAGTAAATTACTTAGAACATAGTTCACTATTATCTCTTGCTTCTAAAATGCAAAAATGCAGATATGCTATAGAATTAAAATGCTTTTAATTAGAATACATAGAATATAATTTCAATAAAACATAAAAAAATGATAAAATAGAAGTAACAATTCAAATCCAAAAGTCCCTTTTTGGAAATAGTTTTTTTTCCTAGGATCAATGTTCTAATTAGACAAAGAAACTAAAAAAGATATAAGTAATAAGATTGATGCAAGATTGTCAAAATGAGTATAGTGACATGTTATGCAGTAAAAATTCCAATAAAACTAAACTAATATTTGACATGATAGTAACCAAGCCTACTATTTTGTATAATGTTGAATGTTGAGCTACTATTTTATGTGGTGTTGAATGTTGGGCTATAAATGTAAATACTTAGATAACAGTTGAATGTTAAGAAAGATAAAAATTACACAATGGGTACATTACATAGTGGCTTCTATTTCAAATAGGCCATAAAATAGTGATAAAGTCACTTTTTTTTTTGCTTTGTGATATCATTGCAACGATGTCATAATCCATGCTACGTCATTGTTGATATGATGTCTTGAGATGTGTGTGACCCTATAAATACCAACACTTGGACGCACGATCAACAACTTTTTATTCCAAGTCTTAGTGAAACTCTTATAGTTTGTTTTCTTAGTTAGTGATAGAGTGAATGCCCATAGTGGGATGTTGAGTAGTTGTTTTGTGTCTTTATTAAAGTTAATTGTACTTGGACATAGTTCATGATCGATAATAAAGATCGAGATTACTTTTCATCATTGCAACATCCACTTATTTTTTTATTTATTTACTTAAAATAATTTCTTTATTTTCTTAGTTAATCCTTGATGAGTGATGAGGTACCCCTATGTACAACCATACAAATCACAAGAGTTCACGCACTATCCAATCAAATTTCATGGATGGGACTAGTTGTGGCATCTAGATCATTATGTCTTAATTGTAGTTCACTATCTTCCAACTTGGACTAGTGGTAGCTTTGTCATGTATGGTTTAGTCCAAAGTGAGGCATAGGATAATTGATGTTATTTTGGCCTTATGCTATTTCTAATGGTAATAAAGAAATTAATTAATTAAGCTAATTAACACTAGAAAGTAAAGTCTAAATGAGTTGATGAAATATGATTTGTCACATCAACTAGGCCCCATTGATGAAGTCTATTACATCGACATGGCCCCATTGATGTAAGGGCTTGTCTTGGGCTATAAATACATGCATAAAAACTACATTTATGGCATTAGATTGAGAATAGTAGCCAAACTCTNAGCAATAAAGAAAAGCTTCTTGATAAACCTTGCGACATTTTGGATAGTTTAGATATTTATCTATGCATTTGATGTTTTTAATTATTTATTCAATGTTTTCCAGTAACTAAGCTAATGAGATAATTAAGTGAGATAAGCTAGATAGATTAATTACATAAGTATGACTGCTTCAAACATAGCATGTATTCACTTGGTAATCCTAGTAGCATTATTGCTTGGTACACCCAGTAGCATAGTGCTTACTAACCCAATAGTGGATATGTGGGTTCAAGACATGTACGAAAAGTGGGGCTAGATGCTTATGTTAGGGCTAGTTAGAGATTAGTTAGTTAGTTAATTTAGATTAGTCATTAAATTACTTTATCTCTCTCTTCAAAGCATAAAAGAACATAAAATATGAAATGATAAAAATCATATGCCTCAATTTCACTTAACCATACCTTTGTACTTCACAAGTGTAATTAAGAAGACAACAAACAACCTTAGGACAAGGTTCACTGCCTAGAAGACTAGTGCACCAGAGACTATAAAGTCCACGGAATTTGACCAGATCACACATGAATGCTTTGTGATTTGTATGGTTGGATGTAGGGGTACCTTGCCACTCATCATTGGCACCATTGCTGGGAACTTTGTTTGTTGAAACACGTGCTATCTAGGAAATTCATTTACCAAAGCACACTGAATATTTTATTTGTTGCAAAATGTCTTATTCTTGTAGGCATGAAGATGTTAAACCATCAGTCCCATAGGAGTACAAAGTGGTATGACATCATCCCTCTTCCAGAGCACTATTCTGAGCTCATCTCACAGCTCCTCCTAGTAAGGAGTCAGTCTCTAGACCAGTCCATAATAAATCCTCAATTAGAAGAGGAGGATGACTTTGCGGCTCAGTCCGAACATGAGGATTCGTACCATACTCTCAATCCGCATACTTACAAAAACTTGTTATTTCACCCTTTCACAGGGGAGACTATGTCCCTCCATTCATTTAAAACCACTCAAGCACATGTGCCTCAACAGGAAGCATCCACTCTTATTCCCACTCTACCCATGACTGACACTCAATTCAATATACCCATCTCCACTATTCCTCCTGTCACCACACTACCCCCTCTCTTACAAGCACAACCCCAACAATATCTCCCTCAAACTAATGTAGGGGTGACCTTCCCACCCCAAGTGATTGGGATGCCGTCTGTGATACTTGCTTCTACATCTACTCACTATATACCATGAATTCAAACCCAAGGAACACCCCTCACCACTTCAACTCAACAAGTTCAGTGTGTTCCCTCGCAAATCATGACTGGATAGTGGGCTGTGACTGGCATGCAACCACATCAACCCCCTCATTACAACATACCACCTCCTACAATTCCACCCATCAACATCCCTCAAGTACAGCAACAACAAGAACAACAACCCTTTCCTTACAGTATGCCACCCTTAGTAGCACCTACCATGAATATTCCACAAGCGCAACCTCCAACTACTCAACTTTCTTCTTTCCCGCCCACAGCACAACAATCTAACTTCCATACTACACAACATAACCAACCTGCCATTTCACCTAGCGCCCAAGATTGGGCCGAAGCCAAAATGCAAGAACTCACTGATGAGGTAAAACGCCTCAAAATGGCCAACAATGAAGAGCTTAAGGTATTAGACTTTTACCAAGATGATCCTATTAGCTCTTCAGTACCACCATTGACCCTGCCCAAAGGAGTTTCTTTGCCTCAACTAACCAAATACAACAGGGAAGGAGACCCCAACACCCATCTGGTTACGTTTAGACTAGAATGTTTATTGCTTTAGGCATGGCCCCATGTAATCTTATGTGTTTTTGCCATGTCCTTCACTGGCAGAGCATTAGACTGGTACCAAGCCTTGCCTCATAACTCTGTATCCTCTTTGGAGGATCTCTTACATCAGTTTGTTACTAGGTTTAAATACAACCTGAAACCTGAAGCAACCTTGGACAGTCTAATACAGGTAAAACAAGCACTGCTTGAACCTGTACAAAAATTCATTCAGAGATGGAGTGCTGCGCTAAACGAACTTCATGAACCAATCCCCAAAACATACTTGCTCACCATCCTAAAGGGAGCCGTAAATGATTTTGTGAAATCTAAACTGTACTATTTAAATGCGTGCACTCTAAGCCAAGATTTCATGCAAATAAAGAACATAGAAGAGGCGGCCCAAAATAGCCATGACCCTACTTACTTAGCCTTTAAAAATCAACACACTAAAAAAGAAAAAGAAAAGGCCAAGGAACCAATAGCAGCAGTAACAGAAACTCAACAAACATGTACGAGACAACAAGGTAAACCACCTACCACCCCTACTAGCTATACTAGACCTGCTCCTGCTACTACACCCAACCCGTCCACATCACAAAATGCTACACCAAGTCATGCGAGAAACTTTGAGAGGAGAGACCCCTCTCAATACACACCATTGCCCATGAAACCTTCACAATTATTTGACCAACTCTTGAAGGTTGGGCTAATGAAACATAAACAATTGTCCCCTATGGAAATTCAAAGACGTGATCAATTCTGTGAATTGGTCAAGAACCCAAGCTTGGAAACACCGGATGAGCCCCTAGTTCCAAGAGGCTTTAGACTAGATCGATTTTATGAGTACCACCAACATAATGGGCATGGAACCAACTATTGTTTCACCTTGAAACAAGACATTCAACGAATGATTGATGGAGGTGAGATTACTTTTGATGAGGCCAACCTGGTCAAACCACAAAACCAGTCCATGGGCATATATAAAGATCCCCTAAACACTAAAGAAGCGCCATACACAATTAACACCATCTACGTAGATAATAACTATGAAACATGAAAGAACCCCTTCGTAGTTCAAGTTCCCCCTATTGCACTAACATCGCCTCAACCTTCATATCCCCATACGATCCTCCTACCCGCTAAAACCATTGGTCATCCGAGTACCTCCCACGATGGCAATAGCACAAGTATCTCCCCAAACCAAACCATTTGTTGTTCATGTGCCCTCTACTAATACAACTGCTAGTATGACACCATCAAACCAGCCACTCCCTTCGTGGTTTGGGTGCCACTTGTAGTTGCTATGACAGTGGTACCAACTACAAATTGCCCAACCCCGTTTGTGGTCAAGGTGCTTAGGCAGTCTGATGTCCAAGCTCATATGCCTCAGAAATAACCCCGTCCTGCCCTATTTGTCATTCGAGGCCCAAAACAACCCCATATTCTGATCCCAAATGTTCCCACGCAACCCATGCGAGAACGCCTGGCAAATAGGCTTACCGGGGAACATTTGGAGAAGGAATGCTTGGAGAAGGAATGCTAACGCCTTGCACTGGGACCCCTGAAACCAACTCTGTTAAGTGCAATACCTATGGCTCCTTCTAACAATGAGCCAAGTATGAGTTATAAAGAGGAAAAATCAAGAATGCAACACATTTCAAACCCAACAGTCATGAACAATAACACAAGAGTTACCCCACGTGAGATACAACTGTTAGGCCCAATGGATCAAGTGGCTATGGACAAGAATCTACCCAATGGTAAAGACTTAGCTAATGCCCTAACACAGGTTACACAAGCCCTTAAACAAAAGAATACATCATTAAGCTTGTACGACCTCATATTGGCTTCGCCAGTTCATCGCGAAGCCTTAGTATAAATGTTAACATCGATCCCAGTTAGCGAAAATCTACCCATAAATGAACCTTCTATACACATGGTAATGTCTACACGATAAGGATCCAAACCTAAATTATTAGGCTTTCACCCTGAAAACATTAAGATCGATGAGAAAACTTGAGATGTCACCCACGAACCCATGTTTATAACCATACGAGTTAATTAGTTCAAAATACATCGAGTACATGTAGATGACGGAGCAGCCACAAACGTAGTGCCTTATCCCATCATTGAATAGTTAGGGCTTACAGAATTAATCAAACCAACATCTGCAACATGCCTGAAGTCATTTAATGGGTCACGAGTAGTGGTTAAAGGTACATTGACCTTGGACTTCATAGCAGGGGATCGATTCCCCACATCTGCAAACTTCGTAGTTATTGATGAGATGCCCGGTTTAACCTAATTCTGGGATGACCCTGGTTAGCCCAGCTAAAAGTCGTGTATTTCCCCATTCATCAAGAGATTCACTTACCCTATGAAGTGGGTGAAATCATTATCCATGGGGATACTACTACATCCACCATCTCATCTCACACAGAAGCCAATCAAGGCTCCAAAGTTAAATTTGAGGAGCCTAAACAAGGGGACACCCCACATGAGCATAAACTTGACAAAATCTCCAAAAAACCCATACTGAAGGAAAAAAATGAAACCCAAAGTGATGACCAACACATAAATCGTGGTCCCTCAAAAACCAAGGAAACACCACCTAACCCAGAAACATCCGAGGATACTGACTCAGAGCTTACTCTGCCAGACGTCTCTTGGTCAGAGCTACTGTTCAACGTAATTAGCGAAGGAGATGCCGAGTATCGGATCGTACCCATTAAACCTACTCCTAATATAAAAATGAAAAAAAATCAAAAATTTATTAAACAATTAACAAACTACGCCAGTCCTCAAAGACGTTAAACTACACTAGTCCAAAATGACGTTAAACTACCACTTGTCCGAAATGACGCTAAACTACACACATCCAGAATGACATTAAAATATCGCATGTCTGCAATGACTTAAAACTAGCCATGGTCAGAAATGGACGATTTGCATCAAAACCCATCGTATTAGTTGACATCCCTCTAGTTTATTGGTAGCCCGAAATGGCCTTAAACTAGAATGGTTACGTCGCAGTATGTCATGACTTTGAACTGACACGCACGTACGTATACATTGCCTTTTGTGAACCAAGTGTTGGATACTATCTCCAAGCATTACTATTATATAAATTATTGGATGGTTATAGTGGCTATAACCAAATCCAAATTGTGCTAGAAGATTAGGCCAAGATAACATTCATGAGTCCCTAGGGGACTTTTGTATATTGTAAGATGCCATTTGGTCTATGCAATTCCCTTGTAACATTTTAATTCCTGGTCCTTAGCATCTTTCAACAGCAAATCAGTAGTGGTGTGGAAGTCTTCATGAATGACTTCTTCACCTATGGAGCTATGTTTGAGCAAGCCTTGGACCACCTTGAGTAAATACTAAAAAGATGTGTGGAAAACAAATCTACAACTCAACTAGTAAAAGAGTCATCTCATGGTCCAAGAAGGCATTGTGTTGGGGCATCAAATTTGACAAGAAGAGATTGAGGTAGACCTAGAGAAGATAAGGATCATCTAAGGAATAACACACCAACTAGAGATAGTTAAAGATGTCTAATTATTCCTTGGACATATTGGCTACTACCGGCAATTCATAGAGAATTCCTCTAAGATCGCAAAGCCATTAGTTGAGCTAACAAAGAAAGATTCTTTATTCATTTGGACCAAGGAATATGAACATGCATTGCAATAGTTGAAGGAAAAACTTGTAAAAACTCTAATTCTATAGGTACTAGATTGGTCCATACCATTTCACATAATGATGGAAGCATCTAATTATGCTTTGGAAGTAGTGCATACGTAGTTGGACAATAAAAAATGTCCATATTACATCCACTATGCAAGCCAAGGAATTGTAGGTGCATAGCTAAATTACACCATCACAGAGAAAGAATTAATGGCAGTGGTATATGCTCTTGAAAAATTTAGGCACTATGTGCTTGGTTATAAAGTATTTGTGCACATAGATCACAATGCCATTTGCTTCCTGATGAACAAGCCGATGATGAGTCCCCATATCATATGGTGGCTCGTGATCTTATAGGAATTTGATCTCATGATGGTAGATCAAAAAGGATGGAGAATGTGGTTACTGACCACCTCTCTCACTTAAGATGGGATAATAAAGAGGAGGAAAACCTACTCTCCAATCAGTTTCCAAAAAAAATTCTCTTTACATGTGTACTAAGTGACCAAGAACCAATAGAAACAACATGGTACAATGGCATTCTCACCTACCTTCTCACTTAGGAGATGCCACAAGATCTTGGCTTTAGAAAGAATCAACAATTTCTTCATTGGGCCAAATACTTCATGGAAATCAATGAACACCTCTACAAGGTATGTGCTAATGGCCTAATTTGTTGGTATGTCACTGATGAAGATCAACTATGTGCTTTCTAGTATGCTCAAGAAAGGCCTTGCAGAGGCCACTATATAGGGAGACACATAGCTATAAAAATCATGATGGCAGGATACTATAGGCCTACAACTTTAGGGATGTCCACCAGTTTGTTCAATCTTGTGAATGTTGTCAACGAGATGATAGGATGACTACTTGAATGGAAGGTTTTCAATAGTGGATTCAACCACTATATCCCTTTGACATATGGGGCATTAACTTCATGGGTCCCATCACACCCATGTCTAATGGAAAGGCATATATCATTGTAGCAGTCAACGACTACATAAAATTGGTAGAAGTAGTAGCTGTTATTGACCATACATCATCCACTTCTGCTATATTTGTATAATAAAATATTGTAAATAGGTTTGGGATGCCATGTGCACTAATTTTTGACAATGGAACTCATTTCATAAATGCCACTTTTAGAAATTTGATGCAATGCTTGGGGGTTGAACATAAATTAATAACATCCTATCATCCCCCAAGCCAATGGTCAAGTAGAGGTAACTAATAAGGAGTTCACAAAGATCCTCACAAGGACCATAAGCAAATATAGCAAATATTAGAGCACAAAAGTCAATGATGCCCTATTGGCCTACCACTCAACATGAAAACTTCCTATTGGATACTCTCCCTACAAGCTAGTATATAGAAAACTTCCAACACTCTTAATTCAATTCAAGCTATCTTAACCTAAGTGTAGCATAGAAAGAAATATTGATCAACCTCAATGTGCTAGATGAAAACCAATTGGTGGTCCTATCTTTGAATGAGGTTCACAAGGCATTCAACAAGCAACATCATGACCTCAAAATATGAACATTAAAATTTCAACCAAGAGATAAGGTTTGCTACTAGAACCCCACACATGTACCCCAAAAGAAAAAGTTCTAAATGTTGTGGAAAGGATCTTATTTAATTGATCAAACCTTTCCTTCTAGGGCCATGTTAATCTACAAGCCTGAAAACCCAAATAAAAAGTAGTTGGTCAACATCCAACAAGTGAAACCTTTCCTAGAACCAAGATAAGCTAGCACAACTACCACCTCAATAGATAGACAACCATGCTCCAATTTTCAAATATCCTCCTTTCAACACAGTCATGCGAGAGATGGCCATCCATGTTAACCATCCACATGGCTCCTTGATCTTTCACTTTTTGTTTTACACATTTTTGTTTTACACTTTGTTGATTTTTACCTTTTTCTTTGGTTTTTCATTCTATTGACTTTCTCAATTGTTTATTTTACAACATTGTTAGTATGTTTTACCTTTCTTGATTAGTTTACACCTTCTTATATATATATTTTTACTTTGCTTTGTTTATGTGTGACTTTTCATTATTTCTGCTAATAAAAGTGCTTTATTACCATAGGAAATAGTGCCATTGTTGCTATTTACTAATGATGGTTTATGCTTAATGTTGTGATTGTCAATGTCTAATTTTTATTTTTGAATTCTACTGTCTAATGACTATGACATGGTTTATTTTTCATGAAAGAGGCAGTGAGTCCACATCATCTGCTCATCCAAAAAACTCTATGGTTTTCCTTATTTTGAGAGTTTTAGGTATCTTCCATTAAAGAAACTTTTAATCAATTAGTGACCTTGGTAGCTCTATAATTGGAAAGGATTCAAAGGTTTGTAGAGGGTGTGACTCTAAGGGGATTCAATACTCTCTGCACTCGTTTACTTACTTGAGTACTTGGGTGTTTTTCATGAACTTCTTACCATTCCATTCTAACCACTAATAGGAAGTCAAATAAAGTCTTTTCATGGTGTGGTTTCCATCCAAACATTCAAAAAAAAAAACATGATGGGAATTCAAAGCATACCCTTTAGACAAATAAATGAGCTACAAGAACTAGTTATGGGACTAGAAAGACATGTTACCCATGCCTAAAGGTCCCCTCTAACTAAGGTCCTCTCTCTCTCTCACTTCCTACTTCTCTTTTCTTCTCTTTATGGAATGATGGTTATTTTGTGAAAGCCCTCATGTGTCTTGAGGAGATGGATTAGTCTTGGAGTGGCAATGTGAAGTCATTGAAAGAGGTTGGTTTTGGTCTAGACTAAGGATGGATTTTCTCAGGTCATTTTAAACACATACTCCACAAGGGACTTCTTATGACCTCAATTCAAGATTCTATTCCACCTTCTCAATCATTCATCTATGCTGCCATTACTCACATCACTATCGATTTCTATGTTATGTTTGATGTCTTAGTCTGATGTGTTGAAATTCTTGGATAGACTCTTTTTTTGGTTGGTTCTTAACTTTTCTTGATCATTAATCAATTGTGGGGCCCACAAACTCCTTAGTTGGGGTTATGCAAGGGCAACAAGGGCATGTGCCTGCTATGGGAAGGCCTCACTTGCATATCTCTTAGTTTGGTTAGTTATATCCCTTACCGTAGACATTGCTACAATCCTATCTTTCACCTATTCCATTGTGAAAGCCACTCTATGCTCCTTGAACTCTCATTCTCTACCCTCTTCATTTTTCTTAATTTTCTCAATTTTTGTAACTTCAACACCCTCTTCTCACATTCTCATCATGTTCATGGCTATTTGGGCTTCCATTTTACCCTAATTTCATTCAAAATCTCTTTGTAATTTTTAAGTTTTGATTCGGTCAATGGTGGTCAATAGCTACGTCGACGAGGCCCCATTGACGCAATGCAAAAATAGTATAAATACCACTGAACACTTTGAATTTTTCACATTTTTTTCATAACCTTCTTGAGCCTATAACTCTTACACCATTTATCTGAATCACCCAGTTCTTCGATCTTATAGTTACTAGAGGTAAGCTCTTAGTCGTGGGGGTAGCAAACCCCAAGGTTTTGATGATAATTTTTTAAAAAATTTTCCTAACTTCCCCAAAGGGTTAAGATATAAAATGCTATTAAATCATTAATTTTTTAGAATTTAACCCTTCTAACAACTTTGGTAAACCAAAGATTAAATTAATAACTAAATACTTAATCCATCCAACCATAATCACACCTTAGCCAAGTGTAACCTCCCTATGAGATAAGGTATTCCAATCATTTTTAGTTGCATAATATTTATTAACCTATTGTTATGTGTGTTTACAGATGGCACCAAGAACAAAGAGACTACAAGAGGAAGGACCATCACAACTATGAGAGAAACAACCCAGAGGAGGAAGAGGCTAACAGGAACATGGTCAAGAATAGGTGAGGCAACCCACACAACAAGACCTCTTAGAGACGAGACCGAGGTGGAATCTATCTGATAGATTCCCTAAGGGGAAGCTACATTTGAACACTCACAACGAGGCAAAAAGCTAGGCCTTTGATGAGATGCGATTCACATAGGCCACGATATTGGGTATGTGATATCACATCCGCCGCAATATCGCATCCCCTGCGATATCGCGTCTTCCCTATGATATCGCGTACGCGATATCGTAGTCTGCCACCATATCTATAAATAAGATGCGACACTCCCTTGTTTAAGGATCCCAGTTTTAGAGCAGCGAAGCTCTGGTAGTTTGATCCCTCCAGAGTTAGATTTTTTCCTGTGTCTGCCCATAGTGTGGTGAATGTAATTGTACGGTGTCTTTATTCGAGTGTGCCGTACTTGGACACGCACATGACCAGCAATAAAGATCGAGATTACTTCATCATTGTAGCATTCACTTTGTTATTTATTTAATGTTATTTACTATTTTCTCTCTTTCACCCTTAAACTCCTAGAACGTGAAACGAGTACGACTTGATTACAAGCATCTACGGATGTGTATGGCTAGTCAAGGAATCGGTTGCTCGTCGCACTTAGGCTAGATTAGATTTTCTTACCCTTTTCCTCCTAGCTTAGCTTAGCTAATATTCTTTTCCATTGCCCTCAGGAGTAGCATAGATTAGGAAACACATGATACACCTCATCTGGACTAAACCATATGTGACAAATGTAATACTAGTCTAGGTGGGAAGATAGCAAACTGCGACCTAAGGATAACTATCTAAGTGCCACAACTAGTCCATCTGCGGAGTTCGACCGGATCGCGCGTGCGACGCTCGTTTCGTATGGTTGAGTGTAGGGGTACCTCATCACTCATCATTAGTGCCATTTTTGGGGAATGGTGCTAGTTATCTAGATTAGTTATATCATACAAGGTCATTGTAAAGGACTTAACGATATATCTTTTAGAAAATAATAATTATAAAAAGTCACATAAATTCACACACAATAATGCCTCTCCTACAAGATGATAATAATGCCACACTTAGTGAGGAAGTTCATTGGAGAACCAATGAGCTATATGATGATGAAGATTGGAGTATACAACCTG
>MNCI01005996.1:122073-136977 GCA_015680685.1 Gnetum montanum
CACACACACATACTCACATTAACTACTGAGTTTATTTGGAGGTATCTGGGCCTTGGTGTTGCCAGAGACCAGCAGGCACCTAAATCCTGTTCGAGGACACTCGTTGGCAATCGCGTCCCAAATGGTCGCCAACACTAGCTTCAATATTTCCAATATGCAAGGGTCCTCATTTCCCATTTATTAATCCTTTCCATACTCAACCATTTTGTTATGGGGGACACCCCCAATTTCAATAACAAGAAGGATTAATAAATATTTTCCATTTTCTTTAATTTTTCAACTTTTTGTTTTTCAGTTTTTCATTTTTCAACTTTTTGTTTTATCTTCTCGTGTGTTTGTATTTTCATGTTTTTGTAAGTAATCTCATCTACGAATAAAACACTCATGTGGGTCATTGGTTGAGATGTGTTCTATGTTATTAAGTCATGAGTGGTCAATTATTTGAACAGTGAGCCCATTACACCCATTCATCCACTCTATAAATAAAGAGGTTCTATTCGAGGGTACAGTGATATTCTTGAAATTTCTAAAACTTAAAATTAATTTTGTGTTCATTGTACCTAGAATGAAGAAGGATGGACCAAGAGGGAATGATTAGGGTGTGACATCAAGGGGACTTGTGGATTCTCTTTGGTGATGTCTGTGGGAGTTATCAGGCAATGTGGTTGTACTAACATCCTTGTAGATCTAATGAAAAATGGGAGTAAGAGTAATCAAAATGGCACTCAAAAATCAGATGTTGTTCTAGGGGGTCCCATTGGAAAGACATGCACCCATGCCTAAAGGTTGGTGGCTTCTCTGGATTCAGTAATGTGAAAAAAAAAGAGAGAAAAGAAAAAGGAAGTGCCATAAAACAAAAATTACTCCTCCCTTGTACTAAATGCCAAGTGATCATACACCTTGTTGTTATGGTACTCTCATAGTTGTTCATCATGGGATGAAACAATGCGATGTCACTATTTAGATGGATGGACTTGGTCCTGATCTTGGAACGATGGGTTAATGACACGTTAATCATGCTTTACACATAGGATTCATTGTGCCCTGGGTCAGATACCTCATGTCTTAATCTCTACGATCCCTTCTCCACTTTGTCTCATTTCACTGTTCATGTAATTGTAGCTCGTGTCCCGTGTAGCATAAAATTTTCATCTCATTCCGGTGATATTTACATGTGTGTGTTTTGTGGAGTTAGTGCGGATTACAATTAACCCTTCTAGTGCCCACAGACACTTTAAGTGTGATTACACAAGGGCATAATAGGTTGAAACCTACTTTGGGGAGGACCCACTTGTGTAATTTTGTTGTAATCTTCATTAATTCTCTAGCTAGAACACAAAATTTCTAACCCTCAGCTTAATTTTCATAATTTTCTTTCCCTATTATTATCCCTCCAAATTTTAACGTTCCAATGTATCATTACATTCCCTTTTCTTCATAACTACCAAATTTTTAATTGCAAAAATTCACATCATTATCATTCAGAGTGCCTCTCGAATCAATGTAATTACCCCTGAATATATTCATCCTTGTCCATGTCCTCGTTTTACACCTATAATTTCAAGAAAATCATCAAAAATTTGGTATTTTGCAGGTGTCCCACATCACTGGGGACGAGATATCACATACGCAATATCACGTCCCACGTGATATTGCGTACGTGATATTGCGTCCTATTTAGCTATAAATGGGGACCCTCGCTGCAACACGTAGCATCATTTTGCCATTTACGTAGGGGGAATTTTTGAAATTTTTCTCTACGACTTGTGATTGTGTGACCCTTGCTTTTTCACTCATATTTCGCGTGCTGGTGCTTTGATTTTAATTCCGTTTGAACCTATTTGAATCTGGAGCGTTTAGTTTAGTCGTGGGGGAGGGACACTTACCGAAAAGTGCCTAACTTTTTTGAAATTTGTCATAAGCCCAAGGACTTCAATTAGAAAACAACACTTAGAAAAATTGTGCCAAAAATATTAACACTTAGAAAAATTATGCCAAAAATCATATGACCTTAAGTATACCGGGAGATTAAAATGAAATCCACCTAAGTCATAGGACCTATTATTATAATTTTTGGGCACAATCACATGATAACATAAGATCTTTAATTAAAGGCATGTAGTAAGTTATAACTTAACTTTGAAAATAACCTTACTAATGTTTGGCCTGTGTGATTGCAGATGGCCCCGAAACGTGCTCAGCGAGAGGGTCCTGCTCAAGGTGAAGCAAAACAACCTCAGAGAGGTGGAAGATGAGTCCCTTACAGATAACATGCAGAACAGGAGGTCCAATCATTTAGCATCCATCAAGAAGAACCTCCTATAGGATGGTCTGGGCAGGCAGAAAGAGGAGCTGCTGCTACGCCTGAACCAGGACAACAACTCACGTTGCCCCCGAAATGTGTTTAGGCTATCCATACAAAGTCCACAATTGCTGCGGTGATCGTGGAGCTTAACTTCAAATCTTTTGTAGAGTTCGCTCCTGAGGCTATTAGGGATCACCTTAAAGGGTCTCCCTTATGGCTTGTCCTCTCTGAGTGCGGTGCCTGGTACTTAGGTGAAACATACCTGTTCTGGCACAATAAGGAGCAAGGCACCATGGTTAACATTTGTGGTGTGATAGTCAACTTTTCTGCACATGCGATTTCGGAAATGTTAAACCTTCCAAATTTAGGCCTCCATGTTGCTTGGTTATCTACCCGATCAGACCCTGATGTGGAAAAGAATTGGTTAGAGAAGGCTTATGGTAGAGATAAAGCTTTTGGTGAGCTGACAATGAAAGAGCGGGTTTATTTTAAAATTGGAACCTATCACCTCTTCCCCACTAAAGGTTTGAAAAGAATATCAACATATGCAGTGAGAGGATGTGCAGTGTTGATGGGAAAGGTTAACACTAACCTCCCCCATCTATATTTGATGGAGATCCTAAGGTGATTCGAAAAATGGAAGTCAGGGAAGATGGAGTTGCCTTTTCCCTACCTTATCAGAAAACTGTGCCAACGTACACAAATGACGTCCTCCAAAAGGCCAAGAATGCTTCTTATGCTGAGTTATTAAAGGCGCCAGCTCCAAGAAAGAGCACTAGTGAAGAGCTGGGACCAGATGAAGAAGAAGAACAGATGACTAGATCACCTACAACTCAACTTGCAGGACCCAGTTAGCCTCCAGCCATAGGTCCCAACCAACAACAAGAAGCAGGACCCAGCACAGGCCAGGATCCGCCACCACCCTAAGACTACAGACCATCGATGAGCCATCTTAGGGCCATCGCCGAGATGGTTAGTTGGGGAAGTCGTGATGATGCAAATCTCTTCCACATCATCGATGATGTCGACCAACCTACTATTTCGTTAGATCGCACAAGGAGTGAGTTATCCATTCAAACAGGAGGAGGGGAAAGCAGATGGTCACAACAGATCTCTGGAAACGCAACATCTTTTCAAGTGCAGCTAGAGACTGGTGAAGGGGCCACTGTGGTGGTCATGCAACACCAGGATGCTGTGGGAGCTGCTGAAGTGGTTTCTGATCACATTAAAGAATCTTTCAATGTACCTGTTGTGCCACCAGCAGATCTTTCAAGAGCACGAGATGCTCAAACTCTTGCCAGAACCTTAATGACTCCTGCGGAACATGAGGATGCACTGGACATATTACTTCAAACAAGACAAGTTTTGACATCTCTGTTTGAAATTTCCTAGGATGTAATAGCAATTCAATCAGATCTCATTTCCACAAAGGGGAATTTGATCATATCCGAAGTCAAGGCCGAGCATGCTGAAGCTAAAGTGCAGAAACTACAAGAGCAGCTCGTAGCCTTACAAGCAGCATAACGGGATCCTTTGCAATTTTTTCCCTCAGACCAGCTAGACAATTTTAGAATTGAGCAATTAATAAAGTTAATTGCAGAAAATAAGAAGGTGGTAGAAGACAAGGAGATGACCACTTGGGATGCCTTTGTAGCTCAAGTGCAAACTCATGCACATATTAAGGCACTCAGGGCCTTCGAAGAAGAAAACAAGCAGTTGGTTGCTGATAACCTTCAGTTGACTTCTATGGAGAAACAAAAGAATGTTCTTGATGAACACTTTCATCAGTTACGAGAACAGTTCATTTAGGTCAACTGAGATGTAAGCCATTTAGCCAGAGAAAATCGAACCCTCTCAATGGATGAGGTACATGCTATTCACCAGAAATCAGCCATCGAGATTAGTGCATGGCAGAATGAGGCTAAACGACACGAGAAGCTGAAGGAGCATTTTCGTGATTAGGTGGGGATGTACAAACAAATCCTGGAGAAGGAGATCCATATGGCCAAGGCTCAAATTAATAACATCAGTGCTCAGCACACTAATTGGAGGGCCATATTGGATAGTTATGCCTTTGTCCACCAAGCGGAAATTAAGAACCGGGACCTGCAGATCCAAGACTTGACAGAGTACATGGAGTTGGAAAATCTTAGATATGCCAACCTAGCCATGTTAACAGTAGGATGCCCAAGGTTAGAGCTCGAGTAGTAGGTAGCTTCCACCCATATCAAATATGAAGCAGAATTTGCAGAGCGAATGAAGTTGGCTGAGAAACTAGATGTCGCAAATTCTGAACTTGCGGTGGTAAAAGAAAGCTACCAAGGATAAAAAGATGTGGCAACTGACTTGGCTTGATGGCTAATAGAGCTTCACAAATACAAAGACAAAGCCAGAGCCTATGAAGAGGAACGACGGGTGTTCGCGGCATGGTACGTCAAAGCTAATCAGATGTTCCCGTAACTACCCTGTCTGTGGGAGGTGCCGACTCCGTCAAACATTGGAACATTAGCATGGACAGCACAAGATCCTCGGACCGAAGAGGAGAAGCTCCAAGCCATTCTTCAACATCGTCAACCTTCCAAGCTTGGAGCAAGTGACAAAGGGAAAGCACCCATGGAGGAGCCACCGCCATCAGGAACTACATGAGTTCCACATTTTTGTATTTGTAGTATTTTTTTCTCTATGTTATGTCTTCCCACACTGCAGCATTAGTTCATTTCTTTTTTCAGTTAATAATCCCATACCTATCCACTGTGTAATCACTGAAGCTTGTTCTCCTTGTAACTTGAGGAAGATTTTTTATTCAGTCGTGGGGGTATGATGAGACATGATTCACATAGGCCGTGATATCGCGTCCGCCGCGATATCGCATCCCCGGCGATATCGCGTCTTCCCTATGATATCACGTACGCAATATCGCAGTCCACCACCATATCTATAAATAAGATGTGGCACTCCCTTGTTTAAGGATCCCAGTTTTAGAGTAGCGAAGCTCTGGCAGTTTGATCCCTCCAGAGTTAGATTTTTTCCCATGTCTGCCCGCAGTGTAGTGAATGTAATTGTACAGTGTCTTTATTCGAGTGTGTCGTACTCGGACACGCACATGATTGGCAATAAAGATCGAGATTACTTCATCATTGTAGCATTCACTTTGTTATTTATTTAATGTTATTTACTGTTTTCTCTCTCTCACCCTTAAACTCCTAGAATGCAGAACGAGTACAACTTGATTACGAGCATTTAAGTGTGACTACTTGGTAGCCCAATGGTGTAGCTAGGATCTACACTTGGTAACCCAGTGGCATATTTGGGATCTACACTTGGTAATCCTAGTGGAGTACCTAGGATCTATGCTTGGTAGTCCCAGTGGTAGTCGTGCATGAGGTCCAAGATGTATACGGTTAATCAAGGAATCGGTTGCTCGTCGCACTTAGGCTAGATTAGATTTTCTTACCCTTTTCCTCCTAGCTTAGCTTAGTTAATATTCTTTTCCATTTCCCTTAGGAGTAGCATAGATTAGGAAACACATGATACACCTCATCTGGACTAAACCATACGTGAAAAATGCAATACTAGTCCAGGTGGGAAGATAGTGAATTGTGACCTAAGGATAACTATCTAGGTGCCACAACTAGTCCATCTGCGGAGTTCGACTGGATCGTGCGTGCGATGCTTGTTTCATATGGTTGAGTGTAGGGGTACATCGCCATTCATCAACCTTGTACCTAGACTAGAAGTCACACTCACACAGACCTGCCTCAAGATAATTGAAAGCTATGAGGTTCAATGCTTAGTTCTTCAAGAGCTGAACTTTGGGCCATAACTTGAATAGGCTATCTACCCAATGAACATAGTTTCCTACAAGGTTAAATCCAAGTGCTTGAGAGCTACAATGTCTCTCTCTTAGTATCATATACTCCTAGAAATCTTTGCAAATTTCACTTCTTTTTCAGTGCACTTAGAGGAGAGTGAGGAGGCAATCGTATTGGTGATGTAGCAACAAGGGTAAGAGATAGCTATGGAGATCATTGTTGATTAAGTTGTTGAGGCATTAAATACACATGTAGCACCTAAACTAGATGTTTCTACACTTAGAGATGTGCAGGCATCCGTAGGAACAATCAGCAGGAAATTAAGTGTAGCCCAGTATGAAGAACTACTGGACCAACTAGTGGGAACTAGGTAATTGATTTCAGATATCTTTTATTTTCTAGATACCATCACTACAACCTAGTTAAAGCTACTAGAGGCAAAGGGAAAGTGTCTCATCTTAGAAAATCAACTTGAAACAACTCAAGCACACAATCAATGCTTAGCTATAGAAGTTGCCAAATTGCGTGCCTAAATTACCGACCCTACTCTTATCAATCCTACATTGACATGAGATGAAACTTTTCAATAGCTTCAAGAACAACTAAAGTAGGTTAAGGGAGAATCATAATAGTGGTCTTCAATCAGTTCATAGCAAAGCTAAAATTCATTCAGTATGAAGGGACTTAATGCAAATGCGCTAGGAAAATGAAACCTTGATTGCAGAGAATCATAGCCCATGGAATGTTGATGTGAAAAAATAACAGTGTTGGCAACTGTTTGGGACGCGACCACCAATGAGTGTCCTTGAATAGGATTTAGGTGCTTGCTGATCTATGGCAACACCAAGGCCCAGATACCTCCAAATAAACTCAGTAGTTAATATGAGTATGTGTGTGTGCTGTTGCGGTGTGCGGTTGTGAAATATGAAACGATTGCGTTGTGTGTAAACTACAAATGACTTATCTTAAAAAGATTCAGCCAACTTTGCCAAGTACTGTGAGTTGTTGAGAGTTCCTATTTTGTTCAATTTCCTAGTCTATGCGGCCCTTATAATACCTACTTGTAACAAATAAAATTTTGCAAAAACATTTGAGCACAACTCCGTGCATCTACTTCTAATTTTCCCCAGAGAAAGAGATAGTTCCACAAGAAAACTATAAATAGAGCAAGATTCAATGGAAATAGACAGAAAGGAAAGTAGATTTGTGTTAAGACCTCAAATATTTAAACAAGGTAAAATGATATGAGTAAACACTTTGCAATAAAGCTATCCCAAATTCAATATCTACGAATTGTTCAAACTTCCAAGGCTCAAATAAGCAATTTCTTCAAGACAATCCTACAATGCTACCAAAAAATTGCTACGTAAACTATCACGTACGAGACTCCATTTTGGCTAGATAATGGACGTCAACAATTTCATTCAATAGAACCTTCAAAAGGCTTGAAAATTTTTGATTGAAATACCATGGAGATTCACTTTAAAGATAAAAAGAAGCTATTCTGGTCCCATCAAAATACCAAAGATTTTCTGAACCCTCTTGACTATTGAATCGTTCAACGACATGACTACAAGTAGAGGCTCTCTTACAACAATCTCAATAGTAGTTCTTATCCATTGCACAATAACCAAATGCACTACTAAAATGCTCTTAAGGCTTTTAAACACAAGCGCTTCTATGACAAAATTTTAACAAAAATTTTCTATCGTACAACAAGAACAATAAGAGTTATCTAAAAATCCCAAAATTACTTGCCAAGGATGATACTATCTAAACCACTAGCTAAACAATTTAAACAAAATAAAAATAAAACATAACTCACAGGACTATGACAAAGAGGCTGAAATATTTTATTTAGTAAACCATCTTACAAGCAGTCTTTCACAATGTCTTCGAAGAGTGTGTCTCCAAGTGAGAGCTCAAGTGTGATCCCAAGTCTTCCAAAGTGTGTTGTCTCCCCCCCTTGTGATGTTAATCTTCTTACCCCTGAAGCCTTTTTATAGGGTTCAAAAGGTAGTTACATATTCAAAAATATCTTAGCTAACTTCTCTCCCAAGTAACTTGCCCAACAAGTTAGGTAAGTTACCAAAACTTGTGGGTGGTTGTAACCACCATAGAGATAAAAAAGCTGCAGCTGACAAGTGTCCTATTCAGTTGCCAAGTGGACACCATAGAGATAAAAATGCTATAGTTGACAAGTGGCATTTTTAATTGCCAAGTGGTCACCATGGAGATAAACAAGTTGTAGTTGACAAGTGTCCTTTGTAGTGGTTACAAACATCATGGGATTAAGGCTAGGAAGTTGCAACTTCCACACAAAGTTACAACTATAGAAATAAAATCTATGGTGACCAAGTGTCCTATTGGATAACTATCCAATATAACTCCTTAGCATATGCAAATTTTTAAATCAATATTAATACTCACTTGGTACACGTATAGTAGCATAATATCAATTAAATTACTTACATCAAAATCCAAGGTTAATTAAAATAAATGTTGTATTCTGCAACTAGAGCCTCGATGTAGTTGTGAATGTGTAGTCAATAATGCCACTGGCCATGACAATGAGGTGCTCCAAGTTTGATATGGAAGTTGCTATTGATGTTAATGCACAGGAGGTGTGCCTGATGGTGTGTATGCCTAAAGAATGACGAGGTATATGATGGAGAGTCCTTCGTCGTGGGTCATCTTGCAAAACCTTGTCCAGAATTTTATCGATTTCCCTTTTGAGCTGTAAATATTTTCTGTGGATGCCTTGGAAATCAAACATGCCAAGCCAAGGCACAAAATCACTGGCATTGAAAGCTCCCAAATGCTGAGCTGCATCAAAAACAATCCTAATGAAATCTGCAAGAGATCCATCCGCCATTTGCACCGTGTTCCTACCTGTGGAAGCTCTAAGGATTATCCTAGATAGTAATTCTTTGCATGTTGTAGATATGTTCACGGCCCTGGTTCCATGGCTGCTTTGCTCCCACAACCACTTCATCATGTCCACCACCTCTTCCTGTAATAGAGGCCACTATGATTC
This sequence comes from Gnetum montanum, assembly GCA_015680685.1. NCBI lineage: Eukaryota > Viridiplantae > Streptophyta > Gnetopsida > Gnetales > Gnetaceae > Gnetum > Gnetum montanum. Next base: position 131,228 of record MNCI01005996.1, read on the forward strand.
AAGATTCCTTGGGCCCAGAAACTATGTAATGCAAAACTTTCTGAGTTGGCGCCAGTGGTGGCTGTATCCAAGGCCCAGGTGAGTGGCTCCACACTGTAGAAGTCACCCTGCTCAAGTAGGCCACGGTTGAAGAAGATGATTGCTATTTCTGTTGCTGAGGAGGGGTAGAGGCCTCTGCCTACTTATAGATGTGCGTTTCCACACACGAACTCAGACAACCCTCAAATCGTCGACCACACACATCATTTACAGAGTCTCTGTGGCCACTCCCTAACCCTCAAGAGCCCTTGCTTCGTAGCAACAAGCAAAAGCAACCAAATGTAGATAAAAGACATGAAAAAACACAGAGCGGAGGAATAAATTTGGATTTATCTACAACGATTTGTGTAGGCAGGCAAGAGAGTAACCCTAAGTCCTCCGATTTACAGCCGCCTCCTGAACCAATCACATCCAAAACATTGTGTTTCGATTTTTTTGGAATCTTTCGATAATGAGGGTCATTTGAAACCCTTGGCATCAATTTACTCCATTTTGGACACTTGACGATTTGCTATTCTAGCAGTTAATTTTCTCTCCATCTTTTCATTCTGACTTGAAAAAGTGGGTTTAACGTTAATGGATGACTGAAATAGAGGATCATATGTCTGAGAAGACAGGTAACCAAGTGCTATCATAACATCCCTCATAAGAGGCCGCGTGGTGGCTTGTTCCTACAGGCACATTATTGCAATTGCTATTGCTTGATACAATGCACGCATTGGATAATGTCCTTGTAGTAGAGGATCAGCTATTAATGGAAATTTATTACAGTCTTTGAACATAGGACGTGCCCAAGAAACCAGATTCTGCTCTGCAGTATGCTTGTTGCAATCTATAGCTTTTCTACCTGAAATCAACTCTAACATAACCACACCAAAACTGTAGACATCAGATTTCAATGTCAACTGTCCAGTCATTGCATACTCTAGAGCACAGTAACCATATGTTCCCATCACCCTTGTAGAAACATGCGACTTATCTCCAACAGGGCCAAGTTTGGCCAATCCGAAGTCAAACAGCTTTGGATGAAACTTATCATCCAATAAAATATTGGAAGATTTCAAATCATGATATATAACAGGCAGGCTTGTCTTATCGTGTAGATGTTCAAGTCCTAGTGCTGCTCCAACTACAATTCTCAATCTTGTATTCCAATTTGTTCCATGAAATGGCCAAATGTGCCAACAAACAGCTAGAAGAATTCATCCATCAATAGTAGGAGTAGCTCGCTAGGGAAAATAGTAAATTGAGGAGATTGACAATGGAAAATCATAATCTCTCCATGGAGCAGGTTCACACCTTATGCTAGAAATCAACTATTGAGATTACTACTTGGAAAAATAAGGCTTTGGAATTCAAAAAAGTTAAAAATCATTACGAAGACCAAGTTGGCCTACAATACGAGGTGAATGAAAAGCATATCCAACTAGCAAAGGCAAAGGTTAATGAGGCCCTCTAGCAACTCTAACAAGGTAGATAAATGTGACAACCCATCATCAAGGGGATTGATGCCTACAATAAACCTAAAATCCACATGAAGGAGTTGCAGATTAAAGAGATGATGGAGTACATGGAGCTATCCAATCTCCACTATGCAAACCTAGCAATGCTGATTACCAGATAGATATGGCATGAGCTTGAGAAGCAAGTGGCCAACTCCTACTTATTATATGAGGCTGAGTTCAAGAATCACAAACACACAAGCAAAAGTTTGCAATGGAAAATGCCAAACTCAAGGTTCTTAAGGCAAAATTCACCAACCAAAGACTAGTCCCTGAGAACCTGGACAAAGGAATGAACAACTACCAGGCACTGCAAGACATAATCTGAGCATTCAACATTGAGCATAAGCAATTTGTAGCCTAGTTCATCAACATAAAGAAGTTGCTTCTAGTATTACCTTATCCTTGGGATATTCCAATTCTGGCCCACATCGACAAAGCTACGTGGACCATAAACGATCCCAAAAGTAAAGAAAAAAAGATGAAAGCATTACTGGATACTTATAGCCTTTCACCAGAAGTTGTAGCAATAGTGGGACAACCACAACCACCTTAACCACTGACCATGCCTCAAGTTGGAGAAGGTTCATCGGAGCTTGAGGTGCCTCCACCACCTGGGATCATGTAATCTTCTCTTTTGTCTTCATTCCATCAAAGGATGTGTTTGTCCAATTTTTGTACAATGCTTAATTTTGTAATGTGGTTGATGCATACACTAGGCACTTAGTTTTGTTATGTCTAAAGTTAGTCAATAATCCCATACCTTCCCAATTTTGTAAAGAACTCAAGGATGAGTTTTCATTCAATCTTGGGGGCATGATGAAATATGGTTTGTTACATCAACTAGGCCTTGTCAATGTAGGGGTTTGTATTGGGCTATAAATACATGCTCACCAGCTACATTTATGGCATTAGATTAATAATAGTAGCCAAACTCTTGTAGTTTTTACATTTGGAAGTTGGAATATTTCTCTCGGCTGCTTGCAATAGGAGTCATTGAGTGTAGGAATCTTTATTCAAGCATTGTTATACCTAAGCATGATCATTTTTGTGACAATAAAGATGATCTTCTTGATAAACATTGCAACATTTTCTATACTTTAGATATTTATCCATGCATTCAATGTGTTCAATTATTTATTCAGTGTTTTCCAATAATTAAGCTAATGAGGTAATTAAGTGAGATAAGCTATATAAATTAATTACATAAGTATGACCACTTTGAATGTAACATGTATTCACTTGGTAATCCTATCAACATTATTACTTGGTATGCCCAGTAGCATAGCACTTGGTAACCTAGTAGTGGATACATGGGTTCAGGATGTGTATAGAAAGTGGGACTAGATGCTTATGTTAGGACCAATTAGAGATCAATTAGTTAGTTAATTTAAATTAGTCATTAAATTACTTTATCTATCTCTTCAAAGCACCAAAGAACATAAAATATGAAATGATAAAAATCATATGCCTCGATTTCACTTAACCATACCTTTGTACTTCACAAGTGTAATCGGGAAGATAACAAACAACCTTAGGGCAAGGTTCACTACCTAGAAGACTAGTGCACCAAAAGCTATAAAGTCCACAAAATTTGACTAGATCACACATGAGTGCTTTGTGATTCATATGGTTGGGTGTAGGGGTACCTCGTTGCTCATCACTAGCCTATAGGCGTTGACTGTCCATTCCCAGCTTGTTGTACATGTTTTGAACCCATATATCCACTATTGGGATTACCAAGCATACATCACTGAGTGTAGCAAATGATACACTGCTAGAGATACCAAGAAAATACATGTTTACTATTGAAATTTGTAGCACTCATTCTACCAATTCATTAACATGCATGAAAATGTAAATATTAACTAAGTACATGAAAAATAAATTGCATGGAAAGTAAATCTAATCTAAGTCAAAGTGTTGTAATGAATAAGAATCAATCTCGATCTTATTGTTGTTCATTGAATGTGTCTAGGTTCATTGCCACTCAAATAAGACATTGTACAATTGACTCAAATCCACACTATGGGCACTCACTGACTATTCTCTAAGACTACAGAATAAAACTACAAGAGTTTGGCTACTCTATTGACTAATTGACTTAAAAATTATGCCCAAACCATGCATTCAAGTGCTATATTTATAGGTTGGCACACATGCCATGATATCAAATATCTAATAATGTAGCATGTGATCCAATATTAGATATGCAACATCTTGTATTTGATATCGGAGCTAAGATATCGAAGCCAAGATATTGGAACTAAGATATCGAAGCTAAGATATCTTAGTTGATCAAAAATTGAATTTTTGTTAGATATCCCAACCAATTGATGATTCATCAATCCTTTACATTTCAAGCACTTTGTTTTAGATGTCATTAGTAAGCGGAATGGATATGACTAGTTTCAAGCACTAAGTGTAGTTTTCTGGTAATCCAATAACGATGTTTCTTGATTTACTTAGTAGTAATACCACTTGGTAATCCCAGTGATGACTACATGAGTCCAGAAAATGTCTAGTAGACCAAGATCAAATATCCATAGCATTAGGTTAAGATAGATTTATGTTTTCCTAGTCAGTTAGACTTATAATTTTACCTTCAATCATATTTACCTTTAGGAGTATTAAGGGCCTAACAACATCAACTAATCATATGCCTTACTAAGAGTTACACCATACACTTCAACTTCACTAACTCATAGTGGAAAGACTACAATCTCAAACTTAACATCAATTACTAGCATAATTACATTGTCTATCTACGGATTATGATCTGGAACGCATGAGCACTTGTGACTTGTATGGTAGAGTCTTGGATGCTTCATTGCTCATCAAATAGCCTCTTGGATGCTTTTGTGCTTTGGTTATGTTAAAAGATTATAATGAGCATATGAGAAAAAAAAAACTATCGCATCACTACTATAGGAAAGAAAATCACTTTGAAAAAGAATACAAAAGGTTTTCAAATTTCTATTATAAGAAAAATACCCTTTGACAGTAAAAAAATTATCATCATCTTAGCCTTGTCACTACTATAGGAAAGAAAACCACTTTGGAAAGGAATAAAAAAGGTTGTCAAATTAAGAAACCCACTTTCTAGGTAAAAAAATCATCATCATATTCTTAGCTTTGTCACAACAATATGGATCCACTACACTACATGAATTCTTTTTCACTATTTTCCTTTATGAAAAGCAATATGAAAATAATAAAAAAGTAACATAAGAAAAAGAGAATGAAGAGGCTCCAAAGACATTGCAAATTGATAAGGAGGTAGCTTTGTAGTATAGGCAAAGTGAACTTCTGTAACTAAACCCATCAAGGATAAAAAGTTGATGATGATATTTCACTGGTGCCAACTAGCTCTATGCAAGTAATTAATACATTGGTTCATCAATTAAAATAAAAAACATCACATATTAAAAAGCTAAGGTAGTTCATTAACCCTGGTTGGTTGGTTGATGCTTTAATACCATGATGTTGCTCTACACCTCTTACCAAAAACTTTTTTTTTAATCTTTGGCATTTACCATTTCTCGTCACCATCATGATGAGCTTCATTGCTTTTTAAAACTTCCTGAAGATTGTGATTTTCAATGAGAAGATTAAAATTTCAAATGAGATTGCTCATTATTTAAACATGTCTGAACGAGTCTTTTGTATAAAACACTCACCATGGAGTGTACATCTTAAGAATCACCATTGGAAAGCTATTTTTCATCGTGTTTGGACTTCCAAGGCCCAACCTAAGCACTGTTTCTTTTTCTGGTCCTTGATTCATCAACGTATTGCCATTGGACATAGGCTTTACTTCTTAGGAGTTTATTACCCTAAATGCACCATTTATCAAGCCAATGACTCTTTTGTGCATGTCTTTTGGGATTGCTCGTTCTCTCGACAAATTTGGAAGTGGTGTCAATCTCTCCAAGTTTTTATTCCTAACCATTATGTCAAATTCCCTCTATGTATCATCAAAGGTTACTGTGTTAAGTGACACCTTCAACAAGCCTAGAAAATCCTCTTATTTGAGATTATTTTTTTTATTTGAAAATGTTGTCTAGATGTCTAGTATCAAAACACCAATTACACTAAATTTGACTATGGTATGAAATGCTCTATTGCTAGTAATGTTTAACTTCAATGTTAAGAACTAGGCTTTACCAATAATATTACTTTTTCTTAAGTGGTTCCTCTTTTGAAATT
>MNCI01005996.1:139888-215999 GCA_015680685.1 Gnetum montanum
AGTTGGGCATTCCATATCTTCATGAGAAATATGTTGTGAATTTTTATGACACTTGAGACTATCGTCCCACTGAAATACAATGCAAGTGAGATTGACATTAGGAGAAGCACCACGAGGCTATAAAGGGAAAACATTTCACTAATTCCTTGTTCCTACTAGATCAAGATAACAATGAGGATCCTCCCTTTGAAGGTTCTCAACATGAAGATACTGCACCCCTTGTTATTGGTAATGTGGGTGTGGCCCTAAACCTACAACCCACTATTCATAAAAGAGGTTTAGGAAAAAGCGATAGTCAAGGTAGGGACTCAAGTAAACATCACAATGGCAAGGGATCTAAGGATGGAGGTTGTAATAAGCAAAAAAGTGGTGGCAAAAACCATGGTGGTAATGGCAGTCCACCTTCCTCTCCATCCTCTTCATTTGATTTTGAACATTCCTCTTCATCTATTGGTTCTCATAGAAGTTGCCATCAAAATAATCATGATGAAGGTGATCAACGGGACAACAATGACTGTCAAAGCCATCGAGAATGTAGAGGTGGTAGGAACTATCATCGGTGTCATCAATGCAATGATGATTATGAACCTCTATTGGTAACTCAAAGCATGCTCAACATTGCAGAGGTAGTAAAGATCCCAACCAGGCATGTGAAAGGTAGTAGGATCAAGAGTTTAGACATAAATAATATTCCAAGATTTGAGGGGGGATATAACTCTACTCCACAGACACATCTACAAGCTTTCCATGATTCCTATGCCTTACAAAACATTAAAAATGATTGGCAAAAACTCAAGCTCTTCCCTAGGACACTCATCAAGGAAGCTGAAAGTTGGTACCAGTCCTTGGAACTAAAATCCATTCACTAATAGAGTACCATGTTAGAACTATTTAATAATAAATATTAGGCATACTCCAAAGTGTCCAACCTAAGAAGGAAAATCCAATGCTAAAATAAGAAACATATGAACCCTTGAATGCCACCATGAGCAAATATTATTCTCTCTTACATCGATGCCTTGGCCATGGATATTCTAGAGGGAGTAACTCTACCACATCATAGATGGGCTTGGAGTTGAAACCAGAAGAACTCTTGGGGTTTATGCCTAATGGAGACTGTCTAAATTAAGATCTTATAAAATGCAAAGGCTAATTGAGTAGGTATCCAAAGACAAAGGAGAGCTATGTAAAAGAGAAAGTGCAGAGGAGTATAATCAGGACCCTTCCATCAGAAAAGGGAGGTCCGATTTTCTGACAACAAGGAGTCATCACTTGATGAAGTGGTGAATAGAAAAACCTTGCCTGTTCAAAAATTTATTTCTGACATTTCAACAAAGGTTGATAAATTATGGGACTCTTTGGATGAGAAGTTTCAAACTGCTATGAATATTGCTAAATCATCCAAAGAACAAAATAGTGATCATGAATGCAGGAGACAAAAAGAAGCTAAACATGCCCACCAAAGAGGTAAGGGTAAGGCTACTACTATAGAGGAAGTTGAGGAAACTGACTCTACTGATGATCCTAGTTGTGACATCTGTCAATATAAACATTCGAAGAGATGTTGCCCTGTAGTGTCACACTTATAAGTGCAGCGACAAAAAACGTCGGTGATTGGAAACATCGAGAGGTCTTTAGGTGCATAGCCTAACCTTGGATCTGTGCAAGGGTTGTGCTAGAGAGAAACAGAAATGGGGTGCCCTGAATGATCTAGTCAATCAGACAAGGACTTTGTCAATGTAACTTAACCTTTTGTAAACCTTTGGTTTTAGAAACGAGGTATGCCAGTGAAGCGATAATTAATCGATGTAAAACAATGAAAAATAATGCGAAGTACAATGATAATGAACAAAGAGTGAAACAGATTTGGGTGAGGAAATGCACCATCCCAAGATCGAGGATTTGATCTTTGTTTTGTTGGAAGATGTACAACTGAACATGCAACACTGGAGAGGTAGAGCTTACATAGAGCAGTATGGTCACAGGTCCCTGAGATGTAGTCAATAACTTGCTACTCAGGATTCTTCTATTTGCCAATCCACTCACTAAATTGCCAAAATGCTAAACCTGCAAAAGGATGTCTAAAGCCAACTAGAATGTTAAAAATGCCAACTATGCTCTCCAAAAGCCAACCATGCAAAAATCCAACCCTTTGAGCATTGTTCACTAGGGTATTTATAGGGCCAAGAACAGGAGAAAAATGTTTTCTGGATGCCATGTGTCTTGGGCCCCACAAGGTGCAAACATGGCTATGCCATGTAGATGTGTGATGTTGGATGTGAACCTTGTTACGCTATGACCATACTGCTGAAATTGCATGTGCCAAGATCCAGAAAGTATGCCAACAATGAAAGAAAAATGGAGCCTATGCTCCAGGACTACATCTTCCCTACTCTTGTGAGCAGGTTCAAGCTTAGGGAAAATTTTGGGGATTGGCCAGGGATATGCAAAATGAAGCAAACTTGCTAATTTTGTCCATCGAAGAGGTGCCAAGATGAGAATGATCATTGCCAACAAGTCTTGAAGCTAATTGAAAACATTTTAAATGCCTCTATGCAAGTGTTGCGTTACTTACGTTGTCCAGTGTGTTGGAATAGCATAAGTAACTGCTCGCTACATTGTGCTATGCTATGTAGTGTAGCATAGCGTAGCCATCGGTCTTGAAAGAAATCTTGCCTAGAAGCCAAGAGCATCTGTCCGAGGCCTGGTCAGGCAAGCAACTGCAAATTTGCCTTCCATGCTAGAAAGCCTTTGAACCTGCTACATCCTTGGGACATTCTGTTGTTTTGCATCCTTGCTACGCTATGCTATGTAGCATAGCATGGCATAGTAGCCAGTATGTCATGCATCCTTGTCTAATCCACAATGTTTTACTAGGAAATTTTGCTTGAGGCCTTAGGGTTAAGTGGGATAGCCAATTTTGGAGGCCAAAGTGTTGCCAAGTGCAATTCTCCTACTAGGGCCACTTGGCAGAGGGGCCTTTATGCATTTTGTCCTTACTACGTTGTGCTACGTTGCATAGTGTAGCACCCTGTGTTGGCTGAATCCTGACTTGCTTGTCATAGGATGTTTATTATGTGCCAGTGTGTTGGCAGAGCAAGCTTGCTAGATGGTTGCAACATGGGCAAATGCTTTGGAAGACTAACTTGTTATTAACTTGCATCTTGGATGCTTAATTGGTCCCTTCAAGGCTTGCTACGCTGCATAGCATAGCAGATTTCTCCACTAGAAAACTTGTCAAACTGTTTAGCTCATCCTAAACACTTTCGGAAGCTCCTAGTGTAGTTTTTAGATAGATTGTAAATCGAGTTAATTATCCAGCTGGGCAAGCTGGAGAGTCCAGCAGGCTTGTTAGCCCTAGAGATAGAAAACTTGTTAGATTGTACAGTTTATCCTTAGTGCCTACACTGTTCTGATGGCCCATTATGATGCTACACTTATGAAAATCCTTACCCGAATTTCAAGACTTTGCTGAAGCATCAAGGTCCTAAAATTTTATGGTGTTTCAATGGTCCGTCTTTGTTGATGTCTAGAGGATCTACCCAAGAGATGTTAATAAAGAATATGAAACACCATGAAAGATAAAACACTAACACTACTCTCTAGTGGTTGCTCAGATGTCGCTTTGCTATGCTTTAGAGTGCTAGGATGGTCAAGTAAGTGAAAGGGGAAAAAGGTGGATTTAGGGAAAATAGGTCAGGAAAGGAAAATACATAACATAGTATGGTCCCTGGTCGAAGTACTTGTGAGGGAGTCGGCACACATGGGAATCCTTCTTTGTTAGCCTTTTAGGCTTCCTTTCAGAGTGCTTAGAGATGGTCATTGTGAAACAGCTACCATGCCATTTGTTTTGGGCACACCTCTTTCTTTTTTTGTTTTTTGTTTTTTTGTTGTTTAGCCATGTCCAGTTGCAAACAACCTTGTTTTTGCAAGATAGTTGTTTCTTCCCTAAGATGAGTTGTGTTACATCCATGTGGGGCTTTGACCTACCTACAGATGCTTCCCATGCGACGAGTTGCATTACACACATCACAAACTTGGTGGTTGGGCATGTGGGAGAGCTTTATAACTTGCAAAAGAGCTGTGAAAAGAAAAGTGGCGAGTATAAGAAATGAGGTGAAGAGGGTTAAGAGGGAGGGCAGGATGTCCACTCCCAAGTAGCCAAGCTAATTGGAATGATCACTTTGGAATGATGTAGTGCTCTGCTCCCCTAGAGAAATGCATCTCTGAGCGACACCATCTTGGCCTGTATCCTACAAATGCAACAGAGAGAAAACCAAGAAAATGTAACCATGAAATGAAATGAGGGCAAAGTCCTTCTTGCTTCAGACACTACTGAAGTAGCAAGCATTGTTGCTAATGCATGCAATGTCCAAAGTAGGAAGGCTAGCAGTGGTTCTGGTAGTAGCAGATTGAAGGGGTTGGCACTGAAGAGGCTAGGAGTTGTGGTGATGCAAGTGCTTAGGATTCCCCAACCAAGGAAAACATCATGCAATTTAGCTATAAGGTGAGAAGCCTAACATCTAAACAACTATTGGGCTTGGATGATAGTAAGGGCTGGAGGATAGAAACACTATGGCTAGGCCACAATAGTGCTGGGACTCTAGCAGCAAGTGCTGATGACATGAGCTACCGCCAAGATGGCTAGCTATGGTAACGGTAGCTTCAGAAGGTCAGCAAGATGTCAGACAACATCTCCAGAGGATCAGCAAGATGCCAGGGGCAGTGGCATTGCATGTGTTCTAAAAGGTGTTTCCTTGGCAACGTGAACTGCATTCTAGAACTGCAACATCCCATCCCATATTATCTAGAAAGTTGACAATATGCATGCTTGCTTGTTTGTAGGGTCATGGATGTGAGCTAAGAACATTATGTTGCGAAACCAGTTTAAGGTCTTGGTAGACCATCAGATGTATTGGTTTAAGGTCCTAGCAGACTGTGATTTACTAGTTTAAGGTCCTAGTAGACCGTTGTGCTACTTTAAGGTCATAGTAGACTGCTGTGCTAGTTTATCATCATAGCAGACAGTGGATGGGCCAATTTAAGGTCATAGCGAACTGTACTGTGGATGCTAGTTTTACATCATAGCCCAAGGATGTTCTATGCTAGTTTATAGTCATAGCAGACTATCTATGCCAATTTATAGTCATAGTAGACTATCTATGCCAGTTTATAGTCATAGTAGACTATCTACTTACCTTACCTTGTATCAGACGTAGTATGACTTGAGGTACAAGTGGTTCATGGGATTTGCAAATTCTTTGCCATCCATATCGGCCAATTTGAAGGCCCTATTCTCATAAGCTTTCATGACTATGAATGGACCTTCCCAGTTTGCTGAGAACTTGTTTACATGTTCACAGATAGCTTTGAGGACTAGGTCTCCTTTTTTGATCAGTTGTTGATGTAGATTGGAACAATGCTTTTGCGTTGCTTGTCCTGGTACCATTTGATATGACCAAGTGTTTGGGCACGCTCTTCCTCTATGGATTCAAGGTCAATGATCCTTGACTCGTTGTTCTGGGCTTCATTCATGATGCTTGAAAGGATCATCTAAAGTAACGATACCTGTAATTCAAGAGGTAACACTGCTTCAGATTCGTAAACAAGGCTGTAGGAAGTCTTACCCATGGTCGTTCTGCATGTCGTATGATAAGCCCATAACACGTAGAGGATTTGTTCATGCCATTGCCTCTTACTACTGCTAAGCATCTTTTTGAGCAAGTTGATGATGACCTTGTTTGTTGCTTCTGCCTGACCATTTGCCTGTGGGTAGTATGGCAATGAAAAGGATTGCTTGATGCTAAGGTTGTTGCAAAAGGTTTTGGTTTCCGCGCTACTAAATTGTGGCCCATTGTCTATCACAATAGTCATGGGAAGACCAAACCTTGTTACTATGTTATCTAGGATAAAGTGGCAAACCTGTTGGGATGTAGTCTTCCTAAGGGGGATAGCCTCTACCCACTTTGTAAAGTACTCGGTGACAGTGATGATGAAGCTATGTCCTGCGGAAGACTTAGGTGTGATGGGTCCTATGATATCTAATCCCCAACATTGGAATGGCCATGTAATCTGTGTAGGATGAAACTCAATAGGTGAGACATGTATAAGATTTGCATGTTGTTGGCATGTATCACATGTCCTAACTTTGGCAAGGCAATCTCCTTCAATGCAAGGCCAGTAGTACCCTAGGCGTCTGATCTTCATCATCATAGCTCTAGGGGCTATGTGTCCTCTACATAATCCCTCATGGATTTCATAAACAATTTTTTTTGCTTCCTCCCCACCAACGCAAGTTAGCAATATCCCATCAGAGTGTTTACATAGGGTATTGTCTCCTATAAGGACATACTGCCGAGCTCGCTTTCGGACCACATCCTTTTGAGCGGATGTCAAGCCATGTGGGGGTTTGCTATGTTGAAGATAGGCTTTAACACTAGTATATCACTCTTGGGTATCAGTGGTGTTGACAACCACAATGTGTGCCGCTTGGATGATAGGATCAGTGCATTCTATTATTGAAGCGGGCAAAGTTGCAAATAGGTGCAATGGCACATTCAATGCTAACGTGCCTAAGGCATCCGCTACAGTGTTCTCGTTGTAGGGCACATGTTGGATGTCCATCATTGTGAACTATTTTAGCAAACTCTTGGTCAAGTCACAATAGGGCTATAAGTGTAAAGCTTTATAGGCATAGACTTCAATAATCTATTTGACAACGAGTTGGGAATCACCTCGAATTGCCAAATGTTGAATCTCTAGTTCCCAGGTTGCTAAGAGCCCCCTATGGAGTCCTTCATACTCAGCTATGTTGTTCATACAAAGGAACATAAAATGGTAAGAAAAAGGGCAAATGTCCCCAAAGGGGAATGTAATGACAGCAATAGCACTACCACCTCGTGTAGTTGCGGTGTTGTCGAAATGCAAAGTGGCTTCGAAGTGTAATGGCATGGGGTTGATGCTATTAACATGTTCATCAGGGAACTTCAACTCTATTATTGCTTGATCATCGATGGGTGAGGTTGTAAGCTGTGTGGCTATTTCTTATTCCTTTGTCGATGATTGGGAAACATAATGCAAATCAAATTCCACTGTTATAGCTTTCCATCAAGCCATCCTACTACTCTCATATAAATTATTTGTGATGGCCCAAAGTATGTTGCTCTTGCATATGATGTTAACTTTGTTGCAGAAGAGGTAGTGTCTCCATTTTTTTAGTGCAAATACTAAGGCGAGAAAATTTCTTTCTACTTCGTTATACTTGGCCTCGTAAGCTATTAGTGCATGGTTCAAGTAATAAACCGAGACTTCAGAACCATCATCTTTCTTCTAACATAACAATGCTACAATAGATGTGTCTGAGGTGGCAAGGTAGATGTAGAAAGGCTTATCCCTCTGTGGTGGGTGAATAGTTGGGAGGTGCAAAAGCTCTTTCTTTAAGTCATCGAAGGCTCATTGACATTGTTCTATACACTTGAAGTTAACCCCCTTCTTTAACAAGTGCTTCATGGGGTGTAACTTGTTGGTCAACCTTGCTATAAACCTTTTGATAAACTGTATTCTTCCTTGCAACCCACACAAGTCTTTAAGGTTGGTAGGGGGTGCTAGGTTAACGATGGCCTTAACTTTGTTAGGGTCCACTTATATTTTAGCTTCTAATACTACAAACCCTAGCATGCATCTAGTTTTAACTTCGAAAACACATTTCCTTGGGTTGAGACGCAAGTCATGCTTGTGACAATGCTTGAGAACTACATCTAGATCGTTGGGATGATCAATAGCTCCCTTAGACTTGAATGCTATTTCATCCACATAATCGTTTAGTCTCTCCAAAATGTAGTTACTAAAAATATATGTCATGGCTGTTGATAGGTTACTCTAGCATTTTTGAGTCCAAAAGGCATCATGGTGTAACAAAAGATTCCCCAATGGGTCATCAAAGTAGTTGTTACCTGATGCTCTGGGTTGATGCAGATCTGGTTGTAACTCGAGAATCCATCCATAAAGGACAACAAAGCATGACCAGCTATAGTATCAATAAGTTGATCAATACTTGGTAATGGAATGTCATCTTTAATCGTTGCTTTATTCAGATCTTGAAAGTCTATACAAATTCGTATGCCTCCCATTTTCTTAGAAACTACAACAATGTTTGACACCCACTCCAAGTAATAGACTGCACAAATGAAACCAACTTGATACAGCTTGGTAATTTCATCACATATAGCTAGTGTGATTTCTGGTTTGATTTTTCGAGCCTTTTTTTTACTACCTTGATATGTGGGTCTAAGACAATGTTATGTTGTATGAGCCATGGGTCTAGGCCTGGCATGTCATCATAGGACCACAAAAACACTTTGACATTATCTAGGAGAACCTTAGATATGTCCTTTTGCATTTGTCGATCTAGGAGGAAGCTAAGTTTTAATGTCTCTATTTCCCCCTTGGATGTAGTTACAGGTGTTTCAATGAGAGGGTCCTCGAACACATCCCTAGCCTCTAAGTCTAAGGCTTAGACTAGATGTTCGGGCCAATCTAGGGATGTTTTCAGGAACACTACGGTGTTGTCAGTAGATGATTCCCAGTCTATTGACTCTAAGTTTAGATGTCTTGTAAGTCTGCCATGAGGACCTGTCAAGGTTAAAAGCGAATGTAGATCACCATGCATGGCCATTTTTGTTAAACCTACCATAATAGAAAGATAGACCAAGTCAAGTGATACCTTTTTGTAACATGTAATGAATGTATGTAAAGTAACAATATGAAATAATTGTCAATTACTATGTAAAGTTTGCAAGTTGCTAGTTTAAGATCTTAGTAGATTGTTAACGGGTTTGAAAATGCAAGGGGCGTTATCTTTACCAGTTTAAGGTCATAGCGGACCATAACGATGCAAAATTTAGTCTAAAATATGAAATGAATGCTAAAATTGCTACATTGTAGGTTAGCATCCCATGTAAATCAAAATTGCCAGTTTAAGGTCTTAGCGGACCATCATTATGCTACACTATGAGTTAAGATCTCATGTAAATAAGGATCACCAATTTAAGGTCTTAGCGGACGGTTAGTAGTGCAAAATTTGGTGGGCCCACTTGCTATGCTACCAACAAGTGTTATGCTGCCATAGGATTTTGCTATAGTAGTGCTATGTTGCGGGGGTGTCCTGCATTACTCGGAAAAGGAAAATGACAAGTTTTTCACTGCATCGGCTATAAATAGGGGTTTACCCCCTAGCAGACTTGTCATTTTCATTGTTAGAGCCTAGAGTCCATACTCAGAGCGTAGTGCGATTGCACAGAGAGAGAGAGAGAGAGTGAATAGGTGTAGTGTAGCAGCTGGTCAGAGACAATCCATGAGTGAGACAATGGCACCTAAAGGCAAATGCAAGCTTCGAGGACTTGCAAAGGTAGATGAACTGAAGAACTCTCTAGGACGCCTATCCAAGGCCTGCGTTGAGGTGCAACAGGAGACTCCGTCAGCTCGATAAGTTGCTATGCTATCCTTATTGCTATTGTTGTTATTGTGATGATGTTCATGTCTATTGCTACCATTTTAGTTGTTGTTTTGGCTGCTATGCTGTTGTTGTCGCTAGTTGGCCACAACAGCCATACATATGCTATGCTACGGCTACATGCAGTATCGCCTTAATCTCCATTGTTAAGAATGGTGACTACTTTGTTTCAAGGGTTTAGATGATTCTAAGTGGCATAGCGCATGCTCGGTGCATCGTACCACCTTTAGAAGGGTTTAGTTATTCATGAAATTTTTTATGACAATGTGATGAGTGTTTAACGTAGTGTAGCATGAGTTACTTTGTGCAACAAGATAGGGTTGGAACGGCAGTGGTACTATGAATTCTTTCTCACCTGCACTATTTAAGGTTGTAATGTTTTTGTTACTGTTTCACTACGCCGTTATGTCGTAAGGCCTTTAGGCTATTATATTGGTAGTCTGTCGCATTGCCATGCTATTGAACCTGTAACACTGCTACATTGTTAGATTTTTTTTCTTCTGTCAAGTTCGCTATGTTACCATGCCTATCACAGTGGTATGTTGGTTATATTGGTATACAGTTACATGTCTACCTATGCTTGTTCATTTGCTACGTCACATGTCATGCATTTGTCTTGCTGCGCTATGTGTATCATAGGCATCACCCTTAAGCAGGAGTGTAACTATTACGCTGTGTGTTTGTTATGTTGTGTACTGTGTAACTGTCATCGTAAGGTGCACCTAGCATTGTTACGCTGTGTGGGGCTTGACAGCTACACTACACTACAAGTGACACTTTGTTATGTCACCCATAATGTTTAACTTTATTTTATGTTAAAGAATAATTTGCAACTGGAAAATCATGCTATGCTACATGTAAAGAGGGGGTCACGCTATCCTACTTCTAAATAGATGGTTATGCTATGCTACGTGTAAACCTCACTTGAATACAATGCTAACGCTTAATGCTTTATCGTGAAAGATCATGTTGAAGCCCATCCTAATTATCCTTGAGATTATAGGAGTCCTATGCTACCTCAGTGAACCGGTGGCCAACGTCCCTCCTCCCCATGCATGCATGGGGCAGCAGGTGGTCTGGTTTCGAGAGGGTGCACGGGACTTTTTATAGTTCCTCCTCCACCATTTTAGTGTGATCATATTGTCACACTTGTCAACCGAGACAGCAACTGCAATTATAGAAACACTGTTGCCCGGGGCAAACCAAGGCATTTTGAAGTTCCTAGCTAACGGGGCAATTGGAGATGAAGGCACAACAAGTTTCAACTAGCACCCAAAAGGCTTGAGGTGCTTAATTTGGATCTGGTACATGCATGAGTACAAATGCTATCATTTATATAACACATTATATGTTACCTGCCACATGGGCACTTGTTTTCAGAACCCAACTAGAACCATTTACTATGCTGGTGGGTGAGTTCTATGAAGGTGTCTTAACATGTTGTATAATCTATGTTATGCTAAACAGAGGTGTTAACTGTTGATGAGTCATGAATTTTTTGGCTGTGATATCGCAGCCGTGATATCACAACCATGATATATCAACCCTGTTGTATCAGTAGCTGAGATCTCGCAGCGGCCGTGATATCGCAGCCATGATATCACATACGTGATATCACGTACATGATATCTCATCCCCCGTGATATCGCATACGCGATATCGCGTCTTCCCTGTAATATCACGTACGCGATATCGCGTCTTGCCTCAATGTCTATAAATAAGAGGCGACTCTCCCTCATTTGATATCCCAGTTAGAAATAGCGAAGCTTTGGCAGTTTGATCCCTCCAAAGTTATATTTTTTCCTGTGTCTGCCCGCAGTGTGGTGAATGTAATTGTACGGTGTCTTTATTCGAGTGTCTCGTACCTTGACATGCACATGATTGGCAATAAAGATAGAGATTACTTCATCATTGCAGCATTCACTTTATTATTTATTTATTTTATTTATTTAATGTTATTTACTATTTTCTCTCTCTCCCCCTTAAACTCCTAGAACGCAGAATGAGTACGACTTGATTACGAGCATTTAAGTGTGACTGCTTGGTAGCCCAGTGGTGCAGCTAGGATCTATGCTTGGTAACCCAGTGGCATATTTGGAATCTGCGCTTGGTAATCTCAGTGGCATACCTAGGATCTACACTTGATAAATCCCAATGGTAGTCATGCATGAGGTCCAAGATGTGTACGGTTGATCAAGGAATCTGTTGCTTATCGCACTTAGGCTAGATTAGATTTTCTTACCCTTTTCCTCCTAGCTTAGATTAGTTAATATTATATTCCACTACCTTCAGGAGTAGCATAGATTAGAAAACACATCATACACCTCATCTGGACTAAACCATATATGACAAATGCAATACTAGTCTAGGTGGAAAGACAGCGAACTGCGACCTAAGGCTAACTATCTAGGTGTCACAACTAGTCCATCTGCGGAGTTCAACTGGATCGCGCGTGCGATGCTCATTTCGTATGGTTGAGTGTAGGGGTACCTCCCCACTCATCAACTATATTTTTGTGTATTTCCAGGTTTTATATTGATAGGAATGGTCTTCACGATGATACAAATGCCTTGGCGTTGGCACAGACGGCCTTGTAGGAGTTCTCCTCTACCGAGAACATGCACGCCGGTGTAATAAGGAAATTTGGGCTTGAGTTTAAAACCTACCCAACCTAGTATTCCAAACTTTATGGGAAGTGTAAGGAAGCTGGTTGGTTGGATAGGGAGTGGGCATCCCTCAGACTACTTACCATTGAAGACGTACTAGTGGAGCTCCCACCATTTCCTACGCCATTTAAACCTGGTACACTAAACCATGGGTCCATTGTTATCTATTCAAGTAGCGATGTGATTTGATTATGTTTTTCTTTTATTTTTTTCTAAGTTTTTCTTTTTTATTTTGCAAACTATTACAGTGGCGACAGAATCCCAAGAGGTCACTATGATCACCTCTAGGCATAATGAAACCAACCTCTTTTTTAAGTACAGGGAGGTGGAGGAGACACAAAGTTGACTCTGCAATGGGGCCCCAACCATCCTTGTCCACAACCTTTAGGAGGTTTGGCTCATGGACTTATTTTTGGTTGTAAACCCAAGCGTCGCACCTATCAAAATGCTTTCCCTAGCCAATTCTTTCTTCGAGAAGGCTAACCACTTCCGTACACATGTTCATGGTGTACGGGTGGTGTTTGAAATCAATGACCAACTATTTGCGAATCTTTTCAGTGTCCCTTCTAATGGTCTCCCTATAGGAGAAAAATATAAGAAGGATGTGAACCATTAGGGGGAAAATTTCCATTGTGGCTAGGGATAGCTAAGGATTGAAAGGGGATCTACATTGAGAAGGTTAGGCTAAGGGTGGCCAAACTGATTTACCTTGTCATCCTTGTCCTTGCCTTTCCCAAGCCACTCTCCCAAGGGAAAATCCTTGGAGTGGA
Organism: Gnetum montanum; assembly: GCA_015680685.1. Taxonomy (NCBI): domain Eukaryota; kingdom Viridiplantae; phylum Streptophyta; class Gnetopsida; order Gnetales; family Gnetaceae; genus Gnetum; species Gnetum montanum. The sequence goes on from MNCI01005996.1 coordinate 152,836, forward strand.
GTAGGATTGGATAATGAGGAACATCATTGAAGAAGGGACTCACTACAACTGGGCCAAGTACCTCTACGAAGGCTTGTAGGCTGAAATGGTTAAACTTCATGGGAAGCTTAAGTCTCATTTCAATGTGCACTATGCCTTCTTTGTAGCCTACCTGCAATGTTTTGTGGAATTCTTGGTAGTTTGTGAGAATGGCATCTGGGTGCAACAAGATCGTAGTCAAATTCCCAAACTATGGATTTGCCAAGTTTTCTATATGACACGATCCCAAGATCCCCCGAAAGCTATTGGGGAATCATTTTCGATAATGACAAGGGATCGGGTGGCACACCCCTTTCATGCCCAAGACAATGTGGGAGAGGCACCCCCCATTAACATGGGCAATGTGACAAGGGGGGAATGTCTCATTACAAAAATAGTGATGACAAGGTTGCAATGTAAGAAATCTCGTCCTGCTGAAGAGTCTCCCCATACAAATGCAGAGATGGGGAAGAAACTGCGACTCAAAATTCACAGAGTGCAGCCTCCAATTTCTAAGTGTGTTTAACTATTTTGTTAATTCCTGCTACACTGTGCCACGCTAGGTAGCATTGCACAATGTAGCATCTATTCCAATTTGATGTATCTTGCCTACTGTGACCATGTTTTATTAGCAAAGGAAGGAGAGGAAGAGGTTATGGCCCCTGAAACAAGGGTGACCGGTGAAAATGAAGAGGCCCTAGCTGTAGAGGAAAGGGTCATGGCCAATGAAGAAGAGGCCCCTACTATAGAAGAAAGGGCCCCATGCGGTGAGGAAGAGGGCCCTACTGATGAAGAGGAGGCCCTCACCAATGAGGAAGAGGTCCTTGCCAATGAAGAAGAGGCCCCTACTGATGATCCTTTTGCCGAGTGTGGTTCAGTACCAGAGGGGCATACGAGTGTTAAGGATGTTGCTATGCAGTTGAGTTAGCTGGAAAGAGAGGGGCTCCACTTTGACACTGGTGAGTTTGACCACTTGTTTGACAGTGTGTCAATGGGTGAACCCCCCACTATCACCCCTGAGGGTTTGCTGAGCAGGAGCTTTACACTATCATTTATGTCGTTCATCAACTTTGTTGTAGTCCTCTCCACTGTGGCTAACACGTTTTATTGTGTAGCAGACACCACTATTGACACTCCTGGTCCTTCTTTGATCTGTCTTCGACCGTGGGCTGAGACCCTCGACAAAATTCACCTTTATAGAGGGGGTGGTCAATGACATGATCGACCGTCTGAGGCAGATCGATCTGGAAGTTGGTAAGTTAAAGTTGCTATGCTAGACTTTCTAAATTGTTGCAATTTCACTATGCCACTGTGACTAATGCCCTTTCATGTGTGGTTGGTAGCCTCTAGCATCAAGTGGGACCCCAGATAAGTGGTTGAGGTCGACATCGTACTCGAATTTCCACAAGAGGTGACCAAAGTACCTCATCACATATACAATGAGGCAAGTAAATGTGCACTGTACTTGACATGCTCTTTGTGGGAATTTAGGCATGTGAATGTTGACCTTTGGAAACGAGTGTAAAATCTTGAGAGGGAGAAGGCCAACCTAACCGCTGAGGTGGGGGATCTCCAGTACAAGAATGAATTTCTATTGGCCTGAGACACTAACGATGGAAGTTGGCATATAGTCATCATCGACTACATGAGATATTGGATGGTTTTGTTGCACAACAATGAAGCCACATGCAAAATAATCGAATAGTGCATGCAAATGGACCTTTTAGCCCAAAAGAACCAAGATTGGAAGGATTATAGTGTGAAGGTTTACGAGTGGGAACAGGCACAGAAGAATCACAAACACCTGTATAAACTGGAATATGCCACCTATCATAAATAGTATTGAGATGCTTCAGTCAAGTTGCATACCCATGAACTATTCCTTAACATTATTGGTGCTTCTAGGGCTTATGACAGGGTCATGCAACAGCTGACAGTCAGTGAATCTCCCAAAAGGGAGGTGACCCTACCTATGGGTGAGACTACCACTGCCACCTTTTCTCCAGGGCCACCCAGATGGACAGCCGTAGAAAAGGAGAAAGTTGCAACAAGCACTGATCTAGGATATAGGAACTGGGATGACATCATTGAGGAGGAGATCCTGCAACGTCTCACGGTTGGCATGGATCAGATACATCTCGAAATGGATGCAAGGCCATCTCAGGTTAGTCACCTTTTGTGGTGCCATGGTTTATTTCATAACAACTTTTTTTGTAGCTTTAACTAAGTGTTTTATTTTCTTTTTTGTGTAGGACCCAAACGAAGACACAGGACCCACTAAGGTAGGGGATGGCAATGCGGGTGAAGACTCACAATGTAGCGGCGGGGAATTTTATTCTTGTCTTTGAATTTACAAAAATTTTGTAAACATTATTGATTAGTATTGAATGAAGAATGGAATGTAAGGAAATTTATTTCATTTTGGCTAATGCATTCTATTATTTTTATTTTTATTTTCTTTTTAAGCTCCTTGGGAGCTTCTCATTTTAGTTTTAGGCCATCTCAAGCCGTTATAATAGTTTAAGGCCATTTTGAGACATTGCTTAATGATGATTTTTTATTTGTTTTTTTTTTGTCAATGTCTCAGAGTAATGAAATTTCCAGTTTTAGTCCTTAGCGGGCTGTAGTGGTAGTTTAAGGCCATTCCGGGCCATCATGGGGTGATAATAATAAATAAAAAAAATTACCAGTTTTAGGCCTTAGTAGGCCATAGTGTTATGCAAACAATGGACATAACGTGGACAATGTAAACAATGAGGAAGATGCTAGCATAAGCAATGAATGCAAAGTAAACAATGTGAGCAGTGGATGTATCATTGATGCAAATAGTAATCATGGTGGAGGTAGTGAAGTAGTTGTGCTAACACAAGTAATAATTATTCTCAAAGCTACTTCCTAACCCATCATGGGCTCGGTGATGCATATGGCCAAGGGGCCTTGTTATAGTACTCCTTCATGTCATCATCTACTATTTGAAAGGGCAGCTTAGCCCACGTTGCTTCTTCATTCGAACTGGTTTCAACTTGTTCAGGAGTTTCAGTTTGAACAAGGGTTCTATCTTCAAAGATTTCAATCTCTAATCCTTGCTCCATTCCTACATTGTTTATGGCTTAGGGAACCACTTCATCGCCATGAATTATCACTTCCCCTCCTACATAGGACAAGTGAATCTCTTGGTGTATTGAAGAGGAACAACCCTTAATTGGACCAACCACGATCTCCCTAGGATTAGGTTGAACCTAGGCATTTCCTCTACCACTATGAATACTGTGCTTGTGGGGAACTAGTCCCCTTCCACAAAGTTGATGCGCATAGTTCCTTTTACTTACACACATGCCCCATTAAGCGATTTTAAGCAAGATGTTGTTGTGGGCTTGATTTGATCGACCAAGCCCTATTTGTCCACTATGGGAAAAGGGATGACATTAGTAGCGGCCCCATCATCAACATGTACCCTTCACATCCTATGTTGTCCAACCTAAATCGTGATGAGCATAGGTGACATTGTCACCCCTTTCAGGGTCATCCTTAATGGACTTGTTGTGGAATGTCAACTGAAATGGTTGTGGTTCTTCAGTTGTAGAAGGAAGTATGACCGCATGGATTGCTTCCTCCTCTGCCAGCATGTTTTTTTCCATAGGTATGGACGTTAACATGCGAACCATGGCTTCGCAGTGTGCAATGGATGTCATTACCAAGTCATATAGGCTCAAGATTTTGTTTTTCTGTTTCAGAGCCTGTTTGACCTAGGTGAGGGCATTGAATAGATCTTGCCCACCATCTTGCTTATTATCCTTCTCCTCCTCCATTCGTCCTAGGGGATGGATCTCCCAAGGAGGGGGAGCTTCAGGTTGAGGGTTTTGCTTCCTCAGATGGGATCGTGGCGATTGCTTATGTGTCATCATCAGTTGTCAATGATGAGGGGTTTGCAGGCACTGAGGACAAGGGGGTAGGCTTGGGAGGACCTGAAGTGGTACGTTCCTTGGCCATCTTATCTATTGAATGCTCTTCTCATTTTTTTGAATGGGGAGGGCCGTAGGGCTATTTTAGATGGTTGGCTCCATGTGGTGGGGGTAGTTAAATGTTTTGGCACCCTAATGACAAACGGTGCCTATGGTATTGGCTTGGACAATGGTGTGGATTTGAGCACAAAAGGTGCAAGGGTGGATGTTTGAGGGGGAACTTTAAGGACGAATGGTTGTTGCAGCGTCCCTTTTGCTGTTGTTGGTGTCACAACACTACATTGAGGCACACGCACCATGAATGGTTGCTGTGGTGGTTATGGGTTACTGTCAATATCAATAGTATTGAAAATATACCCCACATTGTTGGTGTTGAGGGGATCCTTGTAAATGTACATGGATTGGTTTTCATGGCAGACAGGACTACTTTCATCCAAGACAAGCTTACCCTAATCGATCATGCATTGAATGTCATCTTTCAATGCCAGGCAATTGTCCGTGTTATGACCATACAATTGATGGTAATCATAGAACTGTTCTAGCCTGAAATTCTTAGGAACTTGTGGCTCATTGGGTGTGGCCAAGGAGGGGTCCCTAAGAAGTTTGCAATACCGCTTATGATGCTTAATTGCCTCCTCCGACATCCACTTGTGCTGGATATACCCAATCCCTAACAGTTGCTTCAAGAGTTCTAAAGGCTTGACAAGTAAAGGAGTGTACTTGGAGCGATCCTTACGCTCGAAGTTGGGTTTAGGCTAGGTTGATACCTATGGTGCTAATTTTGAAGGCTGACCAGTGTTTCTTGAGCCAGATGTTGTTGTTGTAGCTACCTTCTTATTATTGCTATTTTTGGATTTGGCCTTGTTTGCCATGGCGACCACCATGGCTGTTGCAGCCTTGGCCTTCTCCTTGTCCTTTTTGATATATGTGTTTTTGTATGCAACATAGGCTAGGTCTTTATTAGCTTTGGCCATGTCTTGGATGCTTTTCATTTGAGCAAAAGCTTGACTAAGGGAGCATGGGGCTAAGTAGTACAATTTTGACTTAATAAAGTTGTTTACTACCTCCTTAAAGATAGCTAATAGATGGGCCTCTGCGATAGGCTCGCAAATCTCATTCAAGGTGACGCTCCACCACTATATGAACCTTTGCATAGATTCTAGCGGGTCTTGCTTGACGCTCATTAACTGATCTAACATGACCTCCAGTTTCAAGTTATACTTGAAATGGGTCACGAATTGAGTCAGTAGCTCCTCCAGAGTTGAGATGGAGGCACTTGGGAGCACGCAGTATCAGTCTAGAGCTTTACTTGTTAGAGACATGGCAAAGACATGGATAATAATGTGCAACCACTATTGCAACAACAAAGATTCAGATCTAAATGTAACTAAATGTGCATTGGGATCACCCTCCCTGTTGTATTTTGTGAATTGGGGGAGTGGCATCCTAGGGGGTAATGTGAGCATGGGTACGGTTGGGCTGATGGGATCATCATGGTAGAAATCCATGACCTACACCATGTCGAAACTAGCAGCTTTAAGACATTTAATCTCTTTAGTGAGGGCCTGGATAAGTTGGCATGCTTGGTCCAGTCCCGATGACATTACAAATGACTGCTGAGTTCCATGAATAGCTATCATATGTGTTGATGGGAGTTGTGGTGGAAGGGCAACGGCTTGGCCCATGGGGGGCATTATTGGTGCTGCCCCTACGAATGATGCTGCTTGGATCGTCTACCACCTGGTGGGTTGTGCCAATGATGCAGTGACCATTGGTGGGATTGTGGGGTTGGTAATTCGTGTGACTGATGGGGCAGGCCACAGCCCTGCGCTTGGTTGTACCACTTGCAGTGCTTGGTACGCTTGGTGGTGAACGTAATGTGACATCTGGGAGGCTTGTGCAATAGGGAGAGAAGTGGTTGGGGTCCACCACGCAATTGGGGCTGGGCCTACCACTGATGGTGGGATAGATGTGGATGATGGAATAGGAGCGAGAACTCCATGCAACTGTGACGTAGGCACGATGTGCATGTACAGCAACGTAGTTGTGACTAGCGCTTGATCCGATGATAAGCCAAAGTAAGGAGAGAGAGTGCTTGGGAATGAAACTGAAGGGGTAGCATGCTAGTGCGTTGAGGATATGAGATGGTTGCCCATGGCTAATAAAAGTGTAGGTTGTGGGGGAGTCATGGTAATCATAAAGGGGGTAGAAGCAAAGAGTGAGTTTGACCAGAAGACCACGGTGGGAGGGATAATCATAGGGTATGTCTGGCCACCACCCTCAGAATGGGAATCTAGGTCTTCCTATCCATCCTAGAATGCCTCATCATAATGGGATGCCGTATCTCGCTCCCTAGACCTGTTAACTCGTATCAACTAGCTAAGATCCACTGATAAATGTCCATCAGGTGGATGACAACGTCAGGGGTAGGGATAAATTCCCTTCCATTCCGATGAAGGAACTCGAAGTTACATTTGTCTTTGAGTTCTTGGTGATCCAAGGGTAGATTTGCCTAGATCTATGCGCAGATGAATTCATAGCACTCTCTGTCTTGTGCCAAGCACTTAGGTGACAGGTGTCGGAGCCTAAGAGACTATCGTGGTGCCAGCATTGGGCTAGGCAATCACTTGGCACCTATGATGTTTTGAGTTCAGAAAGGGACCTCAAGGTTCAAGGTGGAAATGGTAGTGGCTGTGGGAATCATTTTGTATGATTAAAAATAGATCGCAAACAAGAGACATAGAAATCAATAAGCAATCAGAGGCTTTTAGTCCTACTGGGTTCCAAAGGAACTATCGTTGCGACTAGTCTACATCACATGATACATAGACAACTGCAAGGGTGTCACGTCTACGCTAGTAGGTGACGGGGTACAGATAGTGTGTAGGATTACCTACAAGAAGCAAGAATGGCACCAAAAGGCCCTCCTTCTAACACCAAAAACTATAGCGACAGAAAACGTCAGTGACTGGAAACACCAAGAGGTCTCCGGGTGCATAGCCTAACCTCAGATCCGTGCGAGGGCCCTGTTAGAGCGAAATGGAAATAGGGTGCCCTGAATGGTATGGTTGATCAGACAGGGACTTAGTCAGTGTAACTTAACCTTTCATAAATGTTTGGTTTTAGAAACAAGGTATGCCAGTGAAGCGATAATTATCCGATGTAAAACAATGAAAAATGATGCAAAGTACAATGATAATGAATGAAGAGTGAAATAGATTTGGGTGAGGAAATGCACCACCCCAAGATCGAGGATTTGATCTTTGTTTTGTTTGAAGATGTGCAACTAAACATCCAACACTGGAGAGGCACAGCTTACACAGAGTAGTATGGTTACAAGTCCCTGAGCTATAGTCAATAACTTGCTACTCAGGATTCTTTTGTTTGCCAATCTACTCGCTAAAGTGCCAAAATTCTAAACCCGCAAAAGGATGTCTAAAGCCAACCAGAAAGCTCCAAGCCAACTAGAATGTTAAAAATGCCAACTATGCTCCCCAAAAGCCAACTTAAAAGCCAACCCTTTGAGCATTGTTCGCTGGGGTATTTATAGGACCAGGAGCAAGAGAAAAACATGGTTTTGATGCCACGTGTCCTAGGCCCTACAAGGTGCAAACATAGCTATGCTATGTAGATGTGTGATGCTGGATGTGAACCTTGTTATGTTGTGACCATACTATTGAAACTACATGTGCCAATATCTAGAAAGTATGCCAACAATGAAAGAAAAATGGAGCCTTTACTCTAGGACTACATCTTCCCTACTCTTGCGAGCAGGGTCAAGCATAGGGACAATTTTGGGGATTGGCCAGGGATATGCAAAATGAAGCAAACTTGCTGATTTTATCTACTAAAGAGGTGCTAGGGTGAGAATGATCATTGCCAACAAGTTTTGGAGCTAATTAAAAACATTTTAAATGCCTCCATGCAAGTGTTGCATTAATTACATTATCTAGTGTGTTGGTGTAGCGTAAGAAACTACTCACTACATTGTGCTACACTACATAGCATAGCACAGCGTAGCAAACAGTTAGTGTAGCATAGCGTAGCCATCGATCTTGAAAGAAATCTTGCCTAGAAGCTGAGTTCATCTGTCCGAGGCCTGGTCAAGCAAGCGACTGCAACTTTGTCTTCCATGCTGGAATGCCTTTGAACCTGCTGCATGCTTGGGGCATTCTATTGTTTTGCATGCTTGCTACATTGTCCTATGCTATGTAGTGTAGCACGACATAGCAGCTAGTGTGTCATGCATCCTTGTCTAATCCATAATGTTTTACCAGGAAATTTTGCTTGAGGCCTTAGGGGTTAAGTGGGATAGCCAGTTTTGGAGGTCGAAGCATTGCCAAGTGCAATTCTCCTACTGGGGCCACTTGGCAGAGGGACCTTCGTGCATTCTATCCTTGCTACATTGTGCTATGCTGCATAGTGTAGCACCCTGTGTTGGCTGAATCCTGACTTATTTATCATAGGATGTTTATTATGTCTTGATGTGTTGGTAGAGCAAGCTTGCTAGATGGTTGCAACATGGAAAAATGCTTTGGAAGATTGACTTGTTATTAACTTGCATCTTGGATGCTTGATTGGTCTCTTCAAGGCTTACTACACTACGCAGCGTAGCGTAGCATAGTAGATTTCTCCACAAGAAAACTTGCCGAACTCCTAGCGTAGTTTTTGGATAGACTGTCAGCTAGGTTAATTGTCCAGTTGGGCAAGCTAGAAAGTCCAGCAGGCTTGTCAGCCTTGGAGATAGAAAACTTGCCAGACTGTATAGTCTATCCTCAGTGCCTACACTGTTCTAATGGTCCATTGTGATGTTGCACTTATGGAAATCCTTGCCCAAATTTACAGACTCTGTTGAAGCATCAAGGTCCTGAAATTTTATGGTATTTCAATAAGAGTCTGGGATGTACACATTAAATTTATGACTAGTAAAGAGGTAAGCACCCATATGATTACCTTATCCTTAGGGCAATCCAAGGTAGTTCCACCAGCGCCAACAAGCTTATTATCCAAGTGGAGCTCCACCACAACCATATGAGCAATACCAACAATGACACCAACCACAATCGTGGGGAATGCCACCACAAAGGCAACAATACCCTTATAGACAACAAAATCCATATGGGTACTATGTTCAGCAACTAGTTTCTCCAAGTTCTACAAGCCATGCTTCATTTTAGCATTACTATTACCCTCCAGAGTACCACTGAACACATTCACCATCCACTCAAAGAGAGAACCCATATCCATGCCACCCTATGCATCTGTTTGTCCACATCCTTTTTCTCTCTACCAAGTTACCTTTTACTCCATCTATACAAGGTAAAATTCCTTCATAGCCACAACAACGAAATACCACAAGGGCTATACATTCACATTCGACCTTTCAACCATGTGGTTCAAACAATCAATCCAAGAAATAACCTTTTTTCTGACCCAGTAGTCCTCCTAAACCCTCACAACCTCCTATGACTAGCCATCCTACATCTCTAACACCCTCATCCTCTACATCAAATACCTTCAAGTTCCCTTCAAACCAAATGCCACCTTGGATCCACACTATGATGTTAACTCATGCTATTTTTTAATTGGATTAAGGTTGGCAATCTTCCCACAAAAACATCTAACCTAAGAAGTCCACTCATTTACTTGCAAATCATTGAACATGAGCCATGCAAGGCTCTTCTTGATTCTAGTTCTAGAGTAAATCTCATCTCCAATGACATGTACAATGCCTAGAACCTACCACCTCTCAAGAAGAGCAACATTTATTTAGAATTGGTAGATCAATCAACCATTGTTCCTTTGGGATTAGCGGAGAACATTGTGACCATAGTTTGTGGGTGGTTCTATCCTGCTACTTTTTTGGTGATCAAGGTTGAGAATTGCAAAGGTGACTTTCCCATCATTATGAGAAGAGCTTAGTTAAGCACAATTGATGCGTGAATGGGCATAAGGGATCTTTCCTTGAAAATCTCTAAGGAAAATGAATTTGGAAGGCTAGAGAAGAAGCATATTCCATGAACTATGTACAACAATAATGAGTGCCATTGCGTGCAAAATATTTGGTTCATCAAAAGTACATACATTAAAGCATGCAATCAATGTGCATAAGAAATAGATATTCAAAGGTGTTTGTATGTAGCAGCCATAAAACAGGAGGACACCCAGTGGCTGATAGCTAACTTAGAAAGTAACACATTATGCATGGAACCAACTAAGAGCCTAGCATGCGCATATGTTGAAATCATGGATTAACTTAATTAAGTTCATCACCAACTCTGTAATGATAAAGATGGTGATACCTATTTGGGAGAGTTGGAAATCCTTGATAACTTCAAGTAAGAGCCCCTGGAGTTAAAAACTCTACCAACCAGCATGGAGTATAAATTATTAAATAATGATAAGTTGATCATAATCAATGTCAAACTTGCTCCTAAACAAAAATAAAAGTTGTTAAAGATGGTTAACAAATGGCCAACAACCTTTGCTTGGTCATATCCCAAATTAACAAGAATTGATCCAAGGATATGCCAACATTGCATTTATATCTACTTGGCCATGAAGCTAAGGAGATAGCCATAGAGACAGTTGAATCCCAAATTGAATTAGATCATCAAGGAGAAAATAGAGCAACTCATCAAGGCAGGGTTTATCTATCCCATCGTAGATAGTGAGTGGGTTAGCCCACTTGTAATTGTGCCAAAGAAAGATGGCAAGTGGTGGGTCTACATCAACTTCAGGCTATTGAACATGGTAACATTTAAAGATCATTTTCCATTGCCATTTGTGGACCAAGTGTTGGGCACTATCTCTGGGCATGACTATTATAACTTCTTGGATGGTTATAGTGGCTATAACTAAATCCAAATTGCGCTAGAAGATCAGGCAAAGATAACATTCACGAGCCCCTTGGGGACTTTTGCATATTACAAGATGCCATTCAATCTATGTAATGCCCCTGCAACATTTCAACGCCCGGTCCTTAGCATCTTTTAGCAGCAGATTGGTAGTAGTGTGGAAGTCTTCATGGATGACTTCTCCACCTATGGAGCTATGTTTGAGCAAGCCTTGGACCACCTTGAGCAAGTCCTAAAAAGATGTGTGGAAATAAATTTGCAGCTCAATTGGTAGAAGAGTAATCTTATGGTCTAAGAAAGCATTGTATTAGAGCACCAAATTTCACAAAAAAGGATTGAGGTAGACCTAGAGAAGATAAGGGTCATCCAAGGAATAACACATCAACTAAAGATAGTTAAAGATGTTTGATCATTCCTTAGACACACTAGCTACTACTAGTGTTTCATAGAGAATTTCTCTAAAATCACCAAGTTGTTGGTCGAGCTTACAAAAAAAGATGTTTTGTTTATCTAGACCAAGGAGTGTGAACATGCATTCCAATAGTTGAAGGAAAACTTCATAGAAACTCCAATTATATAGGTACTAGACTAGACTAGACCATTTCACATAATGACATATGCCTCTAATTAAGCCTTAGGAGTGGTGCTTACATAGTTGGACAATAAAAAACATCCATATTACATCCACTGCATGAGTCAAAGCATTATGTTGCACAATTAAATTACACCACCACAAAAAAAGAATTAATGACAGTGGTGTATGCTCTAGAAAATTTCAAGAACTATGTGCTTGATTATAAAATGTCTGTGCACAGAGATCATAGTGCCATCTACTTCCTGATGAACAAGACAATGGTGACTCCTTGTATCATATGGTGGCTCGTGATCTTGCAAGAATTCAATCTCACAATGGTAGATCAAAAAGGGACTGAGAATGTGGTCATTGACCACCTCTCTCAATTAAGATGGAATAACAAAGAGGAGGAAAGCCCACTCTCTGATCAATTTCTAGATGAATTCCTCTTTACAAGAGTAATCAATAACCAAGTACCTACAAAACCAACGTGGTACAATGGCATCCTCACCTATCTTCTTACTCAAGAGATGCCACAAGATCTTGACTTTAAAAAGAAGAAACAATTTCTTCATCAAGTCAAATACTTCATGAAAATCAATAGACACCTTTACAAGGTTTGCATCGATGGCCTGGTTCGTTGGTATGTCCCTAATGTAGATCAACTACATGTTCTTCAAGATGCTCATGAAGGGCCCTGTGAAGGCCACTATGCAGGGAGACACATGGCCATAAAAATCCTAATGGTAAGATCCTATTGGCCTACAATCTTCAAGGATGCCCACCAATTCATCTAATCTTGTAAATGTTGTTAACAAGATGGTGGGATGACTATGTGAATAGAAGGTCCTTAACAATGGATTCAACTACTAGAGCCTTTTGACATATGGGACATTGACTTCATGGGTCCCATCACACCCATGTCCAATGGAAGGCATACATCATGGTAGTGGTCAACTACTACACAAAGTGGGTAGAAGCAGTAGCCGTTATTGATTATACCTCATCCACTACTACTGGATTTATATAACAAAATGCTGTAAATAGGTTTAGGGTGCCACATGCACTAATTTCGGATAATGGAACTCATTTCACAAGTGCTACTTTTAGAAAGCTAATGCAACACTTAGGGGTCAAACATAAATTAACAACACCCTATCACCCCAAGCCAATAATCAAGTAGAGGTAACTAACCTGGAGATCACAAAAATCTTAACACAAACCATTAGCAAATATAGGAAAGATTGGAGTACAAAACTCAATGATGCGCTTTGGGCTTACTGCTTAACATGGAAACTTCCTATTGGCTATTCTCCCTATGAGCTAGTGTATGAAAAACTTCCAATACTCTCGATTCAATCCAAGCTCCGTACACTCTCAACAACTTGTGATCTAAATCTTAACCTAAGTCTAGCACAGAAAGAAAGATTGATCAACCTCAATGTGCTAGATGAAAATTGATTGGTGCCCCTATCTTTGAATGAGGTGCATAAGGTATTTAACAAGCAACGTCATGACCTAAGAATACAAAAGATAAAACTTCAACCAAGAGATAAGGTTCTCTATTGGAATCCTACACATGTATACCATAAGACCAAATTCCAAATGTTGTGGAAGGACCTTATATAATTGATCAAAAATTTTCCTTTGGGGCCATGTTAATTTACAAACTTGAGAGCCTAAATAAAAAGTATTTGGTCAACATCCAACAAGTGAAATCATTCCTAGAACCAAGAGAAGCCAGTGCAACTACCACCTCAATGGATGGACAACCGCGTTCAATTTTTTGAATCTCCTCCTTCCAACTTAGTCATGGGGGAGATGGTGATCCATGCTAATAATCCATATGGCTTCTCAGTTTTTCTACTTTTTGTTTTCCACATTTTTTATTTTACAGGTTATTTATTTTACAAATTTTTGATTTTCAATTTCTTTTATTTTCACCAATTTTTTGTTTTGCACCATCGTTAGTATATTTGAACCTTTCTTGATCATTTTACACTTTCTTATATATTTTACCTTGTTTTGTTTTGTTTGAGTATGACTTTTCATCATTTTTACTAATAAAAGTGTTTACTGATGATGGCTTGTGCTTAATGTTGTAATTGTTAATGTTTGGTTTCTATTCTTGAATTCTAATGTTTGATGACTATGACATGGTTTATTTTTCATGGAACAAGCAATGAGTTTATGTCATCCACCCATCCAATAAGCTCTATGACTTTCTTTGTTCTAGGAATTTGAGGTCCATTCCATTAAAGAAACTTTTAACCAATTAGTGACCCTGGTAGTTCCAGAATTAGGAAGGATTCAAAGGTTTGTAGAGGATGTGACTTCAAGGGGACTCAATACTCTTTGTACTCTTCTACATGCTTGAGTGACTACATGTTTTTCATGAACTTCTTACCATTCCATTTCAACCACTTCAAGAAGTCAAATAAAGTCTTTGCATGGTGTGGTTCCCATCCAAAATTTTAAAAAAAATGATAGGAATTCAAAGAACACCCCTTAGACAAATAAATGGACTAGAAGTACTAGTTATGGGACTAGAAAGGCATGCACCCATGCCTAAAGGTCCCCTCTAACTAAGGTCCTCCCTCACTTCCTACTTCTCTTTTCTTCTCTTTAAGAAATAATGGTTGTTTTGTGGTAGCACTCTTGTGTCTTAAGGGGATGGATCAATCTTAAAGTGGTGATGCAAAGTCACTGAAAGCGGCTGATTTTGGTCTGGACTAGGGATGGATCTTCTCAATTCATTTTAAACACAAACTCCACAAGGGACTTCTTATGACCTCAATTTAGGATTCCATTCCACCTTCTCCATCATCCATCCATTCTACCATACCTCAACTCATTGTCGGGTTCTATGTTATGCTCTATGTCTTAGTTTGATGTGTTTAAATTCTTGGATAGTTTCTTTTTGGTTAATCCTTAACTTTTCATAATCATTAATCAACTATGGGGCCCATGAACTCCTTAGTTGAGGTTATGCAAGGGCAACAAGTGTATGAGCCTACTATGGGGAGGACCCACTTGCATATTTCTTAGTTTGGTTAGTTAAGTCCCTTACCTTAGACTTTGCTACAATCCTATCTTTGGCATATTCCATTGTGCAAACCATTGTGTGCTCCTTGATCTCTCATTTTCCACCCTCTTTCTCCAAATTTCTTAATTTTCAATACTTCAACACACTCTTCTCATATTTTTATCATGTTCATGGCTATTTAGGCTTCCATTTTATCCTAATTTCATTCAAAATTTCTTTGTAATTTTTAAGTTTTGACCAACTCAACAAAAGTTAACAATGGTTAACAAATGCATCGACTAAGGCCCATCGATGTAGCTGACTGCGTTGACTAGGCCTCGTCGACAAGGCCCCATTGACATAATGCAAAAATAGTATGAATACCACTGAACACTTTGAATTTTTCACATTTAGTCCATAACACCCAAAATTTTTTTGTAATTTTCAAAGCCCAAAACCTTCCCAAGCCTATAACTCTAGCATTGTTTATCTAAATCACCTCGTTCTTTGATCCTGTAGTTACCAGAGGTAAGCTCTTAGTCATGGGGGTAGCAAACCCCAAGGTTTTGATGATAATTTTTTTGAAACTTTTTCTAGCTTCCCCAAAGTGTTAAGAGGAAAAATGCTATTAAATCATTAATTTTTGAGAATTTAACCCGTCCAACAACTTTGGTAAATCAAAGATTAAATTAATAATTAAATATTAAATCCATATTATCATAATCACACCTTAGCCAAGTGTAACCTCCCTATGAGACAAGGTATTCCAATCATTTTGAGTTACATAATATTTGCTAACTCATTGTTATGTTTGGTTATAAATGGCACCAAGACCACAAAGGCCATAGGAGGAAGGACCATTACAACCATAGGAGAAACAACCAAAAGGAGGAAGGGACCAACAAGAACATGGTCAATAATAGGCTGAGGCAACCCATGTAATAGGACCTCTCAGAGATGAGGTTAAGGTGGAATCTATCTAACAGATTCCCAAAGAAGAAGCTACATCTAAACATTCACAGTGAGGCGAGGTGCCAGGTCTTATACCTAGACTAGAAGTCACACTTACTCAAGCCTGCCTCAACATAATTGGAATCCATGAGGTCCAACACTCAGTTCTCCAACAACTGAATTTTAGGACGTTCCTTGAATGGGCTCTAGAAGATGTCAGAACTCAACTACAAGCCTCTCCCATGTAGCCAATCATCACTTCTAATGGGGAGTGGTAAATAGGAGAAATGTATCTCTTTTGAAACAATAGGAAAGTAGGAGCCACTATGAAAATCAAGGATATCTAAGTGTCTTACTTAGTAGAAGCCATTAAGTAAGCCATTGGATTGCTATATGTAGGAACACAATTGGTAGAGTTATCCACGCAAGCTAATCCTGGAGCAAAGAAGGAGTGGACTCAGTGGTGTTATGGGGTTGACCATAAAGAGTTTGGTGTGCTCACATCGGCAGAGCAAGTCTATTTTAAGATAGTAGCCTACCACCTCAATCCAATGGTGAGGCCTAGTAAGGTGATAGCCTTCTCTTCCTAAGCATGAATTTCTCTAAGTGAAAAATTTTTACCAAATCTGCCACAACTAATTTATCTAGAGGTAGAGAAGTGCTTCAACTTGCCCTACTTGATCAGAAAATTATGCAAAATGGCAAGCATAGTCAGCTACACAAATGATACAGTCAAGCATGCTCCTAATGCTTCGTGGGTTGAAAAGATGAAAGATAAGACACTTGCCACGACCATAGAAGAGGAGCAATAATGACCATCTCCACCACCTACTCATGAGCAAACACCAAAGGCCCACACTATGGTTGAGCACATGCAAAAAATCCAAGAGCAACTCTTACAACAATGGGAGCAACAGGTAGGAACTAGTGGTGGAGACCCATCTATGTACAGACTGACCATGAGTCACCTCAGAGAAGTGGCTTGCATAATCAACCAAATGNTCTTAATCAAGATTATTTTTCATTATCTCTAGTAGTAGCTTAGTGTTAGAAATCACATCATATACCTCATGCTAGACTAAACCATATGTGACAAAGTAATTACTAGTCCAAGTGGGAAGACAACGAACTACGATCAATGTGTAACTATCTAGGTGCCACAACTAGTCTGTCTACGAATTTTGATCGAATCATGCACACATGCTTATATTCATATGGTTGAGTATAGGGGTACCTCATCGCTCATCACACCTCCTTCCATTTGGTTGATTATGCAAGCCACTTCTCTGAGGTGACTCATGGTCAGTCTGTACATAGATGGGTCTCCACCACTAGTTCCTACCTGTTGCTCCCATTNAATCTCCAAGTACATCACACTTGAACAAAGGTTCTATACAATTACAAGCATCACACTGTAGGCATGCACTTGGGAAAAGAACTAAAAATTGACAAAAATACTCAATCCTTAAGACTTACCAAAGACTCTCCTTTCCCATGTGATCGAGTGCTATATTTATAAGCTAACACAGGAATCATGATATCGTGTATACAATATTGTTGTCTAGGCTATGATATCATGTACCTGATATCATCTACTTGATGTTGAGGCCTGGCAAACCATGATTCATCATACCCCCATGACTACATAAAAACTCATCCTCAAGTCACATAAGGTGAGGAACAAGTTCATTCAATTAAAAATAGTGGGTAGGTATGGAATTATTGAATGACCATGGACTATTTCATGCCACATTATGGGATTAAAAAAAATCTAGATACAAACACAAAATACAAAACTTGTGGAACTCATGTGGTTCTCAATGGTGGGGCTTCTCCATGGGTGCCTTTCCTTTGTCCTATGCTCTAGGCTTCTGAAATTGATACCTTTGAAGAAGCGCTTGAATTTTATCCTCTTTTGTCCAACGATCATGAGCCATCCATGCTAAAGTTCCAATGTTTGATGGAGTCAGTACTTCCCATGAACACGGCAATTGTGGAAACACTTGATTAGCCTTGACATACCATGCCACAAATAGCCATCATTCCTCTTTATAGACTTTGGCCCTGAGCTCTCCACCTTTTTCTTAACCAAATTGTGTAATGACTAGAATTTCCTAATGGATGGTGAATGATTGTGGTTCCTGCTTTGCATGTTCTGCATGAGGTCCTTGGCCTCTACCTCTTCTTGAATGTTTGGTTGCACCTTGAGAGGGTCCTTCTTGTTATCCTCATTTAGGGTTCATCTGTAATCACACCAAGATCAATTATTAGTAAGGTCATTTAACAAGGTTTAATTATCTTATACCTTACTCATTACCTTTAATAAATGTTTAATTTGTTGCTTAGTGTGATTCTAGAGTTAGAGATTTTTCAAGGAAGTTGTCCTAAACGTTTAATGTCAAACCCGATCTATTTAGGTGACACATAAAAGGACATGCAATGGTTCTAAGGAACATTTGATAAAATGATGACAAAGGAAAGAATAGATTTGACAATGGAGTATTCAAAGGGTATAAAATAATGTGGTGGTGTGCAACAAGTACAAATTACAAAAGTCACACAAGTGGGTCCTCCACAAAGTAGGTTCCAACCTATAATGCCCTTGCATAACCACACCTTAAAATATCTGTAAGTACTAGAAGGGTTAAATGCAACCTACACCTATGCAACAAAACACACATATGTTAAACACCATTGTTATGAGGTATAAATTCTATGCCACATAAGACACAAGTTAGAAGTACTTAGATCGTGAGATGAGACGAATTATAGAAGGAATTGTAGAGATCAAGACATGAGATAACTTATCCTAGACATAATGAATCCAAAGTGCTGTGCATGCTTAAGGTACCATTAGCCTTTCGCTCCAAGATCTAGACCAAGTCCATACCTCTAGTCAGTGACATCGTATTGTTTCATCCAATGATAAATAACCATAAGAGCACCATGACAACAAGGAATACGATCACTTGAAATTTTGTCCAAGGGAGGATTGATTCAAATTTTTTTGCAGCATGTTTTTCTTCATCTTTTCTTTTCTATTTTTCTTCTTTTTCTTTTTCTAATGCTTTGGCACTTTTTCTTTTCCAAAAGTGATCCAGAGAAGCTACCAACCTTCAAGCATGGATGCATGTCTATCTAATGGGACCCCCCAGAATAGTATTGAGTTCCTTTATTGAGTGTCTTTATCACAACTCTTATTCCCATTTTTCATTAGATCTACAAGGATCTTAGTATAACCAAGCTACATGATAGCACCTACAGATGTCACCAAAGAGAATCCACAAGTCCCCTTAATGTCACACCCTTTTCATTCCCTCTTAGTTTGTCACTCTTTGCTCTAGGCATAATGAGGACAAAGTTACTTTAAGTTTTAATGATAGTAAGAATATCATCATACCCAGAGTAAAATCTCTTATTAATAGAATGGGTGGGTGGATGTCATGGGCTCACTATCCAAATAATTAGTCCCTTGTGACTCGATAGCATAGAACAACACCTCAACCGACTGGTTACATGAGTGTTTTATTCATAGATCAGATTACCCACAAAAAATAAAATTAAAAATTAAAAAATTAGAAATTAGAAAATAAATAATTGTAAAACAAAAAATTGTAAAACCAAAGAAAAGGAAAAGCATTTACTAATTTTTCTTGTCAGAATGAGGGGTATCACCCATGACTAAACCTTTGATCATAGTGAGAATTAATAAATGGAAAGTTTGGATTCATGCATGTTGAAAATATTGGGGTTCGGTCATTTCCAAACCACTAGGTGTCTTTTGGTGTGGTGGTAGGAATGTACCCAAATTGGGGTTCACACACATGATTAAAGTAGGCATAGTGGGGTAGATTATAAGATGTGGTCATGTGATAAGAAGCTAACCCACTATGGCACCTGTGACCACGAAATAGTATGCAAGGATCGATATGCCTCATGTTATCATATTCATTGGGCCACATGGTGGTTGGAGTATTGATTGGTGGCCTAGATAAGGTAACAGGAGGGGTTAAGTTCGAAAAGGAAGATGCATCACAGTGCTAGGCTTGTGCTAAGGTGGAGGATGCAATGGGTTCAAAAATGTATTGTCTCTTTGTATGGCCATGCCTAAAGAAAGGGCACTTCTGATGTTTTGGAGGACTCCCATTGCTATTGATAGTAGTAGCACAAGTGATGTTTTTTGGTTGGTGTTCTGGTGTCAAACCTTTCGATACAACTAGTGGCGATGTAGAAGGAGGTGAAGGATGAGAATATTGAAAGTAAGGAGGAGTGTAAAGAACATGAGGTGGTGATCCCGTAGGAGAGGGCATGGGTTGATGATACTTGGGAGAATGATAATGGTGAGGTGTAGTAGAAGATTTTGATCCAGTTGGAGAAACAGTGTGCTAAACATAATAAGCACTTAGTTTCGAGTGATATGAATGGTGTGGTTCATTTGGCGATGGCCTCCCCCATGACTGGGGGTTTTGCCACCATAGTTGAGCATAGTACTAAGGCTAGTAAGAATTTGCTCATGGATAATATGATGAGTTGTGGAATTTTTCATAAAGTTATGGGGTAGGGAGGATGTGCCCAACCATGTACTTCTATAAAAAATCTGGATGTAACATTCTTCCCCAATGTTCATGTAGATGTGACAAGGTTGCGCATTGGCATTTTGGGTGATCGTATAGGCAACCATCACATTGATACTTATGTTTTGAAGTTAAGCCCCTATCCTCATTTTCTTTAGCCCTTCTTTCCGATTGTCGAATGGTGTTCTATCCTATTTCTAGGTTTGGTATCCTCTATTTGTTTTGGTCATCAAAGTTATCTTGCATGGGTCTCCCTCTAATAATGTCTACATATTCTCTACATTTTTCATGTACCCACTCCATCATCTTATTGATCTTTGCCTCAATTTCATCTAGTGATTTTAGTATTGGTAAACGTAGAAATGATTTCACCTCCTGGAGGTGAGTTGATTTCTCTTCTTTATGATTATGGACCTTTATTACTTCAAGAGGTTGGTCTTGTTGAGATTTTTCAACATTCTCCCATTTGGCTATTTCTCCTTCTTCTTTTGCTACCTACTTAATAAGCTCTTGGAATTGATGGATTCATAGTTCCTAGAGTTGACCTGGGCATACATCCCTAGGGTCTCCCTTATTTCATGACGAAGCCCATCCATGATGTGATACATTAGCCTTTCCTCAGAGAACCCATGGCCCAGGCATTTGTTTAACAAAGAGTAATATCTTTCTAAGGCCATGTCCAAGGGTTCATGTTGCCCTTATTTCTAGTCTTGGATTTTTCTCCTCAAGGCTGACACTCTTGCATAGGTTTGATATCTTTTATTGAAGAGGTTTACCATTGTGAGCCAATGGTGAATTGATTTAAGCTTTAAAGACCTGTACCATACTTTAGCTTGGCCAACGAGTGTCATAGGGAAGCACTTAACCCTTTACTACCCATTCTCAACATTGTTCCATACATAGGCATCATAGAAGGCTTGTAAATGATGTTGCAGATCTGAATCATAGCCTCCTGAGAACTTAGGAAAGTTGTTTAAATCAAGCTTGGGTAGATGGTTTTCCTTGCAATGCCTATAGGATATTTGAAGAGCTTCTATTATATGCATTAGGCTCTTAGTGGCCAACAGGGGTTCATCGTCACTAAATAGGTTGTGAGTTTGTGACTTAGAACAATGTTGTTTATGTTCATGTTGGCGTTCCTGATTTTGCTTGTGGGTTTGATTTTTATTTCTACGCTAACCCCTTGAGGAATAGTCATCTGTGTCACAACCCAACATTGAAAGAGTAGAGAAAGAGAGGAAACTAAAAAACTCATCATGACTTTTGTACGTCTCCCAATCATCCTTTGATGTACTCTTGCTATCCATTGAGAAGGTCTTAGGCCTTACAGGCCCCCTCATTCTAGGATGATGAGTGGTGAGGTACCCCTACACTCAACCATATGAATACGAGTGTTTCACGCATGATCCAGTCGAACTCTGTAGACGGGCTAATTGTGGTATCGAGATAGTTACTCATTGATTGCAGTCCATTGTCTTCCCACCTAGACTAGTATATGCTTTTTCATGTATGATTTAGTCCAGAGTGAGGTGTATGATGTGGTTTCTAACCTAGTGCTACTCCTAGAGGCAATGAAAAATCACTTTAATTAAGTTAGGAGGAAAAGGGGGGGAGAGCTAAGGTAATAGGACATGGGAGGAGAGAGTCTAAACTAGCCTAAGTGTGATGAGCATCCATTCCTTAATCATCTGTACACATCTTAGACCTCGTGCATGACTACTACTGGGATTACCAAGCACAGATCCTAGGTATGCTACTGGGTTACCAAGTAGTCACACTTAAATGCTTGTGATTAAGTCGTACTCATTCTGCGTTTAATAGGAGTTGAGGGTAGAGAAGTATTAATTAAGAAAGCAATTAAATAATTAAATGAAGTGAATGCTGAAATGATGAAGTAATCTCAATTTTTATTTTTGATCATGTGCGTGTCCAAGTACGTCACACTCGAATAAAGGTGTCATACAATTACAGTCATCACACTGCGGGCATGCACTGGGAGAAAGGATTGAGAAGAACTAAAAATGAAAACTAACTTCTAGCTAAAACTACCAACTGACTCCCTGACTCCTTATGCCTACATGTGTATTTATAGGCCTACATAGGAGTCACAATATCATGTTTTTGATATTACTTCTTAGGTCACGATATCGTGTACCCTCTATCATGGGTCTGATATTGGAGCCTACTGAATCATGATTCATCATACCCCCATGATTGAATGAAAACTCATTCTTAGGTCAAACAAAATGAGAACAAGCCCTATTGATTACATAGTGGATAGGTATGGGATTATTGACTGACTAGTAATTTATTCATGCCATAGTGGAGAATTGAATACAACAAAATTAGGACATGGACATAAAAATTACAAAATTACAAAATTTTGTAAGAACTCATGTGGTTCCTGGTGGCAATGGTTCCTCCATGGGATGCTTCCCCTTGTCTTATGCTCCAGGTTTTGGAATTTGATGGCTCTGCAATAGTGGCTGGAGCTTTTCCTCTTCAATTCAGGGGTCCTGTGTCATCCATGCTGATGCTCCAATGTTTGACAGAGTCATCACCTCCCATGGACACAATAGTTGCAGGAACATTTGATTTGCTTTAACATACTAGGCCGCAAACAACTATCGTTCCTTCTCGTAGGCTCTAACTTTGTCCCTATACTCCTAGAAATTTGTAAGCCATCAAGCCAAGTCCATCGCAACATCTTTCTACCCTTGATAGCTAGCCTTAACCACCTCTAGTTTACAATTTGCAACTTCTAGCCTTTGTAATGTTTTCTTATGCTCAGCAAATTTTGCTTCATATTTAGCATAAGTGGTAGCTACCTACTTTTCAAGCTCTGTTCTCGGGCATCCTACTGTCAACATGGCTAGATTGGCATACCACAAGTTTTCCAATCCCATGTACTATGTGAGATCTTGAATGTGCAAGTCCTATCTTTTAAGCTTTTCCTGGTGGAAAAAAGCATATGTGTCCAATATGACCCGCTAATCAGTGTGTTGAGCACTAAAGGTGTTGATGTGGGCCTTGGCTATATGGATCTCCTTCTTGATGACTTGCTTGTACATCCCCACCTGGTCTTTGAAATGCTCCTTTTAACTTTTCATGCCGCTTGGCCTCGTTTTGCCATGTGCTTATTTTAATGGACGTCTTCTATCGGATTGCACGTACTTCCTCCATTGAGAGGGTTCGAATCTCTCCAACCAAATGGTTCATGTCTTGGTTAACCCTGACCAACTGTTCTCATAACTACTAAAAATTTTCTTCGAGAACATTTTTCTGTTTCTCCACAGTGGTCAATCGAAGATTGTTAGTGGCGAGCTATTTATTCTCTTCTTGTAAGGCTCTGAATGCCTTGGCATGTGTGTAGGTTTGCACTTATGCCTTGGAGGCATTCCAATCAACCTTCTTCTTCTCCTCCACCACTCTTTTATTGTCCACCAGTAGCTTATTGAGCTACTTCATCCTGAAAGTGTCTAGCTAGTCTATGAGAACAAACTAAGATGGGTCCCGTTGTGCAACTTGCAGGGTAACGAGCCTCTCTTGGAATCTTGCCAACTCCACTTCCGCATGCTCCGCCCTAGTCTCTGCCATGACCAAATTTTCTTTGGTGGAGATAAGGTTTGATTGTGCTACTATGACATCTTGTGGGATGTTGAACAAGGACTCCATTACTTGTCCTATCTGCAGTAATTAATCAAGGACATTCTCATGATCCATAGGAGTCATTGAGGGAGCAGCTAGAATTTGAGTTCACATGCTCCTATGAAATCCACTAGTCACACAATAGGGACATTAAGAGATTCTTTGATGTGATTTGTAACCACTTCTATGGCTCCTGCTGCATCTTGATGCTACATGACCACTACTATGGTCCCTTCACCCATTTCCAATTGCACCTAGAAAGACGCAGTGTTCCCTGAAATCTGTTGTAACCAATGGGTCTCCCCTCCTCCTATTTGGATGGACACCTCACCCCATGCATGATCAATAGAAACTATGGATCGTATGATGTCATCGATGACCCAGAAGAGATTGGCGTCATCACGACCTCCCCAACTGACCAACTCAGTGATGGCCCTAAGATGGTTCATCGATAGTCGATAATCCTGTGGTGGTGATAGTGATTGGTCTCGCTGACTTGTGTTGGGCCTTGCTTCTTGTTGTTAACTGGGCCTAGTGCTTGGGAGTTCGCTAGGACCAGTAGTTTGAGTTGCACCATCTGTTCTTGATCTAGCTCCAACGTCTCACTAGCACTTTTCCTTGGGGTTGGTGGCTCTAGCAATTTAGCAAACGAAGCATTTTGGGCTCTTCTAGGGACATCATTAGTGTACCCCAGAATTCTAGCATGCTTGTACAACTTCCTGATGAGACAAGGGAAGGGTAATGCGAACTTTCTTGTCTTGCATTCCTCTTGCCACATATGTTAAGATTCGATTCAATCCTCTTGTGGGGAAGATGTGATAAGTACCAATTTTGAAGTATATCCTTTCTTCCAACATCAACTCTCCATATGTCTTGTCTTCTTTAACATACATCCTCTTCAACCATATTCTTCGTGCATTGGCATCAGAGTGAGTGGGTAGGTGAGCAACATTTGGCCCTGTATTCAGAAGATTTAATACTTCCAAGATGGCCTTGGTAGAAAAATTGATAGTCACACCACCAATGTTAACTATGGTGCCCTCTTCCTTATTATGCCAAAACTAGTACATTTCTCCTAAGTACCAGGCACTGCTTTCAAAGAGGATCGACCATAATGGAGACCCCTTGAGCTGGTCCCTAACGGCCTTAGGAGCGAACTCCGTAAAAGGTCCGAAGTTCAATTCCATGATCATTGCTACCGATGTGGACCTTTCATGGATGGCCTAAACACACTTTGGGGATAACATGAGGTGTTGTCCCTATTCACATGCTTCAACAACTCCTCCTTCTTCCCATCTTGACTGTAGAGTAGCAGGGTGCTGTTGATGGATGTTAAATGACTGCACCTCCTACTCTGCATGTTCCTTGGAAGATGCTTGGCCTCTACCTCTCCTTGGTTGTTTTGACACACCTTGAGAGGGGGCTTCTTGTTATCTGCATTTAGGGGCCATCTATAATCACACGAGGCAAATCATTAGTAAGGTTTCTTACAAAAGTTAAGTTATACCTTACTTCATGCCTTAATGAATTCATTTTCTTATTTCGTGTGGTTTATAGTTAGTAAAATGTCCTCCAAAAGTTTTAGTATTGGGCCCAATTTGATCCGGTGGCCTCAAATTTCAAATTTCCAGTGTAAGTAAGGAGATAAGATTGTTTTTGGCAACATGTTTATCATTTTTATAAGTAATTACCCTTTATAGTATCCTTCAACGATGATGAATTTTGAAAAATTTATGCACAATTTGGAGTGTACCCTTCCCCCATGACTAAGCTAAATACTCCAGGTTTAGGTAGTTCAATCAAAATGAGAATCGAAGTGCTAGCGAGCAAGTTATGTTTGTTTGACCAAGAGGTGTGCAAGTTGCAATTTGTGGAAGAAAATTTGAAAAAGTCCCCCTGCATAAATAGTTGCAAATGATGTTGATGTGCACCGAGGGGGTCCATATATGTAGTTTTTGAGGACACGATATCATGTACTCGATAGTGCAACCCCAATATCGTGTCCAACCTAATATCGAGTACCCAATATCGCGACCTATTGAAAATAGGGTACTTAGAAGAGGTGATAAATTTCTGAATTCTAATGTCAAAAATGAAGGACTTGAGGTCAGTGTAAAAGGTCCAAGGCAATGTGAAACAGACTGAAAGGAACAAAAAAATATAATGGTGTAGAAGCTGACAATGAAATACATGAATTGGATGAGGAGAAAGGACATGTTTCGGTATAGAGGAATGTTTGAACTAAAAGGATGATGAGGGAAAGGATAATGTTGGTAATGCAATTCTCAGAGGGTATAAAATAATGTGATGGTGATGTGCAACGAGTACAAATTACAAAATTCACACAAGTGGATCCTCCCAAAGTAGGTTCCAACCTATAATTCCCTTGTGTAACCACACCTTAAAATGTCCGTAGGCACTAAAAGGGTTAAATGCAATGTACACCAATTTCACAAAACACACACATGTAAATACCATCGTTATGAGGTATAAATTCAATGCTACATAAGTCATGAGTCCCAATTACATGAACAGCAAGATGGGACGAATTGTAGAAGGGATTGTAGAGAGTGGGACATGAGGTAACTAACCTAGGGCATAATGAATCCTGAGTGTAGGGCATGATTAATGTGTCATTAACCCATCTCTCCAAAATCAAGACCAAGTCCATTCCTCCAATCAGTGACATCGCATTGTTTCATCCCATGATGGGCAACCATCAAAGCATCATGACAACAAGGCATACGATCACTTGGTGTTTCGTTCAAGGGAGAAATGATTTTTTCTTTGCAGCACACATGTTTTTTTTTTGTGTCAATGCTTAATCCAAAGAAGCTGCCTACCTTTAGGCATGGGTGCATGTCTTTCCAGTGGGATCCCCTAGAATAGCATTGTTTTTCTGAATTGAGTGCCTCTATTACTCTTACTCCCATTTTTCATTAGATATACAAGGATCTTAGTACAACCAGGTTGCATGGTAACTCTCACAGATGTCACCAAAGAGAATCCACAAGTCCCCTTGATGTCACACCCTGGTCATTCTTTCTTAGTCCATCATTCTTCACTATGGGCATAATAAGCACAAAATTACTTTAAGTTTTAATGATGTCAAGAATATCATTGTACCCAGGGTAGGACCTCTTATTAATAGAATGGATGAGTGGATGTTGTGCGCTTGTCATCCAAATAATTAGTTCCCAGAGACTCGATGGCATAGAACAACATCTCAAACAATGAGTCACATGAGTTTGTTATTCATAGATGAGATTACTCATAAAAAGATAAAAAAAAAGATAAAATAATAAATTAAAAGGTGAAAAACTGGAAAATAAAAAAGTGTAAAATTAAAGAAACATTTATTAATTCTATGTTGTTAGAATGGAGGATATCCCCTATAGCTAAATGGGTGAACATGGCTAGAATTAATAAATGGAAGATTGGGATTCTTGCATGTTGCAAATATTGGAACCCAGTCATATCTAAACCATGAGGTGTCTTTTGATGTGGTGGTTGGAACATACCCAGAGTGGGGTTCACACACTTAATTATAGTAAGCATAGTGGGGTAATTTATATGATGTAGTTAATTGATGAATGGTTGACCCACTGTGACACCTATGACCGTAAGATGGTATACAAGGATCGATATGTCTCCCTACATGGCTATATTCATTGGGTTGCATACTTGTTGGAGTGTTGAGTGGTGGCTCGGATAAGGTAACACAAGGTGTAGGATTCGCAAAGAAAGATGCACCACAGTGTTGAACTTGTGCTAAGTTGAAGGATGCAGTGGTTTTGGAGCTAAGGTGTCCCTTTCTATGGTCACGTCTAAAGAAGGGATGCTTATGATGTTGTGGAGGATTCCCACTACGATTGATAGTACAAGTGCAAGTAATGTTCATGGGTTGATGCTATGGTGTAAACCCTTTGGGTACAATTGGCGATGATGTAGAAGGAGGTGAAAGATAAGAATGTTGAAATTGAGGAGAAGTGTAAGGTACCCAAGGTGGTGGTCCTATTGGTGAGGATATGGGTTGATGGTACTTAGGAGAATAATAATAATATGGTGAGGTAGAAGATGTTGACCTAGTTGGTGAAATAGGATGTTGAACCTAATAAGCACTTGGGTTTGAATGGTATGAAGGGTGTAACCAGTTTGGGGGTGCCCCCTCCCCCACCCTCCATGACTGGGATTGTTGCCACTATGATCGAACATAGTATTTCTGTACGAACTCTAGATGTAACATTCTTCCCCAATGCTCCTATAAATGTAACAAGATTGGACATTGGCCCTTGGGATGATTGTACATGCAAATGTTACACTGATATGTATGATTGGTAGTTAAGTTCTTATTCTCTTCAACTCTTCTTTCCAATTTTCTAAAGGTTTTTGTCCTATTTCTTGGGTTGTCATAATTCTACCTCTACTAATGTTGGCATATTCTCCACATTTTTCATGCATCCATTCCATCATCTTATTCATCTTTGCCTCAAGTTCATCTAATGATTGTAGTACTGGCAAAGATGATTCCTCCTCCTTAGAGTGAGTTTATTTCTCCTCTTCATTATCATGGACCCTTGTTGATTTAAGGTTTTCGGCTTGTTGAGATTTTTCAACATTCTCCCACTTAGCCATTTCTTCTTCTTCTTTTTCTACCCACTTAATAAGCTCTTGGACTTTATGGGTTCGGAGTTCATATAGTTGACCTCGAGCATACATCCCTAGGGTCTCCCTTGTTTCATTACGGAGCCAATCTATGATATGGTACATTAGCCTTTCCTCAGAGAACCCATGGCCTGGGTAGTTGTTTAACTATGTATAATATCTTTCTAAGGCCATGTCCAAGGGTTCATGTTGTGCTTTTTTCCACTCTTGGATTTGTCTCCTCAAGGTTGACACTCTTGCATAGGTTTGATATCTTTAATTAAATAGTTCTACCATTGTTAGCCAATGTCGAATTGATTTTAGTTTTAATGCCCTATACCATACTTTTTCTTGGCCAACGAGTGTCATAGGAAAGAGCTTAAGTTTTTTCCATCCATTATCAATGTTATTCCATACAGAGGCATCATGGAAGGCTCATAGATGATGTTGCAGATCCAAATCGTAGCCTCTTGAAAACTTAGGAAAGTCATTTAAGTCAAGCCTGGGTAGACAGCTTTCCTTCCGATACTTGCAGGATATTCGAACATCCTCTTGTATTTCCATTAGGCTTGTAGTGGCTAGTAGGGGTTCATCATCACTAGGTATGTTATGCATTTGTGAGTTGGGATGATGTTTGAAACACCACAAAAATTTGGACCTATCACTTTCGGACAAGAATCGAGCTAAGTCATGATGCTTCCCAGTATGACCAAAACTTGCGCACTTTACAAACAGCATCAAATAGAGTTGAATCAAGCAAGAAAAAGTTTCCCAAGATCCATTGGAGACTACATCAACATCTAGCAACAAGAACTACAAGTTTCAAGTTCAAAACACTTAGCCAAAGCTAAGTATACTTTTTGCACACAGGCCTGCACGCCCAGCATGCAGCTCAGCGTGCAACAACTTTTGGGCCCCAAAAATGAGCCAAAACATGCTAGAATTGAGCGTCTGGACCCCCCAGGACCTTCCCCAAGGTCCCCAATAGCTCTCAGGCTCCTGAAAATCAAGTTTTTGGCTCCAAATGATGGGTTTTCATTCATCCATGCTAGTGTGCACGCCCAACGTGCACCATCAAGGATCTCTCAAAATAGGCACCCCAAAACAAGATCTTCATCTACAATCAACTCTCAGAGGCAAGAAAACTATCAGGCATCATCCTAGGCTTCCAAAAATGAAGATTCAACCTTGAAATGATACACTTCCACGACCTATACGCTGAGCATACATACTCTACACGCCCAGCGTGCACGCCCAGCATGCACAACCAAAAGCGAGGTCGATCAGGCGATTCAGCCAACCTGCACACTGACCTACATGCCCAGTGTGTATGCCCACCATGCAGCATAACATACACCAGTTGAAGCCTTTCAAAACCATGTCAGATCAAGTCCAAATGAGCTGAAAATCCACAAGCAACATTCTCATGACACCAGAGCCCAAATCCAAGGGCCAAGTTCAAGATTTTCTGTTGTAACAGTAATGTTCATTTCTAAAGTTTAATTCTTTTATGTTGGTCAAGTTTGTACGCTGGGTTCACATGCCCAGTGTGTACATGCTGGCATGCAGCACGGTGTATAGTTGCAACATTCTTTACACCCAGGCAACACAGCCACATATCATCCGACCTGAAATTTTCTCACCCACGGCCACTCATATCCTTCCAGATCTGAATCTAATGCCAAAGATCTCATAAGAACCCTAGTTTTTCACTAGATCTAGGGCGACAATTTTCTTACAACCGGAGATTGGGAAAAATCTGGACACAAATCCTATACGCTGGACTTCTACCCTGCGCTCTGACCATACAGCCTTCATGCTAGGCCTGTAGTCCAAACCAGCATACCATCATCCCTTTGCATCCACCAGGGCTTTTCGTCCACCTTGTGTTAGATCCACAACTGAGTTCAGACCGATGCACTGTAATCTCCATTTTGCAATAAAGTTACTTCATTTCTGGTCAAGATTTGTTACAGTTTTTCATTCATTCTCGTTTACCTTTTTGCTTATATTCCTGTATGTTTATGCTCTGGTTTACATTTATTACGTCATTTACAAATAACCCAACGTGTTGCATATAGGCATACTTTTGGGAAAATCCTTGTCTAATCCGCGTGCAGACCACCCAAGGTACTCTACCTTCATCAGTTCCAATTCACCCTTAAGCGAAGGTAGGGTCTTCTGTGCCCGTCTGCAGATCTCTCAGTGTCTGTTTCATTCCAGCCTTGCATCAGCAATTTTAGACAGTACAGAAAATGACGCTAGAAGGAGGGCCTTTCGTTGCTTAAATCTACTCTGATCCACCGTAGATCTCTTTAGATCCGCTAGTCCATCTCATAGATCTGCTCTCTGTGATTCATGATCTACAGTTGGCTTTCCCAAATTTACACCCTGTCAACATAGATCTGATTTTAAAACCTTTCCGATCTACACCTTGCTCAGCCAAATCTGCTGCAATCTCAGCGTGTATACACTACCAAGCCCATCTACACGCTGTCCACTCTAGTTGTACGTTGCCTATTCATCCTGTATGCTGATTGTTGAAGCTTGTACACCGGGATTTAGTCTATACACTGTGCATCTAGTCTGCATGCTACCAAACTTAGGTATATGCTATGCATCCAGTTTGCACGCTGCCAGACTTAGGTATATGCTATGCATCCAATCTGCACGCTGAGGATGTATGCTAACAAGTATACCCGTTTCATACTTAGTCAAATTTTCACCTGTGTACGCTGACACTCTCTCCCATCTACCTTGTTACACTTAGGACCATTTCATCATGGATACTGCTAATACCAATGTTTCAACCAAGCCTGCTTCAGATATCGTTGACCCCACGGTAATGCCGATACCCATTATGCAACCCATAGGGGCCCACGGTGAGGTCAATCCCCGAGGGGGATCTCACCGATCTCTCAGACTGCAAGGGAAGAATCCATTATTTAATGTCATAACACAAGAATAGTATGATTTTATATGTGTAAAGATCCAAGCCGGTTTGGCAGTAGATCAAACTGAACTGGAGGCTAAGAAGCAGTATGAACTGATTCATAAGGGAGGACATGAGTTCATCCCCTCCCCAGATGACATCATCCCTCTTCCAAAGCACTATTCTGAGATCATCTCACAGCTCCTCCTAGTAAGGAGTCAATCTCTAGACCAGTCCATAATAAATCCTCAATTAGAACAGGAGGATGACTTTGCAGCTCAGTCCGAACACGAGGATTCGTACCATACTCTTAGTCCGCATACTTACGCAAACTCGTTATTTCACCCTTTCACAGGGGAGACTATGTCCCTCCATTCATTTAAAACCACTCAAGTACATGTGCCTCAACAGGAAGCATCCACTCTTATTCCCACTCTCCCCGTGACCGACACTCAATTCAATATACCCATCCCCACTATTCCTCCTATCGCCACATTACCCCCTCTCTTACAAGCACAACCCCAACAACACCCCCGTCAAACTAATGTAGGGGTGACCTTCCCACCCCAAGTGATTGGGATGCCGTCTATGATACTTGCTTCTACATCTACTCACTATATACCACGAATTCAAACCCAAGGAACACCCCTCACCACTTCAACTCAACAAGTTCAGGGTGTTCCCTCGCAAATCATGACTGGACAGTGGGCTGTGACTGGCATGCAACCGCATCAACCCCCTCATTACAACATACCACCTCCTACAATTCCACCCATCAACATCCCTCAAGTACAGTAGCAACAAGAACAACAACCCTTTCCTTACAGTATGCCACCCTTAGTAGCACCTACCATGAATATTCCACAAGCGCAACCTCCAACCACTCAACTTTCTTCTTTCCTGCCCACAACACAACAATCTAACTTCCATACTACACAACATAACCAACCTGCCATTTCACCTAGCACCCAAGACTGGGCCGGAGCTAAAATGCAAGAACTCACTGATGAGGTAAAACACCTCAAAACGGCCAACAATGAAGAGCTTAAGGTATTAGACTTTTAACAAGGCAATCCTGTTAGCTCTTCAGTACCACCATTGACCCTGCCCAAAGGAGTTTCTTTGCCTCAACTAACCAAATACAATGGGGAAGGAGACCCCAACGCCCATCTGGTCACGTTTAGACTAGAATGTTTATTGCTTCAGGCATGACCCCACGCAATCTTACATGTTTTTGCCATGTCCTTCACTGGCAGAGCATTAGACTAGTACCAAGCCTTGTCTCATAACTCCGTATCCTCTTTGGAGGATCTCTTACATCAGTTTGTTACCAGGTTTAAATACAACCTGAAACTTGAAGCAACCTTGGATAGTCTAATACAGGTAAAACAAGCACTGCTTGAACCTGTACAAAAATTCATTCAGAGATGGAGTGCTACGCTAAACAAATGAACCAATCCCCGAAACATACTTGCTCACCATCCTAAAGGGAGCCGTAAATGATTTCGTGAAATCTAAACTGTACTATTTAAATGCGTGCACTCTAAGCCAAGCTTTCATGCAAATAAATAACATAGAAGAGGTGGCCCAAAATAGCCATGACCCTGCTTACTTAGCCTTTAAAAATCAACACACTAAAAAAGACAAAGAAAAGGCCAAGGAAATAGTAGCAGCAGTAATAGAAACTCAACAAACATGTACGAGACAACAAGGTAAACCACCTACCACCCCTACTAGCTATACTAGACCTACTCCCGCTACTACACCCAACTCGTCCACATCACAAAATGCTACACCGAGTCATGTGAGAAACTTTGAGAGGAGAGACCCCTCTCAATACACACCATTGCCCATGAAACCTTCACAATTATTTGACCAACTCTTGAAGGCTAGGCTAATGAAACATAAACAATTATCCCCTATGAAAATTCAAAGACATGATCAATTCTGTGAATTGGTCGAGAACCCAAGCTTGGAAACATCGGATGAGCCCCTAGTTCCAAGAGGCTTTAGACTAGACCGATTTTGTGAGTACCACCAACATAATGGGCATGGCACTGACTATTGTTTCACCTTGAAACAAGCCATTCAACGAATGATTGATGGAGGTGAGATTACTTTTGATGAGGCCAACCTGGTCAAATCACAAAACCAGTCCATGGGCATATATAAAGATCCCCTAAACACTAAAGAAGCGCCATACACAATTAACACCATCTACGTAGATAATAACTATGAAACACCAAAGAACCCCTTCGTAGTTCAAGTTCCCCCTACTGCACTAACATCGCCTCAACCTTCATATCCCCCATACGATCCTCCTACCTCGCAAAAACCATTGGTCATCCAAGTACCTCCCACGGTGGCAACAACACAAGTATCACCCCAAACCAAACCATTTGTTGTTTGTGTGCCCTCTGCTGATACAACTGCTAGTATGACACCATCAAACCGGTCCACTCCCTTCGTGGTTTGGGTGCCACTTGTAGTTGCTATGATAGTGGTACCAACTACAAATTGCCCAACCCCGTTTGTGGTCAAGGTGCCTAGGCAGTCTGATGTCCAAGCTCATACGCCTCAAACATAACCCCGTCTTGCCCCATTCATCATTCAAGTCCCGAAACAACCCCATATTCTGATCCCAAATGTTCCCACGCAACCCATGTGAGAATGCCTGGCAGATAGGCTTACCAGGGAACGTTTGGAGAAGGAACGTTTGGAGAAGGAACGCTTGGAGAAGGAACGTCAACGCCTTGCACTGGGGCCCCTGAAACCAACTCCGTTAAGTGCAATACCTATGGCTCCTTCTAACAATGAGCCAAGTATGAGTTATAAAGAGGAAAAATCAAGAATGCAACACATTTCAAACCCAACAGTCATGAACAATAACACGAGAGTTACCCCACATGAGATACAACTGTTAGGCCCAATGGATCAAGTGCCTATGGACAAGAATCTACCCAATGGTAAAGACTTAGCTAATGCCCTAACACAGGTTACGCAAGCCCTTAAACAAAAGAATACATCATTAAGCTTATACAACCTCATATTGGCTTCGCCAGTTCATCGCGAAGCCTTAGTACAAATGTTAACATCGATCCCAGTTAGCGAAAATATACCCATAAATGAACCTTCTATACATGTGGTAATGTCTACATGATAAGGATCCAAACCTAAATTATTAGGCTTTCACCCTGAAAACATTAAGATCAATGAGAAAGTTGAAGACGTCACCCACAAACCCATGTTTATAACCATACGAGTTAATCAGTTCAAAATACATCGAGTACATGTAGATGACAGAGAGCAGCCACAAACGTAGTGCCTTATCCCATCATTGAACAGTTAGGGCTTACAGAATTAATCAAACCGACATCTGCGACATGCCTGAAGTCATTTAATGGGTCACGAGTAGTGGTTAAAGGTACATTGACCTTGGACTTCATAGCAGGGGATCGATTTCCCACATCCGCAAACTTCGTAGTTATTGATGAGATGCCCAGTTTAACCTAATTCTGGGATGACCCTAGTTAGCCTAGCTAAAAGCGGTGTATTTCCCCATTTATCAAGAGATTCACTTACCCCATGAAGGGGATGAAATCATTATCCATGGGGATACTACTACATCCACCATCTCATCTCACACGGAAGCCAATCAAGGCTCCGAAGTTAAATTTGAGGAGCCTGAACAAGGGGACATCCCACATGAGCATAAACTTGACAAAATCTCCGAAAAACCCATACCGAAGGAAACAAATGAAACCCAAAGTGATGACCAACACATAAATCGTGGTCCCTCAAAAACCAAGGAAACACCACCTAACCCAGAAACATCTGAGGATACTGACTCAGAGCTTACTTTGCCAGACGTCTCTTGGTCAGAGCTACCGTTCAACGTAATTAGCAAAGGAGATGCCAAGTATCGGATCGTACCCATTAAACCCACTTCTAATATAAAAATGAAAAAAATCAAAAAGTTATTAAACAATTAACAAACTACGCCAGTCCACAAAGATGTTAAACTACACTAGTCCAAAATGACGTTAAACTACACTAGTCTAAAATGACGTTAAACTACCACTCATCCGAAATGACGCTAAACTACACACGTCCAAAATGACATTAAACTATCGCATGTCTGCAATGACTTAAAACTAGCCACAGTCAAAAATGGCCGGTTTGCATCCATCGTATTAGTTGACATCCCTCCGGTTTATTGGTAGCCCAAAATGGCCTTAAACTAGAATGGTTACGTCGCAGTCTGTCATGACTTTAAACTGACACACATGTACGTATGGCCCGAAATGGCCTTAAACTGGAACAAGTTTACTTTCTTTTGTCTCAAAAGTTTAAATGCCCAGTTTACATTCTAAGATTACATCTTTACAGTACAAGTTACGCTTTCCTTTATGTTTACTATGGCGCAGTTATCGTTTAGGTTACATTTGCACTTTATTTCATGTTTACACTTAAACAACAAAACAAGCAAAAAAAAAAAAACTTTCACTCCATGTCCCTGCATTTTTTCTTTTCAGCATTCAAAAACAACAAAACAAAAAAAAAACACACAAAACTGGAATATGAAAACAACAGAAAAAATATATAAATATGTAAATAGACGATTACAAGAGTTAACCAAGTTCACGCATCTGTTCATACACAACCCAAAACAAAAAATTCTGTTTACAACCCACACAAACATAACTAATGACAATGCCAAATCTAGAAACTAAACATCAGGATCAGGAGGGGCTTTCCCCTCAAACTCTCCCACATCATGAGCTTCCCCTCCACTAGGGTCACCTTCGTCGCCGTCATCACCATGACTTTGTAAAAAACGATAACAAAAGAAAATAATCAACTAAAAACAAAAAGGGGGGGGGGATAACATTTTCTCCTAAAAACAAATAAAAAGTTACAAGTTTAAACCACTTGCCGAAGAGGATCCTCGTAGAACAAACTCTAGCTAACGAAGGATTTCTTCTTCAGGGACACTGGCCCAGTCGGTTCCATCAAGGCCTAGATCAATATTGGATAAGGCCTTCCCTTTGTCCACAGCAAACCAAGTAGGGTGTTTAAGAGGAAACTCACCTACAGAAATCTCCCTAGAAGCTGTAGTGATTACTCTCTTGGGAGATTCCATCTCTACCACAATGTGCCTAGCAAAGGCATCAAATGAAAATCGTAGGCCTAAACCCTCTACGAACATCTTCAGTTGACGCTTCTCTATGGATATCTCCTTTAATGATTTTTTATAATGATACTTATGATTCTTTTCATCCCCATTTTTTCACCTTAGAAGTGAAAGCTTTCCAATCCTAACACTTCAGATTCAGCAAATCAATTTGTGCCTTTCGCTCTACTAGCTCCCGAGTCATAGTTACTTGGTGATTCAATAGATTCCAATATCTAGTATAAGTAACCTCGGAGGTTCGCCAAGAACGATCACCCATCAACCTTGCGGAGGCAAACTCATAGAGTGACTTAAAGTCATCTTACTCTACTGATAGTTTGGCAGTCTCTTTTTCCCCTGCCTAAATTCACAACCATAGCTTTTCAATGGAATGCCTACAGGTCCAAAGAGACTTGGCATTTTGTACAACATATTCTGCCACCTCATCATAGATCTGTCTCGGCACTTGCTCAATTTCTAATGGTAGTGCAGGCAGGCTGTCAATATAAGTGGCCTCAGATGGATCCCACTTCAGTTTAGCACCTATCAATATAAGGAGAATATACATTAGACATCGAACAATAGAAACAGATGCAAAAACATAAAGACTCAAAACACTTAAAACATATGTACCTATTTCAGGATGAGCTTGTTGGATGCGATCAACTACCTCATCAACGATACTAAGGAAAAAATCCATTTTACTTGGCATTTCAATCTAAGTAAATGGCTCATTTGTAGGAGATGGACCAACTTCGGCAGTCGTTCCCATTGGAGTCTTCATCGCAGGTGTTTCCGAATGAACATTAAGAGTCATCCTGGTTTCGACATCTGCATCTTGGCAGCAAAAACATAAATTCAAAACTCTAGATAATGGAAATGAAACAATTCAAAACTCAAATAAACATAATAAGGAGAATATACTGAAATCCCTCTCCTCTTCCGAATTCGGGGGATTGCCAAAGTTTAACTTTCCTGCAAAAAAATCATCAAACATCTCGTCAGCTTCAGCCTGACCACCAGTGTGATCTCTTTCTATGGTGACTTCCTCTCCTTTTGTTTCTTCCCTCAGGGGGATGGGGATTTCCACCTCTTCATTACCTGCTTCGTCCTCCTCATCTTGGTTGGTTGGGGCCTCTTCCTCCTCTATGATCAGTGCTAACCCCTCTCCTCCTACTTCAAGAGTTGGCTCTGATGACATTCATAAGTTCAACATCAATCTGGCATAAATGCCCAATAATAATAATAATAAAACAAAGATAAATAAATGAATCAGGCTCACTTACCATGCGCAGATATTTTAAACCGTATGCGTTTCACCTTTGGTTCATCTATGGCTGGAGAAACCTCTCTAGAGTGCTTAGGCCTTTGAACTTTAGATTTCGCCTGCCCAGTTGTCTCCTTGATTACTCGATTAGCTCTCTTGGCAGTATAGGGCACATCACCTAGATCCAACCCTACACTGTCACACGTGTGAATTGAATGACCAGATGATCCCCCCGTTGTAACAGAGACCGATTCATCAATCCCTTTGGGAGCATCTTAAGACTTAGTCACCTCAAATAAGTGGCGAATCCATGGGCGAGATATTTGGCCATGATCCCATAACACATACTCGTTACCCACGTGAACTACTAGAAATTTCGCTAGTTGGCGTAGGTAACCGGCAAAGAATGAAAAGGTAAAATGGGACTACGCCTCAATGTTCGAACGTAATCTCACTATCTCTCCGTGGAAACCTGAGAGTAAAAACTAAGCCCAGTTATAATGCACCCCAGTCTCTAGAATCATGCACATGATACGCACAGATTCTACCCCAAAATTTTTCACTTGGGACAGAGACTTAGGAAACACTCGCGCTCTGAACAGTGGATACAGTTCATTCACTTCAGTTACTTTCAATCTACCCTACATAGGGAATCCTTTAGCACCCTTCAATACACCCAGCCAATCCTCTAGTTCATGAACAACATGGACCTCTTTTTGTGCTCTATCCAAAGTCACTTTAACCCCATCTGCCGGTACACTGAAAAGGTCTGAAAAGAACTCCGCCGACAAATGGAAAGCTAATTTAATCCCCTTGATGCGAGTGCTATAGTAAGTAACAACTTCGTTGAAAGAATCAATGATCACAATCATCTCGGTCACATAGACATCAGGACTTAGAGCAGTAAACAACTCCATGAGGCCAGCATCACTTAAGCAACTGATAATATGCGGTGGTGCCTTATCATGCAGCCATCGTTGTGCATCGCTGATCTCCCCAAATTTCATGGCCAAGGTGCCCTCAATCTGCCCAATTGTGATGGTGACTCCACCAGGGGTTACATCCACTATACGCACAGGGTAAAACCATGGAATCAATACAACCAATAAGGTAGCAGAACAAACAAACGTAAGGCATCAAAAATACTATTACTTATCGTTAGACAATGGATTAAGAACATTAGCAGTCAAATCAGCATCGCATGGGAAAATTGGCCCATTATGGAACCAATCACCATGTAGCCACCCCTGAGCCTAGCATTATGCAAAAGCCTTGGAGTATTGTTTGTGAAAATAGACAACTTCATCCTTGGTTTGGGCTAACACGGCACCACGAAGAGTGGGACCTGCCATGAAAACCTCTAAGGTGGTATGAGCCAATGCGAGTCCATCATCACTTATGCATACTCCTTCTTTATCAAATCAAGGCCTGCAAAGGAATGATGGTCAAAATAGGAACAACCACTAAGCATCAAAGAAGAAATGATAAATTAAGCAACCTTACCTTTCTACCCTGTACACCATTCCAGGAGGATTTTGGAACAAAGTGTGCGCACAAGAGGCTAGGAATAAGGTGCTATTGACATTGTGAGGGGTACATGATAATAGGTCCCATACATGTGTCAATGGACGGGTGGATCTGGGCCCTCCAGAGGGACCATCCCCAACCATGGATAATCCCTCATCGACATCGACCATGAAGGCCACTATGCCATTTTAGGATCCCGGTAACATAGTCTCAAGGACGCTCCGTGCTAATTGTTCACTTAGGTGAGACCATATTACCACACTAAATCCTTGTAAGATGAAGGCAAGGAATTTGCTGACACCCATTCTGGACCATACCCCATTTCGATCGATAGTCATATCAGGTACCGGTTCATCAGAATCAATAGGCCCGAACCACACTAGAACTACAACAAGTTCCACCATTAGGAGGAAAGGTTTATGACATATGCATGCATTCACGAACTAGGGTAAATAAGCTACACAAAACAATATAGGTTTTACACCAGGGCCAGCACTTGAAAACATTTTCAAGGTTCATGCTCAGCTTGCAAACCCTGCACGCTGAGCATTTTGGCCCCCATCCTGCACGCTGAGCATGTCACTAGATTTCCAAACACAAAAATTACCGTATGTGAAGAGACAAAGGTTGACGCTAGCCTGCACACTAACATCTATGCTAAAGAAATAGGCCAGGCCTCACACAAATTCTATGCACCAAAATGAGAAAAGGAAACTGAACGTAAATTGACGGAAATAGTAAACAAAAAAACAAATTTTGACAGAGGATCAAGGTCTACCGGTGCATCGATCTAGACCATGATGGGACCATGGGCTTGGGCAGGCATCGGAGCATCGCCTCGCTCTCCTCGGCAAAGGTCAAGCTAGGCTCCTTTCTTCCCTGATCTTTTGCTCGCTTTTCCTTACCCATCCTGTCGCACTACGTTCAAGGACTTGACGTTGGCCCAAAGATGTGCACGCTGAAGGTCCCTATCAGGCGTCCACGCTGAGGGTTGCCAAGTGGAGAAGGGGGTTCATGCTAGAGGTGGGATTTCAGCTCTTTGCATGCTGAATCCTCCACGTCGCGTTCACGTTGGGGTTTCAACCACCCTACACGTTGAGGGCTTTCCCAGGGCATGCACGCTGAACTCTTTTCTTTGACTCATCACGCTCTGATCTATGGCACCCTTGCTACCTCCTTCGCACTATATCTGTGCCTTTCCCTGCCTATACCATCCGATCTTCACCTCCTTGTCATGCTGAGCATAGATTCACGCTAGGCTTAGGTTCACGCTGCGCTTAATTTTACACTGAGCATAGATTCACGCTGAACTTTGGTTCACGCTAGGATTTGGCCTAGGTTCACACTATTCTCTTTGTCTCTGGCTCAACTTTGGGGTTTATGCCTATTACCATGTGTTTTAAGTTAATTTTATACATCTCCACATTGCTCACGCCACCTCACCCTCTAGGAAATCAGCATTTTTGGGTATTTTACTCCAAATAAAATAACAGTAAACACAATGATTAACTAAAATACAAATACATATAAACAAAACCTGAAGTAAAGAAAAGAGTGTATAACTATGTACTAGGCTAAACATCATCCACATAAAATCTTCCCTCGCACGGTGACAACTGTTGTCCAAACTAAACACCTTAGTGCATACTCTTCATCTTGTAGTCTCACACCCAACAAGGATTACAAATCGTACAATCAACTAGAAATCATAAATGAACAAGTACGGCCCGGTAAGATCCTAAACTACAGCGAATGGCCCGGTAAGGTCCTAAACTGTGACGAACGGCCCGGTAAGGCCCTAAACTGCCGTACTTAGCCAGGTACGACCTTAAACCAACGTGCGACCAAGTGAGACAATGAACCAACTTTAGCATACTTCGAGCACATTTANACTATTCATCAACAGACCATACAGACCATCCAACAGGAGATAATTAGGAAGTCCATTGATTTAGATACATCAACTTATGAAAACTTCGTGGCATCGACAAAGGAAACGATAGAATGCTTTCAGACCATGACGAAATTGCTGGATATTGAAACCGATAACATCACTGAGGATCCATTAATTGAAACCCCCATCACTATGCCAAATGGCGAAGTTAAGATACTAAAACTACGTACTTTACTAGACCCACAACTTTTCAATGACAGAGCAACAATGCTAAAAGGCAACATCAAGGCATTCACTTGGTCTTACACTGACATGCCTGGGCTAGACCCTTGCATAGTCCAACACAACATCATACTCAACCCGAAGTTAAGACCAATGAAACAAAAAGCACATAAGGTTAAACCTGAGGTAACATTGGTAGTTCGCAATGAGATCACCAAACTTTATCAAGTT
Organism: Gnetum montanum; assembly: GCA_015680685.1. Taxonomy (NCBI): domain Eukaryota; kingdom Viridiplantae; phylum Streptophyta; class Gnetopsida; order Gnetales; family Gnetaceae; genus Gnetum; species Gnetum montanum. The sequence continues at coordinate 194,335 of MNCI01005996.1, forward strand.
GGTTTCATTCAGGCCGTTGACTACGCTGACTGGGTATCCAACATGGTCATTGTCCCAAAGAAGAATGGAAGCATTCGCCTGGGCATTGACTTCCGGGACCTCAACTTAGCGACCATAAAAGACAACTTTCCTCTACCTAGTATTGATCAATTGGTCGACTCAACCACTGGGCATGCACTGTTATCTTTTATGGATGGCTTCTTGGGATATAATCAGATTCAGATTAACCCTGAACATCAACTCAGGACAACCTTCATGACACCATGGGGGATGTTTTGTTATACGATGATGCCCTTCGGTTTAAAGAATGCTAGTGCTTAGTGATTACCTCCTTCATTTGCTCAATGATTACGTAGACGATATAGCAGTTAAATCGAAGACACAAGAGCAGCACATACAAGACCTAAACTTGGTACTTAAGCGTTGTTTAAAATATGAGCTTAGACTGAACCCAAAAAAGTATGTCTTTGGGGTCAAATCAGGCAAAATTCTAGGATTCATAGTTTCAAAAGCAGGGATTTGAGTAGACCCCGATAAGGTGAAGGCTATCACAAGCTTGCAACTGCAAAACAACCTTACTAAACTTCGAGGCCTACAAGGTAGATTACAGTTCATTAGGCGCTTTATAGAAAAATTGACTGATAAATTGAAACCCATGAACCATTTGCTACGCAAGAGTGTGCACTTTCAATGAACCCCACAATGCCAGGAAGCTTTTGATAATATCAAAATAGCATTGACTCAATTACCGACAGTTTATCCACCTCAAAACAATAAACCGTTCTACATCTACCTTGACACGTCGGATTCATCAATCGTGTCTATGCTTTGCCAGAAACGGGATGATGGGACTGAGGTTCCTGTTTACTACTTGAGCCATGCATTAGTAGCCCACGAACAACGTTACAATGACATGAAAAGATCATGCCTTGCCCTTATCTTTTCTTTAAAGAAGTGGCGACATTATCTCTTTCGAAACCAAGTCGACATTAATCTGTAAGGACAATGTGCTTAGAGCTATCACAAACAACATGTACGAATCAAATAAGATAGCCCAATGGAAAGCAATGATTGCTGAATTTGACCTGCATTACATAGCCCAATCATCCATCAAAGGTCAAGCTATAGTCAATCAGATGACCACATCACCAACACAAGATCAAGCGACGATTAATCTAGAGTTTCCAAATGAAAACATAAGCACAATTGACATAGTGCCCGGTAACTATGATGCGATATTAAACTTCGATGGAGCATCCACCTCCCGAGGGGGAAGTGCTACTACTATTATCACATATCCCTCTGGGGAGATCCGACCCTTTGCTTATCGATTTAACTTTCCTTGTACCAATAATGTAGCAAAGTATGAAGGTCTCCTTAGGGGCCTCATGGCAGCACAGGCTTCAAACATCCCACTTCTCGTAGTTAGAGGCAACTCACAGTTAATCATAAACCAAGCCAAAGACGTTTACACATGCAAAGCATCTCATCTACAACCCTACTATGACCTGACGAAACACTTGCTGAAATAGTTTATAAATATAGAACTGCAACATGTTTCTCGAAACAACAATACCATCGCAGATGCATTAGCCACGTTAGCTCTAAACATCTCACTGGACATGTTTCATGTGTTGCCTATTTCCATCATGAGTTGCGACAAGCCCATAACTGACGCGTCCAATGAATTTCCCATAGCATCCGTTAGCACGACACACACTGTAGAATGGTACGATGACATCAAAGAGTACCTTCTACATGGTGAACCACCTCAATATCTAATGAATGCTCAGAAGGATGCAGTACAAAAATGCTCTAGACAATATACACTAGTAGGAGATACACTATGTCGTAGATCCTACAAAGGCATCTTGTTAACATGCGTTAGTAGTACCGATGGCCAAACCATCGTGGAACAAGTTCATGAAGGATTATGCAGAGGGCACATAGCGCCTAAAGCAATGGCAACAAAAATCAAACGTTTAAGCTATTATTGGCCACATATGGAGTACGATTGTTTCTCTAAGGTCAGGACGTGCAATATGTATCAAAAGCATGGTAATCTTATACATGTTCCACCTAATGAATTACATACAGTTCAAATCACATGGCCTTTCCAGAAATGGGGGTTAAACATCATTGGACCAATAACTCCCCCATCTTCAGCAGGGCATAGCTTCATCATAACCATGACTGAATACTTCACGAAATGGGTAGAAGCTATTCCTCTTAGAAAAACCACATCAAAACAAGTATGCAACTTCATCTTAGAAAATATTGTGACCCTTTTTGGCATCCCAATGACTATCATCACTGACAACGGACCACAATTCAACAGTGTCAAAACAAAAATCTTCTATGAGAGCCTAGGTATTAAACACTCATTTTCATCGCCCTACTACCCTCAGAGCAATGGACAAGTAGAAGCCACAAATAAAACTGTAATCACGGTGCTCAAGAAGATGCTTACTCAGAGCAAGAGAAGATGGCACGAGCAGCTAGTATATGTGTTATTGGGCCTATCGGACTACGCATAGGACATCCACAGGTAAAACACCATATAGCCTTGTTTATGGTTCAGAAGCTATTTTACCTCTGGAGTTACAGGTACCATCCTTGAGGATCATGCTATCCGGACTCCTCAATGAAGGTCAAAACAATGAATTGTGCATTGTTGACCTCGACTCGGTGGAAGAACACACATGAACACTTGATCAAGTTGAGTGGTACCAAAAGCAACAACGACGACGCCATCAGCATGACATTCATAAGTGCCCAATCAAAGAAGGGGACCTTGTACTTAAGGCGGTTCATGAACACGTGGACAAGTTCTCAGCCAACTGGGAAGGGCCTTACCTGGTCACCAAAGCATACGATAATGGAGCATTCAAGCTAGCTAATATAAATGGTAATGAGCTTGCTCATCCAACAAACCATCTGTACCTTAAGTTGTTTCACATCTAAACATCATGGGTATGTACTCGTCCTGGCATCACGACGGTAAACTGATACCACAGAANAACTATAAACTAGCATCGCATCATCCGCTACGATGATAAACTGGCAACGTCCAATGGGTTATGATGTAAAACTAAACCATGACAGTCCGCTAAGACTATAAACTGGCAAGATCATCTCTGGCACATTCATCTGCTACTGTAATTCATGAAATCTCTTCATCAACGCCTGCCACATTACTCATCACACCGGCTCTAACAACACTATTGCTGCTCATTTTGTTTGCTTTAAGTTTCACATGGTGCCTCCATTTGCATCAGCCACATTCATGTCTAAAGTGTTCACTAACTCATTCACTTGCGGTTTTCTTGTCTTCTTGAAGTTGTGTTTGCAGGATGACACCCAGTGGTGCTCGTACACGGATACACTTCATCACGGTGACAAGGTGCCACATTGTTTCTGACGCACGTAACCAGGTTTATCAATCTATTCAAAAGTACATTCCTAGTTCCCAATACATTCTCCATTTCCCCAACACTCTCGTTCCCTTTCTTACCCAATTACAGTTCCCCGATACACCCAGTACGCCCCAAAACTTTGAGCATACTATTGCACGCTGTGACACTCTCAAGCAGTTGCAACATACAACACAACACATGAGCATGAGTGCAAAATAGAAAGAAAGCTCTTTTCAAAAAAAAGAAAAAAGGAAAAAAGAAAAGAAAAGATCAAAGAGCAAAGAGCAAAATGAACCACAAGACCCTTGGCACTTCCCATACAAGCCCCAGGCGGGAAGGCAGTTGTCTTAAAAGAAATACTTGTGTCTAAAACCATCATGTTTCACCTCATCGCGTGGCTTGGGTTGTGACAAAAAGTTCTCTTAAACCTGATACAAGAGTCTTGTTCCTCTAAAGGATGCACACCTCATGCCGTGGTTCCAAGTCTGCCGAACACTGGCCATCGACGAGAACCAACATGGGTCTTTAGCACAGATGAACACTCCTCTCCCACACCTACACAATACCTCAATTAATTCTCAATCCCACAGTTGCAAACATCTCCTCTATATATCATCTCAAAACTTCATTTCCTAATCCCAAGTACTTCTGAACACAATGCGAGGACATCTGGTCAAGTGTCGAAGGACAATGCTACTAAGTTGCTTGTGGTGTTTTGTACTTCTTTGTCGATGCTTCTCAGGTCTATTCCTCCAAGTGTCAACAAAGAGGGGCCAATGAAACACCACAAAAATTTGGAGCTAACACTTTCAAACAAGAATCGAGCTAAGTCATGATGCTTCCCAATATGACCAAAACTTGTGAACTATACAAACAGCATCAAACGAAGTCAAATCAAGCAAGAAAAAGTTCCCTAAGATCCATTAGAGACTACATCAACATCTAGCAATAAGAACTGCAAGTTTCAAGCTCAAAACACTTAGCCAAAGCTAAGTATACTTTTTGCACATGGTCCTGCACGCCCAGCGTGCAGCTCAGCGTGCAGCAACTTTTGGGCCCCAAAAATGAGCCAAAACATGCCAGAATTGAGTGTATGGACTCCTCAGGATCTTCCCCAAGGTCCCCAGTAGCTCTCAAGCTCCTGAAAATCAAGTTTTGGGCTTCAAATAATGGGTTTTCATTCATGCATGCCAGTGTGCATGCCCAGCGTGCACCATCAAGGATCTCTCAAAACAAGCACCCCAGAACAAGATCTTCATCTATAATCGACTCTCAGAGTTAAGACAACTATCAGGTGTCATCCTAGGCTCCCAAAAATGAAGATTCAACCTTGAAATGATGCACTTCCATGACCTATACACTGAGCATACATACTCTGCACGCCTAGTGTGCACAACCAAAAGCGAGGTCGATCAGGCGATTCAGCCAACCTACACGTTGACCTGCATGCCCAGCATGTACGCCCAGTGTGCAGCATAGTGTACACTAGTTGAAGCCTTCCAAAACCATGTTAGATCAAGTCCAAATGAGCTGAAACTCCACAGGCCGCATTCTCATGACACCAAAGCCCAAATCCAAGGGCCAAGTTCAAGATTTTTTGTTGTAATAGTAATGTTCGTTTGTAAAGTTCAATTCTTTTATGTTGGTCAAGTCTGTATGCTAGGTTCACACGCCCAGTGTGTACACGCTAGCATGCAGCATGCTGTATAGTTGCAACATTCTTTGCACCTGGGCAACATAGCCACATGTCATCTGACCTAAAATTTTCTCATCCACAGCCACTCATATCCTTCCAAATCTGAATCTAACGCCCAAGATCTCATAAAACCCCAGTTTTTCACTAGATCAAGGGCGACAATTTTTTTACAACCAGAGATTGGGGAAAATCTGGACACAAATCTTGTACGCTGTACTTCTACCCTGCACGTTGGGCCTGTAGTCCAAACCAGCATACCATCATCCCTCCGCATCCACCGAGGCTTTTCGTCCACCTTGTGTTAGATCCACAACTGCGTTCAGACTGGTGCACTGTAATCTCCATTTTGCAATAAAGTTGCTTCATTTCTGGTCAAGATTTGTTAAATTTTTTCATTCATTCTCATTTACCTTTTTGCTTATATTCTCGTCTGTAGAGTTCAACTAGCTCGTCTGATGAGTGGTAAAGTACCCCTACACTCAACCATACAAATATGAGCATTTCACACACGATCTAGTTGAACTCTACAGATGAGCTAGTTGTGGTATCAAGATAGTTACTCATTAATCGCAATCCGCTATCTTCCCATCTAGACTAGTATATGCTTTGTCACATATGGTTTAGTCTAGAGTGAGGTGTATGATGTGGTTTCTAACATAGTGCTACTCCTAGAGGTAATGGAAAATCACTTTAATTAAGCTAGGAGGAAAAGGAAGAGAGAACTAAGGTAATAGGACATAGGAGGAGAGAGTCTAAACTAGCCTAAGTGCGATGAGCATCCATTTCTTAATCATTCGTACACATCTTGGACCTTGTGCATGACTACTACTGAGATTACCAAGTGCAGATCCTAGGTACGCTACTAGGTTACCAAGTAGTCACACTTAAATGCTTGTGATTAAGTCCTACTCATTCCGCATTTAATAGGAGTTGAGGGTAGAGAAGTATTAATTAAGCAAGAAATTAAATAATTAAATGAAGTGAATGCTACAATGATGAAGTAATCTCGATCTTTATTTCTGGTCATGTGCATGTCCAAGTACATCACACTCGAATAAAGATGTCGTAAAATTACAATCATCACACTATAGGCATGCACTGGGAGAAAGGGTTGAGAAGAACTAAAAATGAAAACTAACTTCTAGCTAAAACTACCAACTAACTCCCCAACTCCTTGTGCCTACATGTGTATTTATAGCCCACACAGGAGTCATGATATCATGTATCCGATATCACTTCTTAGGTCACGATATCGTGTATCCAATATTGTGGGTTTGATATTGGGGGTCTGATATTAGAGCCCACTTAATCATGATTCATCATAGGGGATGTCCCATCTTTACTAGAGGTGTCTGAGTTGGATGATAAAAGTCCTTGAGTATCGTTGGGGTGTCTATGAACATATGAAACTCCTGCATAAGACTAAGTACTCCAAACTTCTTCATTCGTTCTCCAATGAATTGCCTCACTAGATGTTGCGTTATCACTGTATTGTGAAAGAGACACTATTGTGAATTATGTGTGAGTTAATTGAATTTAATTTCTTTGTATGAAAGATATATTGTTAATACCTTATTACAGTGATCTTGTATGATATAACTAATCTAGATAACTAGCACCATCCCTAGTAATGGCACCAATGATGAGCGGCAAGTTACCTCTATGCTCAACCATACGAATATGAGCGTGTACGTGCGATTTGGTCAAACTTCATAGACAAACTAGTTGTGGCACCTAGATAGTTACACATTGATTGCAATTTACCATCTTCCCACTTGAACTAGTAATTGCTTTGTCATGTATGGTTTAGTCCAGTGTGAGGTGTATGATGTGATTTCTAACACTAGGCTACTCCTAGAGACAATGAAAAATAATCTTGATTAAGCTAATAAGCAATATGAAGTAAAATCTAAGCTAGCCTAAGTGTGATGAGCATTTGTTCTTAATCATCTGTATGCATCTTGGACTTCATGTACTACTTCGAGGATTACCAAGCACACATCACTCGAAGCACTACTTAATACATTACTAGGTTACCATGTAGTTACACTTAAATGTTTGTGATTAAGAGGTATTCATTTTGCATTAATAATAGGAATAGTAAATAACAATAAATAAATATTAACTAAGAAAATAATAAATAATAATTAACAATTAAACAATAAAAAACTAAGTGAATGCTACAATGTTGGAGTAATCTCAATCTTTATTGTTGATTGTGTGTGTGTCCAAGTATGTCATACTTGAACAAAGGTTCCATACAATTACAAGCATCACACTACGGGCATGCACTTGGGAAAAGAACTGAAAACTAACTAAAAACTAACAAAAAGACTTGACCCTCAAGACTTATCAAAGACTCTCCTTTCCCATGCACCCAAGTGCTATATTTATAGGCTAACACAGGAATCATGATATCGTGTATATGATATCATTGCCCAGGCTACGATATCACGTACCCGATATCATGTACTTGATATCACGTACCTGATATTAGGGCTTGGAAAATCACAATTCATCAAGGTGGGTCAATGCTATTTGCCCAACAAACATAGTTGCTTGCGAGGTCAAATCCAAGTGCCTGAGAGGTAACGGTGTCTCTCTCTTAGCAACATCTATTCCCAAAAATCTTTGGGAATGTCACTTCCTTTTGGTGCACTTAGAGAAGGATGAGGAGGCAACTGTATTGGTGATGCAACACCAGGGCCAAGAGACAACTACAAAGATCATTACTAATTGAATCGCTAAGGCATTAAACGCACCTATGGCGCTTGAATCAGATGTTTCTACACTAAGAGATGTGCAAATGTCTGCAGGGATAATTAGTGGGAGATTAAATGTAGTCTAATATGAAGAACTGCTGGACCAACTAGTAAGAATCGAGCAATCAATTCTGGATATCTTTGATTTTCTAGATACCATCAGTGCAACCTAGTCAAAGCTACTAGAGGCAAAGGGCAAGTGCCTCATCTTAGAAGGGCAACTTGAAACAAATCAAGCACACAATTAATGCTTGATTGCAGAAGTTGCAGAATGATGTGCTAGAATTATTGACTCTATTTTTATCAACCTTACATTGACATGAGATGAAGCTTTTCAACAGCTTCAAGAACAACTAAAGCAGGTTGAGGGAGAAATGGTAATGACAGTCTTGAATCAGTCCATAACAAAAGCAGAAACTCATTCAGTATAGAGGGACTTGATGCACATGCACCAGGAAAATGAGACATTGACCATAGAAAACCATTACCTACGAAATGTTGATGTACAAAAACAACAATTAAAAGAATTTATCCATCAATAGCAAGAGCAGCTCACCCAAAGCAAATGCCAAATTGAGGAGATTAGTAGTAGAGAATTGTAATCTCTCCATGGAGGAGGTCTGTGCCTTACACCAGAAATCAGCCATCAAGATTATTGCCTAGAAAAAGGAGGCTCTGAAATTTGAAAAAGTAGAAAATTACTATGGAGACCAGGTTGGCCTACAAAAAGAGGTGAATGAAAAACATATCCAACTAGCAAAGGCAAAGGTTAATGAAGCCCTCTAGTAACTCCAGCAAGGTAAAGAAATGTCGCAATCCATCATTGATGGGATTAATGCCTACAATAAGGCAAAAATCTGCATGAAGAAGTTGTAGATTGAAGAAACGACTAAATACATGGAGCTATCCAATCTCAACTATGCAAACCTGGTGATGCTGACTGCTGGATGGCTATGGTCTAAGTTTAAAAAGAAAGTGGCTAGCTCATACTTATTGTATGAGGCTGAGTTCAAGAATCATAAAGACACCAAGTAGAAACTTGTAGTGGGAAATGTTGAACTCGAGGTTCTCAAGGCAAAATTTACCGACCAAAGATCAGTCGCAGAGAACCTGGCCAAAAGAACAACCAACTACCAAGCGCTACAAGACACACTCAAAGCATTTAACATTGAGCACAAGCAATTCGTAGCTTGGTTTGTCAATGTTAAGGAGCTATTTTTAGTTTTGCTTTATCCTTGAAATATTCCAATTTTGGCCCACATTGGTGAAGCTGTGTGGACTGTGAACAATCCCAGAAGTAAAGAAGAGAAAATGAAGGCATTGCCGGATGCTTTTTGCCTTCTGCATAAAGTCACATTAGTAGCAGGATAGCCATAGCCACCTTGACCACCATACATGCGTGAAGTTGGTGAAGGTCCCTTAGAACCTCAAGAGCCACCACCTCTTGAGACTATCTAACCTTCTCCACCAACTTCACACCATCAAAGAATGGGATGTCCAATTTTGAAGAATCATATCATGGTGTTCAATTTTATGTCATGAACACAATAATTTTTTGTAATGTGTTGACCTGTATAGTGGGCACTTAACTTTGTTATGTTTATTTTATCTTGTTTTGTTATGTCAAAAGCTAGTCAATAAGCCCATACCTTCCCAAATTTGTAAAGAACTTGAGGATGAGTCTTCATTTAGTTGTGGGGGTATGATGAAATGTGTTTTGTTGTTGACTAGGCCCCATCAACTAGGCACCATCGACACGGTTTGTTGCAGCGATGCAACCTTGTTGATGCAAGGATCTATCTTGACCTATAAATACGTGCTTACTAGCTACATTTATGGCATCTAGTTTTGTTTGAGTAGTAGCAGAGCTCTTGTAGTTTGTTCATTCAAAAGTTAGAATATTTTTCTTGAGTGCCTACAACAAGAGTCATTGAGTGCATAAATCTTTATTCGAGGACTGTTGTACCTAAGCACGATAGTGTGTGCGGCAATAAAGATGAATTTTGTGATACACCGTGCAACATTCTGGATAGATTAAATGTTTCATTTATGAATTTAATATTTTTAGTTAGTTATTTCATATTTTTCAATAATTAAGCTAATTAAGTGAGATAAGCTAGATAGATAAAATACAAAAGTATGACTGCTTCAAGCGTAACTTGTATTTGCTTGGTAACCCCAGTAGTGTTATTGCTTAGTTTGCCTAGTAGTGTAGTGCTTGGTAATCCCAGCAATAGGTACATGGGTTGAAGATGTGTATAACAAGTGGGACTAGATGCGTATGTTAGGATTAGTTAGACATGAGTTAATTCATTAGATCTCAGTAGTATTAAATCATCTTACCTTTATATTTTAGCACCACAAACCCTAAAAACCTAAAACCATAAAAAATCATATATATCGATTACACTTAACCATACCATGTACATCACAAGTGTAACTGGGAAGACAACAAATGACTTTAAGGTAAGGTTTACTTCTTAGAAGACTAGTGCACCGAAAACTATAAAGTCCATGGAATTCAACCGAATTGGTCGTGAACGCTTTGTGATTTGTATGGTTGGGCATAGGGGTACCTTCACTGCTCATCAATTAGGAAAATAACCTCTATAATAAATCTCCCTGACATAAATCTAAATTGATTTTTTTATACTATTAATTTAATTATGAGATGTTGTTGTGTAATTCTTTTCCAAAGCTCTATAGCATCCCTCATTAGCTTGATCCTTCTATAATTTGCACAATTTTGCATGTCTTCTTTATTTTGGTGGATGGGAACAAGAATGTTTTCTAGTTTTTAAGCTTTTATCCATTTTTCAAAATTTTGTTAAATAATTTTACCAACAATGAAATTCCTATATCTCCAAATGCTTTTCTAACTTCTATAGAAATATTATCTGGTTCCAATAGCTTTTCATTTTTCATATTAAACAATGAGGTGTTAGTCTTGGTAGTAAGACTTTTTATTTGGTAGCTTTGAGTTATGAGTTCAATTCTAAAGGACAATGTTGAGTTATAAAGTTTGAATTTGTCCATATGTCTTAAGAATAAATATTGTTAAAAAATATTTTTGGTTTCAACACCCTTTCTTGAAAAACTTTCATTTAATGATTTTCTAAAGTAAATCATTAGTGAGAATTTTATCTAAAATTGAACTTTTGAGGTTTAAAATCACAGACCAATCTAAAGATGGTAAACAGAGTGGGGTTGGGTATAAATAAATGAGCACCGACTGTTGATTGTTGCTTCCTCATCGATCTTTTCCCGTTGAGCAGACGAGAAGAGCGAGAACTATTTTTATTCTAATCCTCAGGAGAATCGAAGGTTAGCTCGTGAATCCTCTTCGGATGAATTCTTCCAAAGCGTAACGGAAGATGACGAAACAGCAGCAATTTCAATTCTGCAAAATTTGCCGCTTGAATCAAAATCAAGGGAAGGGCCACAAATACTCGTTGAAGCACAAAAAAGCCCTCTCTGTGTTGCTTTCCAAATTCCTCAAGAAAGTGCAGGATGTGTTGTTCTTCTTTCGAAACCCTATTCTCTTGTTGCCCCAATTCAAAGACCGCAATAAATTCTGGTGCATCGCCTGCGAGCAGGATATCGCGGAATCGGATAGTGTTTTTGCTTGGTATCAAATTTTCGTTTCTTATTTTATTTTCGTGCTCATTTTGTTCAAAGTGTTAGGTCACTGTTTCCGTTTGAATGCTGTACTAATTCGTGCTTTCAGTAGTAATGCTATTAAGCATCTTGCGAGTACGGAGCACAGAGCTTCGGTATTGAATTTCTGGATGGAAAACGGTGCAGATGCCGATAAACGAGATTTGTACTGCATTTCGGATCAGGATTTCAAGAAGGTTGAGGAACTCTTTTCCGTTTCCTTTTGTATATGTTTCCTTTTATTATTAATCTATATCGGTCTTGACATGTTTCTCTGATTGACTATTTATTCAGTGGGAGGATCGGTGCCTCGCAGTCCAGAGCGCTTCAGAAGGATCGAAGGGGCAAAGCTCAGTAAACGATACAAACAATATCCACTACAAAGATACTTGTGTCAATACTGTCACAAAATTTCATATACCTAGTTTTGTAGATAATCTTTCTGATAATGTAAAGCCTTTACAACATCATACTGGTAAGACTTTTAAGGCCGAACGCCATGAAAACAAGGCCTTGTTTGCGGAGAGCGTGTATTCTTTTCATGCGTCTCATTCTATAAACTCTAACCATGGAGTTCATCCATCGTGGTGTACCATTGGGAAAGGATTGAAGGAAAATGGGTCAATGTCTTTGACACTAGAAAATGGAAAAGCAGCTTATGGTGAAGACAGAGGTATGTTTTTTTTGTGAAAAAATAGATGCACATTCTGTTTTGAGAAAAGTATATGCTTCCTACGTGTTTTCTCGTAGATACGAGTATTTATGATACTAATAAACGCTTAGTAGTGCTAAATTTCCTTGAGGTATGTTTGTTTGTTAATTTGCAGCAACTTCAGAACAAAAGCACGGTGGCAGTGGGTTTGGCTACACCACTGGAGCTTCAAGAGAGGTCTGTATGTTAGATTTCTAATTGATATTGAGTAGGCTTCTTAGCTTTTATTAATATGTCCATAGACATTTTAGCATCAACTAAAACAATTCAATTTATGTAGCATGCGTATACACATCTACAAGAGTTTAAATGGACTGCACGACTTTTTCAGTAATATCTACAAAGTTTCTTTGCACTGTAGAGTATATCTAAAGTTTAACATATAGAGTTTTTCATATCGATAGCATTTCTCATGAACGTGTATCTAAATTCTTTCCATACCTATTAACTTCTGATTATCCTTTCTTTTGGCCAATCGAATTATGATCTATTTAGTAAGTCTCTCGTTGAGTTGCTATCATCTATTGTTTCTTCCTTGTGCTTCTGGCCTTTTATTATGTTACTTTGACTTTGCTAAATATATTCAAATGCTCTCTTTGTTTTAGTATTTTCATTTTGGTTCCTTCAGACATATTTGTTTTCCTCTGCCAGTGCATGAATTCTCATCTTATCTTGGTTATTTATTATATATCTTTTTCTTAGGAACCTTCAGAGCTATTTGTTTGCCTCTGCCAGTGCACGAATTCTCATCTTATCTTGGTTATTTATTATATATCGTTTTCTTAGGAACATGATGTTCTACTTTTACAATGTTATTAGCAGATGTTTTCATAGCTCAATTTGGTTGAGACACCAACTACTAGTCATAGATTGGTAACGCTAAATAATATTCTGTACATAACAGTAAAGGGGGAGCTCATTGGTAACACTAAATAAGATTTCATCCGTAATGCTAAATAATATTCTGTCCATAACGGTAAAGGGAGAGCTCATTGGTAATGCTAAATAAGATTTCATCCATAACATGATGTCTCATGGAAGTTTCTAATTTGCTTCAAATCCACATTTCTTGGTATTGGTGTTATACGTTGGGCTAAATCTTAATTTGGCCTCATGGACATTGTACATGTAATTGTATACGCCCTGCTTTTTACAACAAATTGTTACTTTTTTGTTGGTAACTCCAGCTGTTGAAAGGAACATTAATTTTACCTTGCTATAAGTTTATCGTAGAGTCAGACTCATCAATGCTCCTTTTCTCTTCTGAAAAGATAAAAATATGATTTAGGAAATTTGTTTTGTACATGCTCATCAATTAGAGTGGGGAGTAACATTCTTTGTGGCTGTAATTCTTGGTTTATAATCTGTCTCTCTGTTTGTCTCTCAGATCTATCCCACCTGTTGCATTGGGTTTTTACCAGCCACTGCTTTCACTTTGCAGCCTTTCTTTAAGTTCGATCATGAGTAAGAATGTTAATACTTCCACCTCTGTCCTTTCCGTGTCTATTTGAATGCAGTCTATGCACTGCTAATGTAGTTGCTTTTCAAACTTCACAGAAATCCATGTTATCTTGTCACTTTCCATACCTATGCTGGTAACATTTTATGCTCATCTAGCCATTTAACCCTCCTTCGTTTCTTTGCCAAGATCAATAACATATTTGTGCCTGTAGTTTATTCATTTCAACAAAGCTTCTAATCAAATCCTATTTTATCGGTTCTTGCATGTTATATCTGCAATAAAAAGTGAGTTTATAGAAAGTTGATCTTTCTAATTCAAAGTTGTAACCTGAATCTGAATAATGACACAGTTTCTGACTTTGTTGTTTCTTATCTTCTTTGCAAACCATGCATTTGCAGTAATATTGGCAACTTACCAGTGTTGTGAGTTCACATTATTTTGTAAAGATCATGTGGATTAGAGGATTTGATAATCTGCAATAGTGAACTATTAAATTTATTTTCTGTGCCCTTATTTGTGTTATCAATACTTCCCTCTTATGTTGTTTTTGTTGTATTGTTATGCCTTGATCATCGTTATTATCATCTTAGCATTGCTCCAAACAATATGGGGTTTGCTACATGAGTTCTCTTTTGTTGTTATCCTCTATCAAGAGCTAAAGCTTTATCTATTTGCATTTTTATCTTATCTGATTTAACTATTTTTTTCCCATGACTCTTTAGTTTTATGCTGAGTTTCTTGGAACTGTGATGTGACAACCTTTTATGATAGGTTTATTAACTAATGTTCTTTGAACATGAACAGACCATCTAAGATGCCACTCCTCCAGCTTATCTGTAATAGAAGCTACTCCAGTCTTCCTCTAATGTTTATACTATGCAATTTCTCTTGTCTTATTACATTCACTATCCATCTAAGCATTCACATTTGTGTCATATTAATTTGTTACTCATACCACTTTTCACAGCCCAACGTTCAGCACCATAAAATATAATAGGTCTGATCACTGCCCTGTGAAATTTTATTTTTAGTTTTATTGGAATCATTTTATTGCATAAACTGCCACTAGTGTGCCTCCATTTTGACCATCTTGCCTCTATTCTATTTCTTATATCCTTACTGATTTTACCAGCTGATTGAAGCATTTTTCTGGGTAACTGAACTGTTTGTATTGAGAGACTCTATAGTCTTGAATTGTTACTTTTATTTCTTCACTGGGCATGTTTTTATTTGAATTACATTCTATGTATTCTATCTTATTTCTAATTTTAACCCTTTAATTCCAGAGCCTGTCTCCACTTTTCTATTTTAGAAGCAATATTTCCTCTAGATGTATCCACTAACACAATATCATTTTCAAACAGCATACCAAGGGATTTCGTCTTGCAGTTTCTTTGTAAATTCATTCATAACAATAGCAAACAAAGACTAACCACAGACCCTTGATGCAGACTTACTGTGATAATTGTTGTTCTTGTTGTTCTAAGTCTAGTAGTAGCTGCTTAACATATTGTTGTGCCTTGGTGTTTTTGTAAATTATTGTAAAGATATTTTTGTATTATTTATAAGAAATGCATGAACTCATTTTCGTGTTTATATCTTGATAGTAACAGATTTTGGATCCTTTTTATAACGTATGTTTTGCAATTGTTTCTGCGCTTTTCAGGGGAATAATGCAAACGTTGGACTTTTGAATGGAAAGCCAGGTAAAAAGATGCTAAACAATAATCACATTTATTTGGTCATTCTTATTTTTCTATGTAAACAAGCACTTGAAAATGTTTCTGTTGTGTAGTACAATACTTGGCAAGCATTTCATCCAAACTGCTTAACACCGAAGCAAGATCAAATATTCACGATGGGGCACCCCCTCCATGGTTAGAGATTTGTCATAATGCAGATGGAACCTCTGATAAAAGTGACAGGTTACCAAAGATGCCAATATTATCGAAGACACAAGAGAAGAAGCTGAAAAGGCCGAGGAACCCAAAACGTGTTGGTGCGGCATGGGCAGAAAGAAGAAGGGCCGAATTAGAATTAGAACAGAGAGGGGAATCTGTATGTAAAGCATTGACTGATGATCCTTTGTGGTTACCAAACTTTGGTAGAGTATGGCAAAGTGGATCTCGCAGAGATTCAAAGAAAGAATTTGAGGCAGAACACAAATTGAAGCAATCATTCTCTGCAATCAATAATGATGTTGCTGAATTACAGCCATATATAAGCAAAAGGATGGTGAGTTTTGGTTAAACATTGCCTGCTTTTTTCTCTAAATCATACCATGATTGGCTAGGACACATCTATTCTGTCAGTTCAAAATTATAAGTGCTATAAACACGGCTAACCAACCGTCCAGGTATCGTAGGAGCTGATTCATTGCCATTGTTATTTTGAACTCAGATCACCATGTTTGAGAACTTGCTTGTTAATAGGCTTAAAAGAATAGTTGGAATATAATTTCTTAAAAAGTTGCTCTGAATTTATATGACAAAAGTCATTGACACTGTCTGTGAATGCGGCTGTTTCAGAGAATGGAATCAAGGGAGAATGCAAGTCAACCACCTGAACATGTGAATGATTTTTCCTCTGATGGATGCATTTCATAGCCGTGTGGTGTGTGTTTACGGTGTTCATGTTATTTCAAAATGATGCATATATTATTCTTCAGTGTAAAAGCATACAAACAAAATAGGTTAAGGGCAACTGCCAATATAAATTTCCCTTTTGGATATTTTACCCCATGCAGTCTTCAATCACTTCAGCGTTGCCTATGCATTTTCTTTCGAATTAAAGACGAAACGCAATGGCATTTTAACAGTTGTGATACCATCATATGATAAACGGCGTTCTAAAATGCACCATTATATGATAACCAGAGTTCTATGTTAATTCATATCATTAAGAGGGTATCTTATTTGATTTTTATGGCTGACTGGCTAAGTGATGGAATAGTCATTAGGAGTGATGGTAATATGTTTTGTCTCTCAAGTTCGAAGTAGCAGGTTTACACTTGGGTGCAGCTTTGTGTTTCTTAAGTTGGAAGATGTGGGTTCAAGTTTAGGTGCAGCTATTCAAAGAGGTAAGGGACCCTTCTGTGAGCTTTGACTCATTTACTGATCTTCTTAGATTTCACTTGACAGGATGAGCATTAAGGGTTTTTAAGGGATGATTCTCTATCTTTTTTTTCTTTTTCATTTTTTCCCTGCATGTACATTACGGTGGCATGAAATCTATAACATGTAATAACATTGAAGTAAAAGAATGTAGTACAATTTTTTTTCTTTCTTAAAAGAAAAAACATAAAATGTGAAAGTATTTTTGTTTATTTGTTGCTTTGTTTAATAGGGATTAATTGTCTTGCACCTAAAATGAAAATATTGTATTTAATAACTATGGTTGATGTTGAAACAATGTAGTTTTGTGATAGTTTCAATTTATTATCTTAAATATAAAATGATAAAATGATTTAGAGATTATAGGTTTTTGTCCAATTAGTGTGGTCACAACATTTGCAATTGGTAGTTGGTGTGGTTACAAGATCAAGAAATTAGTACTCTAATTTAAAAAAAAAGAAAAAAGAAATCGAGGAATGCATCTTTAAATATAAAGAGTATTTTAATTTTTTTTAAAAAAATCAAGGGAAGTGTCTTATGAAGAATTAAAGCTTAAATTATTTGAAAACTTTTTACATTTGCATGAGTGCATGTTTAAATTTAAATCCTTAAGTATTATTACATTGTCTTATTTTGTTTTGCCCAATACTGTTGCTCCATTTGTGTTTATCATGATCACTATCATCTAGGTGTTAGTTAATTGAATTCTTTTTTTCTTATTAGTATACATGAAGATAAAAAAGCTTGAAAACTTTTTATATGTACATGATATTTTTGTTTTACTTTCAAGTTCTTTTAAAATTGTAATTTTGGTAACCTTTTAGAGAGATCCATTATTTGATCTTTGAATATGGCCAAATCATTTCTACGAAATCCTATAGTGCCTATTTAGACATAAGTGAAATGTTACAATAACTAGGGTTTCTCAAGAAAGGAGTGACATTATAAATGAAATATATATGATGAATTACCTTTAGTTTTTGCAAAAATTGATACCACAATTATAGTCATCATCACCATCTTAGCCTTATTGCAACAAAATGAGGTCAACTACATGAATTTTCCTTTGCCATTCACTTCTATGAAGAACTAGATCTTTGTTTATTTGCAATTTGTTTAAATTATCTTCAATCATTTTTTTCCCATGTGTATTTTGGTCTTACTTTTGGGGGCTTTCTTGGAAGAGTGATGTAGAGTACAAATGTTCTAGGTGGCCATCCAAAACTTTGGTCGGTCGACATTAACGTTGCACATTGTTTTTGGAGGATGCCTTAGTAAACCCTTGCTCATTCTCCTACAATAATCAAGCTTTGTGATTACTATGCATCACATTGGGAAAATACCATAGCATTTGCAATATTTGAAAAAAACTCATCCATGAAATTTGACATGATTTTACATCCAATTACCAACCTAAAACTAACTCTCCTTTTTCATTTTAGTTTGGGACCAGCTTTGGCAGAGTTAATGTTTATAGAAATTGTGATAGGGTGCTAGTAAAAACAAAAAGATTTTCCTAGAAAAAGATAGGGGCTAGTCTTGATGTAGTAGTAGCACTCTACCTAATAGCATTTATATCTCTTTTGTTAAAGATGCAAATTGTGAGAGTAAGGAAAAGTTCCCATTATTTTAAAGTTGACACAAAGAGATGACATAAAATCCTATGTCAAAACTTCAAATTGTGAAAAGTAGTCAAATTATGGTGTAATCCTAGTGGTAAGATTCATAATTTGAAAGCTCCAAGTTATGGATTCAATTCCTACAAGTAATGTTGCATTATAAATTTCTACTTAAGTTTTTTGTTGAGGGTACATATAGTCATCTAGTTATGATTCCTCAAATTGAGAATAAGAAACATGAGTTTTTTAATTATGTAACAAGTGCAAGATTGATCCTAAGTTACTTTTGAATTTTTCAAAACTCATTACTTCAACACATTATATTGAAAATATGTTTGAATTTCATGTTATGCATACCAAAAGATCTAATGGGTTTGTTAGGATGTAATAAAATCTCCTTGCTCTAAATTCAGAATTTTCATAGTTTTAGACAAACTTGATTTTTGTGGATGTGAATAATGCTTCTAGAAATTTTAAGTCTTCCTTCCTTATTCAAAATTTTGGTCAATAATTTGTGTGATTTTGGTCGAGAGGCCAACTCGTCTCACAGGATAGAGGGGGGACGGCCTCCACATCATGTGCCACATAAGATCCCACGAAATGAAAACAAACATGAATGAAGAGCCACACCTTTTCATATTCCCGTTACGTAGAATGTGAACCAAAGAGCCATAGATTTTCGTATTCTCCTTGCACACATAAAAAGGCCAAACAAAACCAAATGCAGAATGGGAATGGGAATGGGAATGGAAATTCCATTTCCATTCTGTCTTTGTTTTCGTCTACAATTGTTGTTGCAGGCCACCTAGCCCAACTGAACTAGCTTCGATGATGCCAACTTTGGAGCTCCGCTGGAGTGCTAGAAAGGCACCTACAATGGTGGCCCATGCTTCAACTATAATAACAAGCTCATCAGCATGTGCTTCTTCAACCAAGGTAGCAATAAGGTAGTAGGCTAGTCAGTCATTGTTGCATCCTCGCTCAACATCGAGGCCACGACATACACACATCATCAACAATTGTCAGCAACGTCGTGGTCGACGCCAACGTGCTCGGCTATGCTAATGGCACTACCCGCAGCATGAACTGGCTTACACGGATCACCATCTACAAGGTTTGGTGGCACTATGGTTGCTTTAGCTCCAACATTCTTGCAGCCATAGATGCCACTCTGTTCGACAACATTGACATGCTTTCACTCTCGCTTGATGACAACCCATAGCAGTACTACACCAACAACATCACCATCGGTGCCTTCACCGCTGTAGTCCACTCGTTTGCTTGATCGGAAACTCCAGGCATAGCACTGACATTGCCTCAAATCTTGTGCCCTGGATCATGACCATCGTTGCTAGCACCCTTGACCATGACTTCCCCGCCATCACGGTGCTCGTCGATGGCAGCGAGTATGTTGAAACCTCACTCTACTATGGGGAATTGCTACTGGAAGATCCAAATTTCACACTCATCTATGCTGGAAACACTAGCCTCAATGGTGACGGAAACATGAACTTCTACACCTATGGTAGCTTGGACCCTAGAGGTAGAGGAGGTGTGAATCATAATACAATTTTTGTTACAATAGCTAAAAGATCCCTTCATTTAGGTTTCTTTCTTTTCTTTTTTTGAATAAAATTTATATATGAATTAGGCTAATATGTTTCTTGAGTAGCTTTGTCTGAATGTATGTTTTAAGCATAAAATTTTGCAGGCAGAGCAGGATGAGGGGTAGAGCCAAAGACATTTGAGGAAGGATGATAATGGCTACAATTGAAGTTGCAGCCTGAAGGGAAGGGTCTTATAAAGTTTCTGTGTCAACAATAGCCTTTGGTTATTGGAATATCTTTTTTAAAACAAACTTTTTGCTAGTTTTTTAATGTGTGCTTTTGTTAATTTTGTATAGTGAATTGGAACATGTTGAACATTACATTTTGATGATTTTGTGCAATTTTCATAGTTTCACTTCAAGCTAAGCTCTTCTGTCATCAGTACTTAGCATGCTTTCCTATACATTTGCATTCCCAATGTAAAAACATTCCAAAGTTTGGTTCTGTTATTGTTTCAATGCTTTCTGGAGTGGCAAGGAATTCTGAAATTGTAATTTTCTGCTACTATCTTGAGTAATCTTCTTTTGCTACACCCTTTTTCAATGCAAAAGAACATTTGCAAGTTCATTTTCTCTTTATCTCATTGTATATTTTGTCTAGGTTTTATCATTTCTATGGTTGTGCTTTGAAATTTAGTAGTTACCATGGAGTAGATGTGTTTAGTTGTTACAATTGTGATTGCTTTTTCGTTTGCAATATGCATTTTAATAAAATGCAAAAGCGTTAGCATTTTTGCTAGCACATGAAAATTATTAGCCAATTTGAGATGTCGGCCTGACTTTGGTCATAATTTTAACAATTTTTCCTGATTATTGGGAGGACTTAAAGAGTTCAAATTTGATAATTTCTTCTTACCTTCTCGCATGCAGTGAGGCCTTTTCTTTATGTACATATTCTTTGATTAATGGAATCTAATGGATGATATGGTTGTTAACCTGGTAAATTTTAAAAACAAGAACTTTTGCACCTCTGGCAGCCTAGACCCTGAGAAGATCTCCGGCACGATCATGCTGTGATGATCCTAGCCAATGCCGAGAAAAATAGCAACGAGCTCTCCATCAACACACATGTCTTGCCATAATCATAAATAACCAATTATTTATAAATCTCCCCTAGCCAAAGAGTCATTGCAAGGGAGCCAATGATTATATTTATCTCGATTATATATAATGATATATTTATAATCATAAACATAAATGATTATATATAATGATTATAAACACTTCATCATAAATAAAGTCAATTATTTATAATTATTTCATTATATATATCTTATGGATAATACTAATCGAGATATAATCATTATGGGTTAACATTATGAACAAATAAATAATATCTCTAACATTATGGATTATGAGTAATATTTCATCATATCTTGGCTTTATTTATTATGAAATGTTTACCGTTCAAATGAATCTTATAATCCATAATATCTCAAATTATAATTATGGATTATTGCTCTAATTATAATAATGTCATAACATTTATTGGATTCCACAATAATTATAATATAATAATTATGAATGAGGTGTTAGCATCATTCATATCTTGTTCATTATAACAATAATGTCGATATACAAAAGCCTGTGATATAATAATAACATTATTTATGCATTTGTAA
>MNCI01005996.1:217571-230093 GCA_015680685.1 Gnetum montanum
TATATATATATATATATATCTAAGCTAGTTTATTCTTCTTGGGTAGTGAACAATATTACAATTTCTGCTGAAGGAATTGTTTGAGTAATAAAATACTATAGGATTATTCTTTTGGATGTCTCATAACTTTTCTTAACATGACATAGGACATAATGACTTTCTTGCTTGTTGATTCTTCTTTTTATTTCTATATGGAAGGTTTCATAGGCTATTAATTAGTTAAGATAGTGAAGGTCCATTGGCTCCTTACCTTCTTTGATTATGATTCTCATTATACATCTTATTTCATTGCCTTTGTTGCCTAGGTAAACATAAAGATATATTGCAATCTGTTATTTGATCACAAATTTCATTTATCTTTTCTTTTAGTTGCATCGACATGTAGATAACATACTGTTGATGCATAAATTTTGGTCATACCAACATTAGGAAAGATACTCGTTTTATGAGACTATTGCCTAGGGTGCCTCCTGTATGGGTACGGAAACCTAGAAATAGTCTCAGCTGGAGAGGGCTACATGACCTTTTGCAAATAATAAACTAGATAGAAATTTGGAATTTAAACTAAATAACTATCTTCAATACAATAAGTAATTAAAAGAACTAAATTTTCCCTGGTCCCACTGACGCAGCTAGTCCATGACTATCGATGGTATCCACTGCTAGGCAAGAAGATCGTGATCACCACAGGAGAGGGAGAGAGAGAGAAAGAGAGAAAGAGAGAGAGATTGCCCACTGTAGTTCGCACAGGGTAGCAATTGCAGTTCTTAAAGCCTGCCACCATCTACCACCTTTTGTGCATCACCATAGAGAGGAAGATCGTCCACCCATGTCTACACCACCGAGACAAGATTTTGTAGTTGCCGAGAAGACTTGTAAGGATCCAATTTTGAGCTACTGGCTCCTGCCTTGGACCCTCCTTGAAGATCAACTAGAAGCCTGTAAAGAAAAGAAAAGAAAAGAGGAAATTGCTGCTTAGTGGAGAGGAAGTTGCCTTTCTAGATTGATAACCAGAGCCTGTTTCAAACTCCCTCCATCCATAGTAAGAGCCCCCCCTCTAGACTCCATTTTATAGTTGCTGCGACCATCCATAATGATGTCTACGTTTCATGTAATGGCTACAGAAACTGCCACCACTTCTTGTGTAATAATGCCCAGATTCTCCAATTAAGTGCCCACTTATGTTTGTAACTTCCAAAATGTCTACTGCTAATGTCTATAACCACCATAACTTCCAAAACGTCTGGCACTAATTACCGTAACTACTGTAACTTCTGAAATATATGCCACCAATGATCATAACTGCTGCCATTAATGACCACCACCCGACAATTTAAATGCCCACTACTCGCATGATTTTTACTATGGTTATTAAGAGAGAGAAATAGAGACATTGATAATCATGGCCCCATGAGAGCATGGGAGTGTTGACATTAACACTTAGCCCCCAAACTTTTAATTGCATGCAAGTGCAAGGAATAAGACCATAGAAATTTTAAAATGATGCAATAGGTAGGGAATCACAAATATCACAAAACAAACAAATGAAAACTTAAAAGTAAACTAAACATGATTAAAATAACCATATAATTAAAAGAGAATTAAATGTGGGCCATCCAAACCACACCATCTTATTTAATTAAACTCTAAATATATAATTTTATTTATTTTAACCACATACATTTATATATAATTAAAATATATAATTATGATTTCTTTCCCAATCTTCTAACAAAGTAAAAGCCAACAACATGTGGACTACTTTGAGCACAAGACTCATACTAAACTTAATGAGGAGGATAGGCTCATATTAGATTGTGGCTAGTCACAACTTTTGGATTTTTCCTTGGAACCTTTTATTTTTTTTGAAAATAGGTTCAAAAGGGGAAATGGAGGTTACTATTAGGATAGCTGCTAGACCCATCACACTTAAGAACTTATTACACCGCCAATGAACATGATCCTCATTCCTTCTTTTTTTTTTCTTTTGAGGAAACTTTGCCCATAGTGTACTTCATTCTTAAGGTAGGAATTCCAACACAAGTATGGTCCTTTTGGAACTTTGCCCATGGTGCAGTTCAACCCTCGTGTATGTGCCTTTAATTGCGATTTGGTAGCATCATAGTAGATCTCTTGGGTGGCTAAAGGTTCTCAAGTGGAGATGAACACACTTCACCCTGTTTTTCACAGGGTAACCATGGATCATCACACTTGAGAGCTAGAGCTTATGAGAGGGAAAATGGGGTTTTCCAAGGTCACCTAGTGACTATGGCTAACCATTCTTCAACATCACCTATCCTACACTCACATGATCATGATGATTACATGATAAGTTAGCATAAATCTCATGCTCCATAATCCAACATAACTATAAAAACTAAAACCTTGAAAAAGACTAGAAAGAATCAAAGCATTATTGAAATATATAGTATAAAAGAGATTTTATGCAATAGTACTAGGAAATATTATATAAATGATTATACTCACATTATTTTTGAATGGTGTTCTAATGACCCAACGCCTAGTAACTCAAAAGACCATAATGATTATTAAAATCATATGCAAAGCAAAATTCAAAACAATATGCCAAGAAAGAAATGACGAAAATGCAAGGAAAATATGCAAATGCAAGTATATACAAATGAAATGCATGACAAAGAGGAAGAAAACATGCAACTAAGAATCTATTAGGTGTCCACGCGGGCCACCTGAGTAGAAATGCTTTGGATGGAATGCATTAAAATTTCTAGGTAACTTATATCCTTGCACATTAGTAACCTTGTACACATTGGGACCAATGACGTCTTTAACTCTGAATGGGCCTAACAAAATAGGAGAGAACTTACCTTGAAGATTTGCTGGGTCACATGTTCTACCTTTTTTGATACTAGGTTCCTATCTTAAAGACTTTACCAACGTACTTCCTATTAAGACATTTTTTAACAATTTCTTGACACAACATAATCTTAACTTGCTTGTATCAAGTCTTTCTTTGATATAAGTTTTAATGATAGGTCTAGGTCTTGGTGGGTCATCAGATATAACCTTTCTAAGAGAATGTTCCATGGATGTGTTGTTAAAATTTAGCACACCTTTAAATGTTTTAAGAGGTAGGATTTTACTTACATCTTTATCTTCCCCTAAAGGTGGTGGATCACTTAGACAAAATACATCATGTTGTTGATAAGGAAAGATGTTTCCATAGCTTTATTCACCTTCTCTAGAACTTTGATAGGATTGGGTAGAATCTACATGAGAGATAGGATTTATTTTTGTAATTCCACTCACATAGTCATTTTCAACATGTTCACTATGCTCAACCTCAAAAACCCCAACATACAAATTAGTGTTTCAATCTTCCAAAGATTGATGTTATTGATCCAAGGTTGTAATTACTTGTTTGTAGAAGGGTTCTTGAGGTATAGTCATGTACTCAGATTTTCCTTTGATAGGGATTAATAGCTCTGAGAAATATGACCTAAAGAAGCCCCCAAACTTGGCTCCAAAAGTCCTGGATAGGAGCACACCATAGGTGGGCAACAAGTCAACTATTAGGATATTAGTGTAACATGTAAATGTAGGGTATTGTTTAAGTTGCACTTTCACTCCTTTTAATGATCCTACTATAGGTACGTTGGACCTATAAAGTTGAATCACATTTTTCATTTGTGGTATCATTTGTGCTCCTAAAGCCTTACATACCTCAAGTGGCATGACACTAACAGTTGCTCCAGAATCCATCAAACAATTATGAACATTCTTTCTTACAATAATTAGAGTTGTTAGGAAAGGAGGTTGCTCTTTCTTACTCATCATGAAATTGTTTACATTTTGTACTGATAATGTGTTAGGACTTTTTGTGAAGTGAACTTGCCTTTCGGGGGTTGGGGATTTTTTATTTATGGGTTTCTGGTCTACAAAGTATCTCTTGAACCACCTCGTTCATTTCATTAAATTGTAAAAGATCATACATTGAGATGTTAGCTTTAATTTTCTTTAAATCTTCAACTAAATCGTAAGTCTTGTGTTCATATTTAGCTTTTTGTTGAGGTAGAGTTCTTCTAAGTATAGAAGGTGGGTTTTATCATTGTGGAGTGTTTGTTTGAGATGACCTAGTCTGAGTATTTGTGTTACTTTGAATAGGAGCTCTTCTATTTGGAGGAGTGTAAGAATCATTCCTAGTTTGTTGTTGTGTGTAGTTCATGATGTCACTAAGTTTACGATAGTGCTGGTTGGGGTTGTTTACCATAACTTGCTCTAATGAGGAAACCTCTTCATTTTCTATTTCATGAGGTACATTAAGAACCATAATAGGAGGTTTTCTATTTTGTTGACCTTGGGTGTTGTCACCATATAATGCTAAAAATTGGGAACAATTCTTCTCAGAATGTTGCCTAGTGTTATGGAGGCGATAATAATCATCATTGATTGATGAACTAGGCTTTTCTAGTTGTATAGAACCCTTGTTGTTTCTCTTTAATTCAACTACTTCATTTGAAAGTTTTTGAAGTGAAGTTAATATTTGGGTCATTTTATCTTGAGCTTGAATTGTGGGTTCAACAGGATTAGGTACCTTGTTTGGGTTTATGATAGACTGAATTAAGGCCTTTGATTGATCCTCATTCAAACCAATGTTAGATGGTAGGAATGGAGAAGATGTGGGACCTTGAAACTAGCTATTTGTAGGTTGAGTCATTTGAAGGGGAACAGGAGTTTGGAATATAGTGTTGGTCATTGGGAAAGTTGGTAGAGGTAGAGGATTATGTTGCATAGGATTGCTAACGCTCATCATTCCAAACTGGGTTTGAATCTTGTTCATAAGGGTAATTTGTTCTAGCTCCACGACTTTAGCTATTGCTCCTTGTATTTCTGTTATGTTAGGGTCCGATTTGATGGCATAGGTGAAGAAGGAATCAATGGTAGAGAGGTAAAAGTTGAGGATGCCATCGGGTTGTGGACGCATCTCACTTGGCACATAGGCCAATTGGTAAAGGAATCTCTGTACCGTCTGAAATCGTCGATCTTCGGCTAGAAGGAAACAGAGACCGTGGGACTACCGGATACACACAGATGACTCTACCTTCACCTGAGGATGAGCTGAAATGAACGAAGGCAGAGTACCTTGGATGGTCCGCACGCGGATCAAGCAAGGATTTCCCCAAACATACACCGAGGTGCTATACACTGGGTTATACATGAACGGCGTAACAGGCGTAAAACAGAGCATAAACAACGTAATTGATGCGAACGGAGCGTAAACGTAAAAGAGCGTAAACAGAATACATGTAACAATTAATGCAAACTGTAATAGATTTTAGGAAGAAAATGTAACAATGGCATTTCAAAATGAGAGTTACAATGCACCAGTCTAACGCAGTTGTGGCTTTGACACAAGGTGGACGAAAAGCCCCAGTGGATGCAAGGACGATTGTGGGCTGGTTCACACTGTAGGCACAACGTAGAGGCTGTATGCTCAGCGTACAGG
Source organism: Gnetum montanum (assembly GCA_015680685.1). NCBI lineage: Eukaryota > Viridiplantae > Streptophyta > Gnetopsida > Gnetales > Gnetaceae > Gnetum > Gnetum montanum. The sequence continues at coordinate 223,057 of MNCI01005996.1, forward strand.
GTTGTCCAGCGTACAAGGTTCTCTGCTCTGGTTCTCAGCGTCTCTTCTCTCTCTGGTTTTCTTCAAAATTTGCCAACCGACCTATCTCATGGAAAATTGGGGCATTTATACAGGTTTTGATGTTAGACTTGGGTTGGGCGACACGTGGCACGTTGACCGGGTGCAAAAGCATAGAATTTACAAGTGTACAATAGATTACATTTGCTGAGTGTATACGCTGAGCGTATACGCTGTATCAAGCGGGTGTAGACTCTGGCCGTATAGGCGTATACGTTGGATGTGCTTGGCGTATATGCTTGTTGTGCTGAGCGTATACGCTGGATGTGCATGGGCGTATACGTTGTGGATGCTGAGCGTATACATCGGAGCATATACGCTGAAGGTTGTTGCCTTGTACCAAGTCTTGTTCTGCAGTGCTGTTTTCATGCCGTCTTCGGGGATTGCATGTCGGGCATATGCATCAGTCGTACAAGCTAAACGTACTTGTGAGGTGTGTACGCTGGTCGTGTATGTTGTGAACATCAGGTGTATACGCTGGGCGTATACACTGTGAACTTGAGCGTATACGCCGGGCGTATACGCCGGGCGTATACGCTGTGAATGTGAACTTTGAGCGTATACGCTGGGTAGCGTATACGCTGAGAATGTAGACTTGGGCGTATATGCTAGGCGTATATGCTGAGAATGCATACTTAGTGAAAATTAAGCATCTGATCTCCGAAGCTGTCATGTTTGATACCAGATGTAGCTGTGGTCGTCTGTAAGTCCCAGGGACCTGCTTCTTGCTCGAAATTTTGTGGTGTTTCATTGGCCCCTCTTTGTTGACGCTTGGAGGAATCGACCCGAGAAGCGTCAACAAAGAAGTGCAAAACACCACAAGTAACTCGATAAAGGCATTGTTCTTTGCCACTTGACTAGACATTATCGCACCGTGTTCCTTAGTACATAGGATTGGGACAGTGAAATCTGTAGCTGGCAGGGAAATGGAGATTGTGGGGATTGGTAACTGACTAAGGGATTGTGCTTGGTAAAGGGGATGCTCTGGTGTGTATCATGCTGATCCTTGTCAATAGCCATTGTTTAGCAGACTCGGAATCAAGACATGCGATGTGCGTCCTTTGGCTAAACAAGACTCTTGATTAGTATCCAAGAGGATTTGTTGGCGAGACCAAAGCCACGTGATGATGTGTTGCATTCTTTGGAGGAACAAGGCCCTTGTTTTAGGGGGAAGCTTGTTAGCGGAGAGCCAAAGCCATGCAACGGGATGTCGCTCGGTTGTTTTTGACATGAGTATTTGTTTTCAAGACAACTGTCGTCTCGTCTCGTGTTTTTTTTTGTGGGAAGAGGTTTTTTTTGTTGTCAGGAAGAAGCTTTGTTGTTTTGATCTTGTGCTCACGCTCAAGTGCTACGTTGTGTGTTGCAACTTCTTAAAGGTGTTACAGTGCGCAATGGTATGCTCAAAGTTTTGAGTGTACTGGGTGTATCAGAGGTGTGGCTGAGTAGAGTATGTTGATGAATAGGTAGGAAATGTAGCGGGAAATGAGGATGTACTAGTGAACGGCTTGATGTAGTCTTGCCATGTGTGCTGTGAATATTGCCTCATCTTGCTGTTTATGACGAAGTGCATTCTTGTACGAACACCATAATGATGTCTACGTTTCATGTATGGCTATAGAAACCGCCACCACTTCTTGTGTAATAACGTCCACATTCTTCAATTAAGTGCTCACTTATGTCCATAACTTCCAAAACGTCTACCACTAATGTCTGTAACCACTGTAACTTCCAAAACATCTACCACTAATGACTATAACTGCTATAACTTTCGAAACATCTGCCACTAATGACTGTAACTGCCACCATTAATGACCACCACCTGACAGTTTAAATGCCCACTACTCACATGATTTTTACTGTGGTTATTAAGAGAGAGAAATAGAGACAATGATAATCATGGCCCCATGAGAGCATGGGAGTGTTGACATCAACACATACTCTACCTATTGTTTTGTTATGTGGTTTAGCCTTTAGTTTATAGCTTTATAGGTAGTTGGTTACATGCAACTTTGACAATACCATAATCTTGTATGTTACAAATATTTTTATAAAATCTAAATATAAATCACTTAAAATTGTTATCAAATCAGAACACCACTAGATTTACAAATGATCTATGGTTGACTAATCAATTGTGTGCAAGGTACTGGTTACATCGTTATCAAACTCAGTATCAAACTCGAAGATGTTGAAGGATAGAGAACTTTGAGGGGTTGGGCACCCATACAACATTTTCATTATATCCAAATCTATTTTATCATATGTGTGCATAAAGGTTGCAAGATTGGCTAATTTTGCTCCCACTTCAACGTTGGACTGATGCTGCTGAAATGCAGCATTTTGAAGTTCGTATGTAGAAAAGGGAAGAGTGCAAAATGATGAAAATTGAATGGGCTGTTGTTTCTAGAGGTCCTGGTTGTTGTTGTTATCCTTGAGACTTCTAATGTAGTTCTGAAGGATTGAACATCTATGGGTATTTGAGAAGGAGGAGAAGGAGAAGGCGTTGAGGTTTCTTCTTGACCTTGTGTTGGCGTTATGACTTCGCTTAGTAGAATACCAGTGGTTCTTGATTGCATTTTCAGTTCTGCCTGGCAGCGGCTTAGCAATCTCGGCCCACCTGTTGCCCAAATGAATGTGGGCCTGCACCAACATTCTCTCCTCCTCCTCTGTCCACATATCCTTCAACATGTGTCAACAAATATCAATAATCTATGATCCAGACCAAGTGATGAACAGCAAAGTAAATTCTTTGTTCTGCAATAAAGAAATAAAGCAGAATGTAACTAAAAACCTTAATGTCCAGTCGTAGGTGATTGTGCCACCTTTCTCTGCACTGCTTCCCCAACCGGTTTGGAAGCATCTGAGCAATGTGTGACCATTTTTTATCTCCGTATTTCTGCACGAGGCTTAACAGCAGCCTATTCACACATTGCAACAACCAAACAAATCATAAGATATTGTTTATCCTTTTATGTAAGTTTGGAATTGGTCACCCTTTCTTTGTAAGACGTGAAATGCAATTCTTCCGGTAACATGAAATATCAAAACCCACAACACAAAAAACATGAAATCTCAAAACCCACAACACAAAAAGCCAGAAAACCTAGAAGCAAATTCTTGTTTTCCACACGTTATATACTTGTCCTCTTCCTCTATCCATTGGCCCTTGATGATATTGGCTTTCTTGAGTTGGCCTGCTATGGAGGCTCTGTGTTTTACTGCCTCCGGGGATCTGGTGTTGCTTGATGTGCAAGAGTTGCTGTTGTTAGTCTCTATGATGCCTCTCATGGTAGAAGCAATGGTGGAGCTGGTAATGTGGCATAAATCCTCGGCTGCTGGGACTGTAGCTGTTGTTTGCAGCAATGAAAGCTGCTGAGGAAAGGCCAGGTTGTGAAAGTTCATGTGAGGTTGCTGTTGTTGCTGATTAAGCTGCAGCTGATAATCCAGGAGCCTTGAAGCATGAACGGGAGGAGCAGCAGCACCAGTGGCAAGAAGATGGATTTGGTTATAGGAATGAAGAGCCCTGGAGAGGCCTCCACTGCTCCTAAAACCCTTCACAGGGCCGCTCAGTGCAGGCACCATTCTGCCAACGCCATGCGTTCTGCCATTGCTATGGTCCGCCAACTCCATGAAAATGCAGTAGCAGACAACCTAGAAGAAACAACAACAACAGAAACGCAAATTGCACAAAAAGAAAAAGTAGAAACAGACATGAATAAAAAAAAAGAAAACAACAACAGTGCGGGCATGAATGAATCGTTGCTGTGGCAGAAAGCAAGAGAGCAGACAACGCCTGAAGCAAATGAAAAGTTTTTCTTTGTTGCTGTCTTCCTTTCAGGCATGGACGAGCTCTTATTAAGGTCATTGGCCCATCTCCAGATGGTCCATCTCCCTTCCATCCTACGGCCCACGTGTGTCGGTGTCTATGACGCTTCAAATTCCTTCTTCACTGCATCCAATTTAAACCCACCTCCTCGCGGGCCCATGCCATTCATTCGCATTACCATATATAAACATTTGTTCCTCCTTGTTAAGAGGAGTTTTTGTTTTGCATGTGTTAGTTAAAGCATGCACAACGATACTTTACTTCCTTTCATGCCCTCACATATGCTGTAAAACTGCCTATAGGCTTAATTCTTAGCATTGTTTTGTGATAGTGTAAACACTAGCTTAGATATATATATATATATAGACACACACACTAAATTGGTCGAGATGATTTAAAAAAATTGATGTTAACCAAGTTCGACTACTGGATGAGGTAACAAGATAACTAAAAAAAGAATCACTCATCTCTCCTGTGTTTCTCTACCACTTACCCAATTTAGTTATACCCCCTCGGTTAAGTTTGCTCTTTCTTTGTTTGTTCATGGCATTTTTGAGAAATAAATCTCTTGCATAAATAATGCTAAAAAATGTCATGAACAAACAAAGAAAGAGCAAACTTGACTGAGAGGGTAAAACTAAATTGGGTAAGTGGTAGAGAAACAAAGGAGGGATGAGTGATTTCGTTTTTAATTATCTTGTTACCTCATCCAGTAGTTAGGCTTGGTTAACATCATTTTTTTAAAAATTATTTTAGCCAAGCGGTTTCATGGGTTATGAGTAGAATTTAATTATTTTTCTTATTTTTTAAGTTATCATCATTATTTGCATTCCAAATAATATATACTAGTAAACATAAATTGGTTAAAATAAAATTTTATATATTTCATATATGTTGATGAAGGAATACATTGCACAATTATTGCAACAAACATTACAGAGCTTTATAATAGGATTGAGCAAAAGGCAAAATACAATAATAAGTGTGAACTCAATATGCCTAATTCTCCAACTGAGCAAAATGAACTTTTTGTGCAATTCTACTTTGGAGATGTTTAGCATCTAAAATCTTTTTGTATCTTTGCACATGAAAAGGAGGATGAATCTTTAAAGAATCAATGGTCTTGACTTCAGATAATGCAACAAACGCTAATAGTAGCCTTATTTGGTGTCATTTCTTGAGATTTATGAATAGTCATGACCCATACCAATTGTAATGGTGACTGACGAGATGCTTGTCGGACCATAGGTACAGTTGGCACATGATAGGGATTACCATTATCAAAGGCACATCCAATGTAGGAGTCAAAATCAACAATAATGTATATGATAATGCAGGTGGCTATTTACCTTAAGGATACATAATATTGTGAATCATGCCAAGTGCACCATTCACCAATCCTACTTTAGGCAAAAGGTTAACTGTAAGCATTACCCTTGCACCTTTACATATAAACAAAGATTGCATTACTTGTTGTAGTAGATAGTTGTTGCACTACTTGTTGTAGTAGATGGTTGTTGTTGCTAATCTTGAAGAGAGTGTTCTTCACCTTCTCTATTAAGACAAATAGCAATAGGATCCATGTTTCTAAAAATGCATGAATTCCAATATTGCACCTCTTAATCTTGTAACATGATGCCTAAGTTCAATATTTTTAAATACTGCATCACATCGTAACCGTCACTGTAACCATAATCATCATTATTTATAATAATAATAAATATTCATGATTACTATAATCATAACCATCACCATTTATAATAATAATAAATATTCATTATTACCCACATCAGGCCCTACACGTGAGGGAATACAAAGAGATGAATAGAGAGCCTAAGGGTCAAGGGGCATCAATTGAATAGAGATTCGGCTCCCCTATAGTGACTCTTTGGCTCCCTTGCATGTGGTGTGTGCATGTGAAGGAATACAAAGAGACGAATGGGAAGCTCAGGGGTTAGGGGACATTAATCGAGTAGAGATTCAACTTCCATGCACTAATTCTTTAGCTCCCATGCATGTGGCATATGCATGTGAAGGAATACAAAGAGATCAAACTAAATTGGCACTGCAACATATATTTGTAATGCATATTCGTTTTTGGAGATATAAAAAATCATGTTGCAAATGCATAAATATGTTATTATTATATCACAGGATTTTGTATATTAACATTATTATTACAATGGACAAGATATGAATGATGCTAACACCTCATTCATAATTATTATATTATAATTACTGTGGAATCCAATATATGTTATGAGATTATTATAATTAGAGCAATAATCCATAATTATAATTTGAGATATTATGGATTATAATATTCATTCGAACAATAAACATTTTATAATAAATAAAGCCAACATATAATGAAATATTACTCATAATCCATAATGTTAGAGATATTATTTATTCATTCATAATGCTAACCCATAATGATTATATCTTGGTTAGCATTATCCATAAGATATATATAATAAAATGATTATAAATAATCTACTTTATTTATGATGAAGTGTTTATAATCATTATATATAATCATTTATGTTTATGATTATAAATATATCATTATATATAACCTAGATTATAAATAACTGAGATAAATATAATTATTGGCTCCCTTGTAGTGACTCTTTGGCTAGAGGAGATTTATAAATAATTAGTTATTTATGATTATGGCAAGACATGTGCATCGGTGGAGAGCTCGTCGCCATTTTCCTCAGCATTGGCTAGGATCATCACAGTATGATCTTATCGGAGATCTTCTTGGGGTCTAGGCTGCCAGAGGTGCAGAAGTTCTTGTTTTTAAAATTTACCAGGTTAACAACCATATCATCCATTAGATTCCATCAATCAAAGAATATGTACATAAAGAAAAGGCCTCACTGCATGTGAGAAGGTAAGAAAAAATTATCAAATTTGAACTCTTTAAGTCCTCCCAATAAGCAGGAAAAATTGTTAAAATTATGACCAAAGTCAAGCCGACATCTCAAATTAGCTAATAATTTTCATGTGCTAGCAAAAATGCTAATGCTTTTGCATTTTATTAAAATGCATATTGCAAACGAAAAAGCAATCACAATTGTAATAACTAAACACATCTACTCCATGGTAATTGTTGAATTTCAAAGCACAGCCATAGAAATGATAAAAC
>MNCI01005996.1:244079-262449 GCA_015680685.1 Gnetum montanum
ATACCTCAGACTTGCTTAACCATACACCGTGACACATACAAGCAAGCCTGGAAAGACAACGAACGATTAACCCCAAGTGTTTCTTGTGGCGTTAAGGCATTTAGTCTGTGGAGTTTGACCAGATCGTGCGTACATGCTTGTATTCGTATGGTTGAGTGTAGGGGTACCTCGCCACTCATCATAAGGCTACATCGACAGGCCCAAGTTGACGCGGCCGCATATACGCAGCCCAGTCGACGTAGTGACTTAACGACACTTCATCATACCCCCACGACTGAGCAAAAACTCATCCTCAAGTTACTTTATAATTTGGAAGGTATGGATTCTTATTTACAACACACATAATTTAAACACATACATGACACACACATGACACAACATGAACTTGACCAAGTGCCCAAGTTACAGAGGAGGAAAAATTACAAAAGTAGTGGTGTTTAGAGAAAATATTAAATACCTCGCTGGTCCTAGAGCCTCTACTGTCTAGAATGATGCACAAAATTGCTGGAGAAGATCACACTATCCCTAGGGGTGGTGGTTTTGATGAACTTTCTCCAGCCTCTAGCCCATGCGTTGGTGGCAGCATGGGTGGCGGTTGCCCTGCAGTGGTTGCAACTTTTAGAGGCAGCCAGAAAGCCTCCAATAGAGCCCTCATATTTTCTTCCTTACTTCGGGGATCATTCACAATTCAAGAAGCTTATCCAATGTGTGCTAGAGTTGGAACCTCCCAAGGACATGGCAGCGCTAGAAGGAGTTCCTTTAAGTTGACAAACCAGGTTGCGAACTACTTGCGTTCAATGTTGAATGCTCGAACTAATGCCTGCAGTTGCTGGTAGTCATTCATTCTTCGGCCTAGGTCCTTTGCAACTATTCATTGACCTTCAAAGATTGTGTTGAGGACCTTGAGTTCCACGTTTGCTATTGCTAGCTTTTGCTTCGTTGCCTTGTGCACCTGGAACTCCCCCTCGTATAAGGAATACGAGTCAGCTACTTGCTTTCCTAATTCTGACCGCAGTCTACCGGCTGTGAGTATAGCCAGGTTTGCATATCAAAGGTTGGCAAGCTCCATGTATTCTATCATGTCCTCAATTTGTAGCTCTTTTAGGCAGATTTTAGCTTTATTGAAGTTGTTCAACCCATTGAAGATAAGTTGACATGCATCGCCTCTCTCTCGGAGTTGCTAGAGTGCTTGGTTCATCTTAGCCTTTGCAACTTGAATATGTTTTTCATTCACTTCGTTCTACAATCCCACTTGGTTCTTGTAATGATTTTTGACCTTTTTAAATTTCAGGGCCTCATTTTTCCAAGTGGAAATTTTGATTGCAAACTTCTGTCACAATGTCCGAACCTCTTCCATTGATAGCTTTCAATTTTCAGTAGCCAACCTTCTTATGTCAGCGTTCACCCTAGCTAGCTCTTCCTACTATTGGTGGATGAAAGTATTCATATATTCATTTCCTCACCAACATTGCATAGGTGATGAACCTCCATGGTCAGCTGCACGTTCTCCTGGTGAACCTTTGCCAAGTCCTTCTCTAAGTGATATGCTTGGGCGTCTGCCACGGACTTGTCGAGGATTGCCATCTCCCGCACATCCTCAATGATCTAAAGTCTAAGTTGAAGTTGTTAAAAAGCTTCATCCCTGGTGATTTCATGGTTGAGGATGGCTGGATCAGCAAGTTGGGCTCGTAATTGGGCTACCTCTATTGCCAAGCGTTGACAAGCATCTTGAGCAGCTTCAAGTTGTCCTTCTGAAATAAGGCTCTTGCCCCTTGCCGAGAGTAGCTCTGACTAGGTTGCAGTAACGTTGTCTAGAAGGTCAAAGACATTCGAAAGCGGTTGCCCAGTTTCCACTAGTTGGTCCAACAAGTCTTCATGTTGGGCTGCATCAATCTTGCTACGCAAAGTTCCAACAGACACCTGTACATCTTGTAGTCCATGAATGTTTGGTACAGGTACTGCCGGTGCATTGAGAGTTGTAGCAATTGTGTTAGCAACCACTTCGGCCATAACTTCCTATCCCTAGTGCTACATCACCAGGACCATCGTCCCTTCACCATCTTCCAAGCAGACTGAGAAGGTAGCAGCATTCCCTGAAATTTCAGGGAACAACTATTGGGTTGATCTTGTTACCTCTCGGATGCTTGGATCCATTCTAGTTGGGACCTATGCTTAGGTGGTGGAGAATATTGGCCCTACCCTTTCAAGCAAGCTAACTGATTGAGCCACTTCCTCTAGGTGGCTCATGGCAGGGTGATAGAACAAAGGGTTTTCTCCTCCACCAATCCTGCCGGATTGCTCTTGCTGGCTCAAGAGCATTTCCCAGATCTCATAGATGTATTCTACATGGTTTGTGAGCCCGACTGCATTGTTTGTGCAGGTGGTGGAGGTGGTTGCTACTCCTCCTTTGTTTGTGTGGCAGTAGGAGTTTTATCTTTCATCATCTCTCGCCACCAGGCAATTGGGGTGTGTCAGATTACATCATTGGAATACCGTGCTATCCCGATTCATTTGCACAACTTTCAGATGAGGCAAGAAAAGGGGAGAGCTCATCTTCCACGTTCATTCTCAGTGAACCTCTTTTTAATCTCCAAAAACAACAGCTATGGAAGACTCATGGGAAATTTCCCACTCAAGGCAGTAAACACATGAGCAGAAAAGGCTGTGATTTTACTAGGTCTTACCGTTAGGTTTAGGTGGTAAGACGTAATCTTTGAGTACACTCTTTCCACTATGGTTAGGAAGCTGAACTCCTTGCGCTCTACCCCATAACACCATTTGGTCCATTGTACCTTTACCTCTGGATCAGCCTGTTTCAAAATTTCCACCACATCTGCCCCAGTTTTGGGTAACCCCAGAGCCTGCGCTATCGCCTCCGAAGAGTAAGAGACATAAATGTCTTTGATTCTTACTCTAGACCCTAGTTTCTGATTCATCTAGAAGAGATAAGTTTCTCCTAAGTACCATTCACCACTAGTTGTGATGATTGGCCACATTGGAGAGTTCTGCAGTTGGAGCCTCATGTCCTTTGACCCATTCTCGAGGAATGGTCCAAAATTTAGCTCTTGAAGGATCATTCGCTGCATCTCATGCAGCATGATAGCATCAAGGTAGGCTTGGGTCAGGGTGACCTTAAGCCATGGTGCTATCTAGAGAGTCTCATCCCTAAGCAATTACTTGCTGGGAATCTCCTCTTTGGGAATCTGATGAATAGATTCCACATCAGGTCTTTTGTGAAAGGGCCCTATTGCATGAGAGCCCTCCACATGCTCTGGTAGTTGCACACCTCGTCCCCTTCCCGTGCGTGGGCACTTGTTCCTTGGTTGTGATGGTCCTTCGTCCCTTGGGTGCCTTGGTTTGGGTGCCATCTTCAATCAAACATAACCGCCTGTTAGCCTGTACATAAGTGGCTTAAGAGGGTCCATATACACTTTCTCAGTTTGACCAAGTTATGTTTTTGGCATAGGCACATCGTTAAGTCTTTCGGAGTGTTAATTTATGGGTTAGGGTCAAATTTTTCGTAATTAATCAATTAACTAACTAATCAATTAATTATAGTTAATTTCACAAAGGCACCACCCCCCATGACTGAGAGCATACCTTTGGGTGCGTAAAAGGGAAAGGATCGGTTGGTGCAGACTTGTGACGGAATGTAGGTGCATTGGGAAAGGTTAGGCAGAAAAAATGGCAAAACTCCCCTCAAGTTGGACTCCAAATGATGAAAAATGGCAAAGTGCGACGGGATATATATAGGGATTAGGCACTACGTCGACGGGGCCGTGTATACACAGTGACTGCGTCGATGGGGCCTTATCAACGCAGGTGTGTTTACTCATTGACCAACGTTGAATAACCCTAAAAATGCCTAAAATGATGAATTTGAAATGTCAAATTGGGGCGGGTGAAGCATGTGAGAGGCCTAGACATGGCTAAGGACATGAGGAAGGTAATTAGGCTCAAAAAAGAGACAAAAATAGGAGAACGAGACGCAAAAAGAAATCTGTGGGGAATAAATCGAGCAATGGGATCCAAAAATGAGTCAACCACAAAATCCAAAGGATGGGAGACTTAACAAGTGAGACCAAGGAGATGCAGGTGGGTCCTCCCCATAGTAGGCCATAGCCTTAGTAGCCCTTGCATAGCCCTCAACACTGGGGTCCGTGGGCTCCACGGCCAAGAAATGATGTTTGCCAGGTAAGACTCTGACCCAAGAGATTCTGCCAAGGCATGGGAACCCACGAAAATCATGATGAACCTTCATGACATAAGACAGGTAGTGAGGTGAGTTGCGGAGAGAACTGGGTGAAGAGAGAGAGAGATGAGAGAATGGTAGTCCGATTGTCGGTCACATGAAACCCCATGTGTAGATGTGGTTAAGTGACCTGGTAGAACCATTCCTGAGGTCAGACCCAAAACCATCTACATTCAGTGACATTGCAACAATAGATGAAGTCCTAGCCATCCCCCAAGGAAGCAAGAACGTCCCCACAGAGAGCCACCACTCCAAAAAATGTGAGAGAAAGGAAGTGAAATGGGATGAAGTTAGAGGGGACCAAGGAAGTCCCATAACTAGTGCAGTGGCTCGTTAGAGGCGGTCTAAGGGGTGTGCTTTAAATTCCCACACAATGATTTTTTTTCTCTTATAGGGAAACCACACCATGCAAAGACCCATGCAAGTTCACATCCATTCGACCAAGGGATGTGCTTTGAATCCTCATGTTTTTCTTCTTCTTTTTTGAATTTTTTAGTGAGGACCACACCATGCAAGGTTGAACTGCCCAGAAGCTTCCATGGAAAGAAGGACGTGGAGTAGTAGGAAATCCATAAGGATATACCAACAACCTCAGAGGGCAGAACAGAGCAACAAATATTGCATTCCCCTTGAAGTCACACCTGATTTAAACCATTGGATCATCCCCTATTCTGGGAACCACACAAGTCACACATTAATTAAAATGTTGTTAAGGGAAGGGGTTGCATGTGCTCAACAGAAGGAAAACCATGGAGTGGGTGAATGGATGGATGACATGAACTCACTGCCAATTTTATGAGTGGAAAGTAGATGTAAAGTCCAAAAAGAACCATGCGATGGCGGAAACTAGACAACTAGGTGGACGAGTATTCATTACCCATCGCAACAAAAACCATTCGTGCTAAACATCTAAAGACAACAAGATGACATATTAGCAATTACGTGAAAAATTAAAACATTCATAAAGAAATGAAAAATAAGTAAGAAATAAGTAAAGAAAGGAAAAATGTACAAAGAATTTGCAAACGTATAAACGAGGGTGAAAAACAAAAAATGTAAAATAAAAAAGTGTAAAAAAAAATGACAAAACAGTGAGGGGTGTAGTGGAATGGGTTAGCAGGGAGGATGGTCTCCCCCACGACTAGGTGGAAAGGAGGAGACACAAAAAATGGAGCGTGGCTGACCTGGTGATGACGAGGTGGTTGTACTAGTTGAGTGGAGTTCACAGAAAGGTTTTAGTTGTTGGTGGTTGACTAACTGTGTTCTAGTGAGGTCCGCAGGTTTGTGGATGAGCAAGGCCTCAGATGGAAAGGTTTTGGAGACAATGTAAGGTCCCTCCCACAATGTTTGAAACTTGGTCAGTTGGGATACGTGTGAGGGGTTCCAATACAGTACTTTGTCTCCACATTTGAATGAGACCTTTCGAATCCTAAGATCATGTCATTTTTTGTTGTAGGCCTTGTGGATCTCATTGGAGGACAGGGCCACTAATTGGTTCTCATCTAGCACACTTAAATATATCAGTGGTTCATGTTGTACTAGTGGTGGATAGTGTGCAGAGTTCGGCTTGAATTAGAAGTGTTGGCAACTTTCCATACACTAACTCATAGGGAGAGTACCCTACAAAAAGTTTCCAAGTGGAGGGATAGGCCCATAGGGCATCGTTAAGCTTAGTGCTCCAATCCCTCCTATATTTGCTGATGGTTTGGGTAAGGATCTTGGTGATCTCCCTATTGGTGACTTTGGCTTGCCCGTTGGCTTGGGGGTGATAGGGAGTTGTAAATTTATGTGTTACCCCTAAGCGTTGCATGAGTTTCCAAAAAGTGACACCTATAAAATGAGTTCCATTATCAGAAATGAGTGCACATGGCAATCTAAACCTGTTAACAATTTGTTGTTGGACAAATCGTGTGGCAGTGTTGGAAGAACAATCGATGATGAATGTTGCTTCTACCCACTTTGTACAGTAGTCCATAGCTATGATGATGTATGCCTTTCTATTTGATAGGGGTGTGATGGGTCCCATGAAGTCGATGCCCCAAATATCGAAGGGCTCCAGTGGTTGGATCCACTATTGAGATCCCTCCAACCGTGCTGTCATCCCACCATCCCTCTAGCATTGTTTGCAGGAGCAGGCGAACCATTGTGCATCCCTAAAGATGGTGGGCCAGTAATACCCTACAAGCAAGATCTTAATGGCAGTGCAACGTCTAGCATAGTGGCCCCCACAAGGGCCCTCATGAGCATCCTGGAGGATGTGCAGCGTATCATCATTGGGGACACACCATCGAACCAAGCCATCTATGCACACCTTGTAAAGGTGGTCATTGATTTCCATGAAATGCTTGGCCTTATGGAGAAACTATTGTTTTTGTCGATGGTTCCACTCCTTTGGCAACTCTTGAGTGGTGAGGTAGGTGAGGATGTGGCTGAACCTAGGGAATTCCTTGGGCACTTGCGGATCAACCGCACCTGTGAAGAGGAGTTCATTTGGGAATTGGTTGGATAAGGGCTCCTCCTCTTTTGCATCATCCCATCACAACCGAGACAAGTGGTTAGCAACCACATTCTTAGTCCCCTTCCTATCTACCATGGTAAGATCAAACTCCTAAAGAATCACTAGCCACCGGATTATGCAAGGGCTCACCATTGGTTTGTTCATCAGGAACTAGATAGCACTGTGCTCAGTATGCACAAACACCTCGTATCCAAGCACATAGTGCTGGAATTTGTCTAAGGCGAACACCACCACCATTAACTCCTTTTCTGTGATGGTGTAGTTCAACTAAGCACCAAAAATTCTATGGCTTACATAGTGGATATAATAAGGACATTTTTGATCATCACACTGTGTAAGCATGGCTCCCATGATGAAGTTGGATGCATCCGTCATAATGTGAAAGGGTCTAGACCAATCAGGGGCTCGTAGAATTGGATTTTCTACGAGTTTCTGTTTTAGCACTTGGAATGTAGACTCGCACTCGTTGGTCCAGATGAATGGAGCATCCTTCTTGTCAGCTCTACCAATGGCTTGGCGATCTTTGAGAAGTTTTCAATGAATCACCGATAGTAACCAATGTGTTCAAGGATGATCAAACATCTTTGACGGTACTTGGTTGACAGGTAATTCCTTGGATAATCCTAATATTTTTAGGATCTACACTGATCCTTGTTTGTGAGATGCAATGCCCCAGCATGATGCCCTCTTGTACCATCAAATGGCTCTTCTGTCAATTGAGCCACAGATGGGTGTCTACACAGCTCTTCAAAACCTACTCTAGATGGTCCAAGGCTTGCTCAAATGTGGTCCCATAGGTGGAGAAGTCATCCATGAAGACTTCCACACCATTGCCGATTTGTTACTGGAAGATGCTTAGGACAAGGCGTTGGAACGTAGTGAGCGCATTGCAGAGGCCAAAGGGCATCTTCTTGTATGTGAAAGTCCCCCATGGACTCGTGAAAGTAGTTTTGGCTTGGTCCTCTGGTGCTATTTGGATTTGGTTATAACCACTATAACCATCCAAAAAGTTGTAGTAGCGGTGCCCTGCTATGGTGTCCAACACCTGGTCCACAAATGGGAGCGGGAAGTGGTCCTTGAAGGTCGTCATATTGAGCAATAGGAAATTAATACAAACCCTCCACTTGTCACCGTTTTTGGGCATGATAATGAGTGGGCTAACCCATTCGCTATCGGCAACAGAATAAATGAATCTTGCCTTTAGCAACTATTCAATTTCATCTTTTACAACTTGCTTCAATTTGGGATTCAACCATCTTTGTGGCTGTCATCGTGGATTCATGGAAGGGTCAAGATAGATCCGATGTTGGCAAACCCTAGGATCAACTCCAGTCAACTCAGGATATGACCATGCAAATGCAACAACCCATTTTTTTACCATCTCCAGCAACTTCTTCTTTTGTTCTGGATCAAGGGTGGCATTAATGATTACCGATTTTCCATTTTTCAAAAATGCATCCTCTAAGTGAACTGGTAAATACTTTAACCCAAGGGGCTTTTATTTGAAGCTCTCAGGGATTTCTAGCTTCCCCCAGTCATCTTGGTCATCAAAAGTGGAGACCTATTGATGAATCTCCTCCATTTCATCTTTGCTATTGATGTCGGCTTGTACAAGCCCATTTGATGGTTCTATGCATAAGGTGCTGCTAGTAGGACCAACTGTCAGCCACTAGGTGCCTTCTTGGTTAGTGGCTGCTACGTACAAGAATTATTGAACAGGTGATTCCTTAGTACATCGGCTGCATGCTTGAAGGGATATCTACTTAGCGGACAATAATTGCTACATGCAGTTGCACCCTGAGTCACTGTATGCGATGCATGGAACGCATTTCTTCTCGACCTTCTTGAAAGGATTTTCCTTTAAAATTTCAAGGGATAGATTGCGGAGGCCTAGTCGTGCATCCACCATGCTTATCTAGGCCCTTCCCATGATGATTGGAAAGTTCCCCTTGTAGTTCTCTACACGGATGACTAGGAAGTCAGTAGGATAGGACCACCCATAGACGGTGGTCACAATGTCCTCCACAAATCCCAAGGAAACGATGATGGACTGGTTTGCTAACTCGACCCAGATGTTGCTCTTCTTTAGCAGGGGCAGGTTCCAGTTCTTGTACATATCATGAGAGATCAAATTGATCCCTGACCCTGAGTCCAAAAGAGCTTTGCATGGCTCATTCCATGCCACCTGAAGATAGATGAGGGGGTTTTCCGGATCAGTTAATTTCTAGGGAAGGTGACCTACCTTGATCCAGTCGGTCACAGCATGTGTGAGCATGACCATCTAGACATTGGAGTGCTGTTGTTGTTGTCTTTGAGGCTGCTCAGGTGGTGGAGTAGTGGAGGCGCTTGTAGGTTCAAAGGCACTTGCCATAGGTGTATGTGAGGGTATGTTTAAATTGTTGGGTTAGAAAAAAGGGCGTTTTCATGGCTTGGGTTTCGATCCATTCAGTTGAGGTGCCAGTTGCAGGTTAACAGCCCTCGTAGCATTTCGTTGTTGCAGTTGTGGCAGTATCTCTCCTTGCATCGGAGGTGTAGGTGGCAGTTGAGTGGGGTGTTGTGGAGGAGTGGCAGGAGAAGGTGATGGAGGGTAAAAGAGATGTGGGTTTTCTCCCCAAGGTGATGAAGATTGAGGGTGAAAATACTTCAGGGATGGTAATGACATTGAAAGGCCGCATGGCTGGAAGAGTCCCTTGGAGAGACCAGTTGCTGAACATAGTACCCATAGGGATCTGGCTATTTGTAAGGGTACTGCTACCTTGGAGGTGGCATCCCCCATGTTTGTGGGTGCTACCACTGTTGGAAGTATTCATATGGTTGCAATGGTGCTCCACTTGGATAGTAGCCTTGCTGCTGCTAGTGGAACCACCGAGAATTACTTTGTGGATAAGGAAACCTTCAGGGTATTTGCCATTGTTCCAAGTGAGGGTTTAATGTGTACACCCCAGAATCTTGAAGATGTGACACCACAAGACAACATCCCTTAGGATGTTCATATTAGCATATGCCACATTCATCATCCTCCTCGGTGTTAGAGTCTGCAACCAACTCTGCTATAGCAACCTTACCCTTTCCTTTATATTGGACATGTTCAACTTCCTTCTTCTTGCGCTGATTGTGGTCGTTACCTCATTCTCTGGACTCCTTTACGATTTTCAACACACTTCAAAGAGTCCCACATCTTATCCACCTTTGTCGAAATTTCAGATGTGAACTTTTGTAACGGCAAGGTCTTTTGGTTTACCGTTGCTTCCAGTGATGATTCTTCCTCCTCATCACAGAAATCGACTGCCCTTTTTTTGAGGGAAGGATCTCGGTTGAATTCTTCTGCACTCTCCTTTTTTCTAGGTTCCCTTCCTCCTTGGCCACCTGTTCAATGAGGCATTGCAATTGATGGGCCCTTAGCTTTGACAGTCATCCCTGGGCATACACGCCAAGGGTCTTTCGCATTTCAAAATGGAGCCCATCAATGATGTGGCAAAGCTATGCCCACTGAGAGTAACCATGACCAAGGCATCGATGCAACAATGAGTAGTACCTACTCATGGCGGCATCCAAGGGTTCATGATTCCCTTGTTTCTAGCCTTGGATTTGCTGTCTCAGGTTCACCACTCTAGAGTACATTTGATACTTGTCATTGAAAATTTCAAGCATCGTACTCCATCTTCTGGTTGATTCTAGCTCCAAGGATCAGTACCAACTCTCTACTTCTTTGATGAGTGTGCGAGAGAATAGCTTCAGCCTCTACCAATCATTGTCAATGTTTTGTAGGGTGTAGGCGTCATGGAATGCCTGCAGGTGAGTCTGCGGATCACAATTGTATCCCCCTTCAAATATGGGGATGTTGTTCATATCAACCTGCTTGATTGCCTCAGAGATCTGGAGCATACTCTGGGTAGCCAATAACGGCTCATCTGAATCATAGTCCTGCTGGGGATCATGATGTCTATGATAATTCTGGCTATCCCTCCTTTCATGCCACTGAGAATCACATGATTGTTTGTGCATTTCCTCACGTTGCTCCTTTCGATCCTTCTGAACCTTTTTGTCCTCGGCCTTTTGCTTCCTCCTACCTCAGTTATGATCAGAGCCTGAGCTGGATGAAGGAGAAGGAGAGTGAGAGGATGGAGAAGAAGGAGAGGGATCTCTCCCTCTACCCTAATGATAGTCCCGATCGTCCCGTTCATCATTGCTATGTGACCCTCCATCCCCTTGGGGATCTTGGCCACCTAGATGCTTGGAATGAATCATGGATTGGAGAACCTATTGCCCCAAGAGAAGTTCGGTTGAATGGGTGTCATGAAAGATGGGATCCCCATCATCTAGCAGCCCTTGCAAGAATAAGGGGTTACTGAATTATTTTCCCTTCAACTGTTCATATTTGTCTGCCTACTACTAATATCTTGCTTGTTGAGCCTTAGTGGGATGATAGTCCCAGTAGTCATGGTCCTCCATGACATACTCTGCTCCAAGGTCCTAGATGCCCAATCTACCCAGATTGTGAAACAGCATTGCAGGAGCCGATTAGTCGGGAGGGTATACAATATTTCCCTCCATGTCCCACCATCGTAGATGCTCATCCTGATGTAGGATGAATGTGAAATCAGGGACGTACTCATCGGGATGCTTGTACACCACCCGACACTCCTATGGCACTTGTGGGGTGGATATCTCCCTCCTGCGAGAATACATATTGGACATTAGATGGTCCATGTAATTGATGTACCTTACTACTAACTCTAATTCGCCTAGCGTGTGTAAATATTTCTATCCTGGGTCTGTTCCAACGACTTGAATGATAATTTCACTAAGGTTAGATGATGCATATAAGACTTAACATTCCCTGGCAACGGTGCCAATGATGAGTAGCTAGGTACCCCTACGCCCAACCATACAAATCATGGGCGTTCACACTTGACTTGGTTGAATTCTGTAGACTGTAAGCACTTAACATACACCAAACCCTAACCAGTGAAACCCTTGGGTTAGAACAGTCGTTGTCTTCCTAATCTTACTTGTGATGTTCTAATTATGATGGTTAAGTGAGATTAAGGCTAATGATTTTTATATCTTTTTGCATATCATTTGGCGGCTAATTAAGGTATGAAAAGTAAGGAATAAACTATTATCTAATCTATGATTATCCTAGCTTATACTCTAACTATTCCTAGCATAAGTATCTAATCCCATCTTTCGAGCACGTTCTGAGCATATCCTGACACTTCTGGGTTACCAGACGTTAAGCATCACTGGGCTTACCAAGTGTTCGATTTACGTTCAAGATGGTCGTACTTATGGCCTTTACAAACTATCAATAAGCGATAGTGATCAAGATAACAATAATAGAAACTTAAGTAATCAACATGTAACTAACAAAGCATAAACATCTTAAACTATTGAATGCATAAAATAGCTAAGTCCAATTGCTACAAGGAATTCTTGAACAGTTCATCTTTATTGCCGTCACACTAATGGGCTCAGATACATCAATGCTCGAATAAAGAGCCGATCACTTTTCTTACACCTACTGTGGGCACTTGGAAAATATTCTATCTCTTGCGGTAACAAATTGTAAAAGCTTCGCTACAACTAATTGAAAGATGTCTAAATGAGGCAGAAGGCCCTCTTATTTATAGGTCAAGATAGGCGGCTGCATAAACGGGGCCACGTTAACGTAGGAAGGCTACGTCAACAGGCCCACGTCGACGCGGTCGCATATATGTGGCCTAGTCAACACAGTGACTTAACGACACTTCATCAGCTACGGATAGTGATTCAGATGATGATGGTGGATGTGATGTTTGCTAGTATGCACATCCTAAGGGATGTTACCTAGTTGTATCACACTTGCAGGAATCTGGGATGTATTCCTTGCATCCATGACTTGCACAAAGGAAAACATCCAAAATATTGCCTTATCCACAAGGCAATCATTGATAGTTCCACCAACAACAGCAATACTATCCAAGTGGAACTCCTCTGCAACCTTACAAAGTATATCAGCAATGTAAGCAATCACAATCATGGGCATTGTTACCTCCAAGATAACAATACCCTTACTGGAAACTAGATCCCTACGGTTATTATGTTTAGCAACCTTCATATCCAAGGGACTCCTTTGGTCATATTGCTGCTTACCAGTCTCACCACTACCCTCTTGAAACATATCAATCACCCTATCCAAGGAGGGATACCACCTACTACCCTCATGTACCTCTTGTTCGTACACCTACTCCTCCACCTCTTGCACAACTACCACCTACTCCATCCATGTAGGATGAATTGCCTCACAACCATAGCAAAGGAACACTACAAGGGAATTTAACCTATAATTAGTTAACCCATCCAATAGGTTGGAACCACGAACAAAGCAAAGATCCTTCTTTGGACCTTGCAGACCACCAAAGCCCTCGAATACATTAGTGGTTGGTAACCCTGCTCCTCCATCTTCCTCTATTTCTTCTTTATTTGAGTTCACTTCAAACCAAAATCCCTCTCAAATCCATACTGTAATGCTGACATATGTTGTATTTGATTGGATTCGAGCTAGTAACCTACCTAGAAAACTAGCTGATCTTGGGAGCCCCTAGTTTACTTGCAAATTGCTGAGAATGAGCCTTGCAAAGCTCTTTTAGATTTTTGTTCTAGTGTTAATCTAATCTTGCATGAGATGTACATAATGTGAAGCCTTCCTCCTTTGAAGAAGAACAACATTTGGTTAGAACTGGTAGACCAATCCATCAATGTTCCATTAGGACTAGTTGAAGACATCATCACTACCATTTGTAGGGGGGCATATCCAGCTAATTTCCTAGTAATTAAAGTGGAGAACTGCAAGGGGAACTTTCCAATCATCATGGGAAGGGTGTGACTAAGTACTATTGATGCCAAAATGGGCATTAGAGATCTTTTCTTGGAGATATCAAAATAAAATAAGTTTGGAAAGATCAAAAAGAAGAGAGTTCCATGTATTGTGTATAGCGATTCAAAGTGCCATTGTGTGCAAAAGTTATGGTTAGTAAGCAAACATCTATCCTTGCATGTAAGTAGTGTGCACCAAAAGATGAGATCTAGAGATGTCTCTATGTAGTAGCCACAAAACAAGAGGGCACCCAGTGGTTGACAGCTAATACAAGCAATAGTATATTATGCATGGAACCGACTAAGGGCCTAATGTATAAATAAGTTGCAAGTATGGATGAACTTGAGTAAGTTCATCACTAGCTCTCCGAAGGAGCAAATGATGATGTCAAGTGGGATGAGCTGGAAATTTCTGATAATTTTAAACAAAAGCCCTTTGAATTGAAAACGCTACTAGCTGCAGCGGTTGACTATTGTACCAAGTGGCCAGAAGCAGCAACCATCGCTGACTGTACATCCACCACTGCTACTCGATTTGTACAACAAAATGTTGTAAATAGGTTTTGATGAGTGGCAAGGTACCCCTACACTCAACCATACGAATACGAGCATTACACACACGATCTGGTTGAACTCCGTAGATGGACTAGTTGTGGCATCTAGACAGTTAGCCTTAGGTCGTAGTTCATTATCTTCCCACCTGGACTAGTATTAGCTTTGTCACATATGGTTTAGTCCAGAGTGAGGTGTATGATGTGTTTCTATGCTAATGCTACTCTTGAGGACAATGGAAAGTAATATCGACTAAGCTAAGAGAGAAAGGGTGAGAGAGAATCTAAGCTAGCCTAAGTGGGATGAGCATTCATTTCTCGATTATCTGTACACATCTTGGAATTCATGCATGACTACCACTAGGATTACCAAGCACAGATCCTAGGTATGCTACTGGGTTACCAAGTAGTCACACTTAAATGCTCGTAATCAAGTCGTACTCATTTCACGTTTAACAGGAGTTTAAGTGTGAGAGGAGATTAACTAGGAAAGCGGTAAATAATAATTAGATAAATAATTAATTAAACTAAGTGAATGCTGCAATGATGAAGTAATCTTGATCTTTATTGCCAGTCATGTGCTTGTCCAAGTACGTCATAGTCAAATAAAGGATGCCGTACAATTACATTCATCACACTATGGGCATACACTAGGAGGAAAAGGGTTGAGAGGAAAAACAGAAACTAAAATCAAAACTTAACTCTAAAAACTAACTCCTCCTATCGGAATTATCTACCTATTATTTATAGATGAGGAGATAGACTACGATATCATGGCTAGGCTAAATGGTGACTCATCATACCCCCATGACTGAATGAAAACTCGTCCTCGAGTTACAGTGATTACATAGTGGATAGGTATGGGATTATTGGATAGCTAAAATGGGTTTATGCCACAATTTGGAGTCAAAAAAATTGAGACAAAACATAAAGAATGTGCTACAGCTACAAAATTGGTGGAACTCATGTAGTTCCTGGTGGCAATGGCTCCTCCATAGGTGCTTTCCCCTTATCTTGTGCTCTAGGTCTTGGGGCTTGATGGCGTTGAAGTATGGCTTGGAGTTTCTCCTCTTCGGTTCGGGAATCTTGTGCCATCCATGCTAATGTTCTAATGTTTGATGGAGTCAGCACTTCCCATAGGTAGGGTAGTTATAGAAACATTTGATTTGCCTTAACATACCATGCTGCAAATACCCATCATTCCTTCTCATAGGCTCTGGCTTTGTCTCTGTATTCTTGAAAATCTGCAAGCCATCAAGCCAAATCTGTTGCGACACCTTTTTGGCCTTGATAGCTTGCCTTCACCACCTCAAGTTCAAAATTTGCAATCTCCAGTTTTTGCAATATCTTCTTGCGTTCTGCAAATTCTGTTTCATATTTGATGTAGGTGGTAGCTACCTGTTGCTCGAGCTCTGTTCTCGGGCATCCTACTATTAACATGGCAAGGTTGGCATATTGCAAGTTTGCCAACTCCATGTATTCTATAAGATCTTGGATCTGCAGGTCCTGGTTCTTAACTTCCACTTGGTGGGAAAATGCATATGTGTTCAATATGGCCCACCAGTCAGTGTGTTACACACTGATAGCATTGATGTGGGCCTTGGCCATATGGATCTCCTTCTTAAGGATCTGTTTGTACATCCCCACCTAGTCCTGGAAGTGCTCCTTTAGCTTTTCATGTTGTTTAGCCTCATTTTGCCATGCACTTATTTCGATAGCTGTCTTTTGATGGATTTTGCTTACCTCCTTCATTGAGAGGGTTCGATTCTCCCTGGCTAAATGGCTCATGTCTTGGTTGACTCGGATGAACTGTTCTTGCAACTGATGGAAATGTTCTTTGAGAACATTCTTTTGCTTCTCCACAGACGTCAACCGAAGGTTGTCAGCAACAAACTACTTGTTTTCCTCCTATAAGGCTTTGAGTGCCTTGATATGTGCATGAGTTTATGCCTGTGCTGCAAAGGCAGCCCAAACAGCCTTATCTTTTTCTTCTTCCACCTTTTTATTCTCCATTAGTAGCTTGGTTAGTTGCTTAGTTTTAAAATTGTCTAGCTGGTCTACGGGAACAAATTGCAAAGGGGCCCATTGTGCTGCTTGTAGGGCCACGAGCCTTTCTTGCAATTTTTGCACCTCTACTTTAGCATACTCGACCCTTACTTTTATCAAGACCAGCTTTCCCTTAGTGGAAATGAGATTTGATTGAATTGCTGTAACATCTTGAGGGATGTCAAACAGAGACGTCATTACTTGTCCTGTTTGTAGAAATTGATCAAACGCATCCTCATGTTCTACAGGAGTCATTGAGGTTCTGGCCAAGGTTTGAGCATCCTGTGCTCCTATGAGATCTACCAGTGGTACAACAGATACATTGAAAGATTCTTTGATGTGGTTTGCAACCACTTCTATGGCTCCCACTACATCCTGGTGTTGCATGACCACCACTGTGGCTCCTTCACTAGTTTCTAATTACACTTGGAAAGATGCAGTGTTTCCCAAGATCTATTATGACCAAGTACTTTCCCCTCCTCCTATGTGGATGGACACTTCACCCCTTGCACTATTCAAAGAAATCGTGGGCTGTATGACATCGTTAATGACGCGAAAGAGATTTACATCATCACGACTTCCCCAACTGATTGTCTCAATGATGGCCTTGAGGTGGCTCATTGACAGTTTGTAATCTTGTGGTGGCAATGGTTGATCCTGGTCTGTGCTAGGCCCTGCTTCCTGTTGTTGGTTGGGTCCCATACAAGTTGAGTTGCAGTTGGTTCAACCTTTTATTCTTCTTCTTGTTTTGGTCCCAGCGTCTCACCAGTGATTTTCCTTGTGGTTGGTGGCTTTAACAATTCAACATATGAAGCATTTTGTGCTTTTTGGAGGACATCATTAGTGTACCCCCTGATACCATCACATTGGCATAGCTTCCTGATAAGGCAAGGGAAGGGCAATGCCATCTTCCCTATCTTCCGTTCCTCGAACCGCCTTAGGATCTCTGTCAAGTATAGATGAGGCAAGTTAGCATTAACCTTTTCCATTAGCACTACACATCCTCTTGCCACATATGTTGAGATTCTTTTTAAGCCCTTCATGGGGAAGAGGTGATATGTTCCAATTTTAAAATAGATCCTCTCTTCCATCGTCAACTCTCTAGATGTCTTATCCCTGCCATATGCCCTTTCCAACTAAACTCGTCACACATCGGGGTCTAAATGGGTAGATAATTGAGCAACCTTGGGCCCTGTATTTAGAAGGTTTAATACTTCAAAAATGGCCTACATAGAGAAATTGACTATCAAACCACAAATATTAATGATGGTGCCTTGTTCTTTGTTGTGCCAGAATTGGTATGTCTCCCTTAGGTACCAACCACCGCTTTCAGAGAGGGTAGGCCATAAAGAAGACCCTTTGAGGTGATCCCTAATAGCCTTAGGAGAAAATTCTATAAAAGATTCAAATTTTAATTCCACAATCATTGTAGCAAATGTGGATCTTTCGTGGATAGCCTGAACACAATCCTGGGGCAACGTGAGATGTTGTCCTTGTTCAGGCGCTACAGCAGCTCCTCCTTTTGCCTACCTGGACTGTGTAGTAGCAAGGTCCTCTTGATGAGTGCTAAATGATTTTTTCTCCTTCTCTACATGTTTTTTGGTAGGATCTTGTCTTCCTCCTCTCCTAGGTCATTTGTTTCCACCTTGAGCAGGACCTTTTCGTTATTCTCATTTCAGGGCCATCTGCAATCACACGGGCCAAGCGTTAGTAAGGTTGTTTTCAAAGTTAAGTTATACCTTATTGCTTGCCTTAATTAATTTACTTTATTTCTGTGTGATGTTAATTATTGGAAGGACATGTCCCTGAAAGGTTATAATGTTGAGTCCTCTTTGCTTAAGTGGTTTCCAAGTTTAATTTTCTGGTATAGCTAAGGGAATGAGATTATTTTTGACACATTTTATTCTTAATTTTGCAACTAATTATCCTTAAATATGTCCTTCGGGCGATGATGAATTCCAAAAAATTTATGTGCTATTTGGTGTGTGCCCCTTCCCCATGACTAAGGTGAACACTTTGGGTTCAAGTAGGTTCAGATAGAATAAAAATTGGAGCACTAGCAAGTGAGATATATGTAGAAAAGAAAGGGTACCACAATTGCAAATCGAAGAGAAAAATTCAAAAAACTCCCCTACGTGAATGATG
>MNCI01005996.1:262527-276754 GCA_015680685.1 Gnetum montanum
CATGTATGATACATCGTGTATGTGATATCGTGACCCTAGTGATATTTGGAACAATGAAAGATACCGAATTTTTTAAGATTTTCTTGAAATTAATGTTGTAAACTTAGAACACTGGGCTATTGTTAAGAGGTTCTAGGATAATTCAATTAGTTCGAAAGGCAAAAATAATTATGATGGTGTGGAATTTATCAATAAGGACCTTGGATGGGAGAAAAAGGCTATAGGAATGTTAAATCAGAGGGATAGTAATAAGGGAAAGAAAATCATTGCCAATATGCAGAGGGTAGTAAATGGTGTGTGGAAGATGGTTCATGAGTGCAAATTACAAAAATTATGCAAGTGGATCCTTCCCAAAGCAGGTTCCAACCTTTAATGCCCTTGTGTACTCACACTTAAAAGTGTCTGTGGGCACTAGAAGGGTTAAATGTAATCCACACTAATTCAAAAAAACACACACATGTAAACATCAGTGGAATGAGGTAAGAGTTCTATGCCATACAAGACATGAACCACAATTATATGAACAACGAGGTGAGACAGACTATAGAAGGGATTGTAGAGATTGGGACATGAGGTAACTGACCTAGGGCATAGTGAATCCTGCGTGTAAAGCATGATTAATGTGTCATTAACCCGTCGTTCCAAGATCAGGACCAAGTACATTCCTCTAATCAGTGACACCACATTGTTTTATCCCATGATGAACGACTAAGAGAGTACCAAAACAACCAGGCGTACAATCACTTGGCATTTTATTCAAGGGAGGAGTGATTTTTGCTTTGTGGCAGTTCCTTTTTTTTTTGATTGCTGAATCCAGAGAAGCCACCAACCTTCAGGCATGGGTGCATGTCCTTCCAGTGGAACCCCCTAGAACAACATTGGATTTTTGAGTTCCCTTTTGATTACTCTTACTCCCATTTTTTGTTAAATCTACAAGGATCTTAGTACAACCACGTTGCATGATAACTCCCACAGATGTTACCAAAGAGAATCCACAAGTCCCCTTGATGTCACACCCTAATCATTCCCTCTTGATCTATCCTTCTTCATTCTGGGTACAATGAATACAAAATTAATTTTAAGTTTCAAATATGTCAAGAATATCATTGTACCCTTGAACAGAACCTTTTATTTGTAGAGTGGATGAGTGGGTGTAATGGGCTCACTGTCCAGATAATTAACCACTTAAGATTTGATAACATAGAACACACCTCAACTAACGAGCCACATGAAAATTTATTCATAGATGAGATTACTTATAAAAACATAAAGATACAAAGAGATAGAAAGATAAAACAAGAAATTGAAAAATGAAAATTTGGAAAACAAAAAGTTGTAAAATTAAAGAAAATGAAAAGTATTTATTAATCCTGTTGGCTATTAAAATGGGGGATATCCCCCATAACTAAACGATTGAGCATGGCGAGGATTAACAAATGAAAGATGAGGATCTTTGCATGCTGGAAATATTGGAACTTGGTCATACTTACCCCTTTGGGGTTCACACACCTAATTGTAGTAAGCATAGTGGGACAATTTATGAGATGTGGTTCTCGAATAAAGAGTTGACCCACTATGATAATTGAGACCATAAGATGTTATGCAAGGATCGGGACATTGCCCTCCATGACTATGTTCATTGGGCCATATGGTTGTTGGAGTGTTGATTTGTGGCCCTGATAAAGTAACATGAGGTGTTGGGTTCGATGCACCATAGTGTTAGACTTGTGCTGAGTTAGAGGATGTAGTGGCCTTGGAATTGTATTGTCCCTTCCTAGGGTCATTTCTAAAGAAGGGATGCCTTCGATGTTGCTGAGGTCTCTCACTACTATTGGCAATAGTAGCACAAGTAATGTTTAGGGGTTGTTGCTGTGGTGCAGACACCTTAGGAACAGTTGGTGGTGATGTAGAAGGAGGGAAAGGATGAGAATGTTGAAAATTAGGAGAAGTATAAGGTGCACAAGGTAGTGGTTGTGTTGAGGACATGGTCTGATAGTATTGAGGAGAATGGTAATGTGGTGAGATAGAGTATGTTGGCCCAGTTGGGGAAACAAGATGTTGAACTAGATAAGACTTTGGATTCTGATGATACGAAGGGTGTCTCCAGTTTGGGGATGGCTTCCACCATGACTGGAATTGTTGCCACTGTGATTGAACACAATATCTCTGTATGAACTCTGGGTGTAACGTGCTTCCCCAATGCTCATATAAATGTAATAATATTGGACATTGGCCCTTGGGGTGATCGTATAGGAAAATGTTGCATTCATATGTATGATTGATAGTTGAGATTTTATTTTCTTCATCCCTTCTTTCCGATTATCTAACGATATTTTGTCCTGCTTCTCGGGTTGTCAAAACTTTATCTCCAATAATATCAATATATTCTCCACACTTTTTATGTGTCCATTCCAACATCTTATTGATCTTTTCATTGAATTCTTTCAATGATTGTTATACCAGAAAAGATGGTTCTTTCCCCTTGTGATAGGTTGATTTCTCCTTTTTATGATTATGGGCCTTTGTTAAGTTGAGATTTTGGTCCTATTGATGTTTGTCAACACTCTCCCATCTAGTCATTTCTCCTTCTTATTTTACCATCCACTTAATAAGCTCTTGGACTTGATGGGTTCATAGTTCATATAGTTGACCTTGGGCATACATTCCTAAGGTCTCTCTTGTTTCATCACAAAGCCCATCAATGATATGGTACATTAGCCTTTCCTCGGAGAACTCATGGCCTGGACATTTGTTTAACAATGCATACTATCTTTCTAAGGCCATGTCCAAGGGTTCATGTTATGCTTGTTTCCACTCTTGGATTTGTTTTCTTAAGGCTAACACTCTTGCGTAGGTTTGATATCTTTCACTAAAGAGTTCTACCATTGTTGGCCAATGTCGTATTGAATTTGGTTTTAATGATCTATACCATACTTTTGCTTGGCCAACGAGTATCATAGGAAAGAGCTTAAGTTTTTACCAACCTTTATCAATGTTGTTCATTGTATAGGCATCATAGAAGGCTTGTAAATGTTGATGCATATCTAAGTCATAGCCTCTTGAAAAATTAGGGAAGTTGTTTAAATCGAGCCTGGGTAGGCGGTTCTCTTTACGATGACTTTGGGAGATTCGAACAACCTCTTGTATTTGCATTAAGCTTGTAGTGGCCAGTAGGGATTCATCGTCATTGGGTAAGTTATGCTTTCATGCATTGGGATGATGTTGCCTTCATTTATGTTTATAAGAAACCCCTACTTCAGGTTGTGTACTCCAATCTTCATTATCATATAATTCATTGGTTCTCCAATGAACTTCCTCACTAGATGTGGCATTATTATAGTCTTGTAGGAGAGGCATGATTGTGAAGCTGTGTGTGAATTCATATGTGAATTTTTGTAATTAATTCTTCTTAAAAGATATATCATTAATTCCTATACAGTGACCTTGTATGATATAACTAATCTAGATAACTAGCACTGTCCCTGGCAACAACGCCAATGATGAGTGGCGAGGTACCCCTACACTCAACCATACAAATACGAACGTTACATGTGCGATCTAGTCGAACCCCATAGACGAACTTGTTGTGGCATCTAGATAGTTAGCCTTAGGTCGTAGTTCATTGTCTTCCCACTTGGACTAGTATTAGCTTTGTCACGTATGGTTTAGTCTAGAGTGAGGTGTATGATGTGTTTCTATGCTAATGCTACTCCTGAGGACAATGGAAAGTAATATCGACTAAGCTAAGAGAGAAAGGGTGAGAGAGAATCTAAGCTAGCCTAAGTGTGATGAGCATCCATTCTTTGATTATCTGTACACATATTGGACTTCATGCATGACTACCACTAGGATTACCGAGCGTAGATCCTAGGTACGCTACTAGGTTACCAAGTAGTCACACTTAAATGCTCGTAATCAAGTTGTACTCATTCTACGTTTAACAGGAGTTTAAGGGTGAGGGGAGATTAACTAGGAAATTATTAAATAATAATTAAATAAATAAATAATTATGATGAAGTAATCTCGATCTTTATTATTGGTCATGTGCATGTCCAAGTACGTCACACTCGAATAAAGGATGCTGTACAATTAGATTCACCACACTGTAGGCATACATTGGGAGGAAAAGGGTTGAGAGGAAAAATAGAAACTAAAATCAAAACCTAACTCTAAAACCTAACTCCTCCTATCAAAATTGTCTACCTCTTATTTATAGATGAGGAGATAGGCTATGATATCGCGTACGCGATATCGCGACTAGGTTAAATGGCGACTCATCAGGTTTGTTGTACCTCGTGTGCTAATTTTTGATAATGGAACCCATTTTATAGGTGCCACTTTCTAGAAGCTAATGCAACACTTGGGGGCTAACATAAACTCACAACACCATATCACCCCCAAGCCAATGGCCAAGTTGAAGTTACTAATCAGGAGATTACGAAAATCTTAATGCGTACCATTAGCAAATACCGAAGGGATTGGAGCACTAATTAAATAATTCCCTTTGGGCTTATCGCTCTACATGGAAGCTTCCCATAGGTTATTCTCCCTATGAGCTTATGTATGGAAAACTACCAACTTTGCCCATCCAATCCGAGCTCCATACGCTCTCCACAACCTATGACCTTGACCTAGATCTAAGCCTAGCATAGAAAGAACAATTAATGAGTCTCAACTTGCTAGATGAAAATCAATTAATGGCCCTATCATCCAATGAGATGAATAAGGCATTAACAAGAAATGTCATGATCTTAGAATAAGAAAAGTAAAGTTTCAACTAGGAGACAAGGTTCTTTATTGGAATCCTACGCATGTACCCCAACAAACCAAATTCCAAACATTGTGGGAGGGACCTTACATCATAGATGAAACTTTTTCATCTGGGGCCATGATCATCTACAAACCTAATAGCCCAAACAAGAAATAACTAGTCAACATCTAACAAGTAAAAATTTTCCATGAGCCCAAGCCAACCAATGCAAAAAACACCTCGTCAGATGGACAACCATGCTCAATTTTTTGGATCTTTCCCTTCCAACTTAGTTATAGGGGAGAAGGCCACTCATACTAACACTTTATGTGGCTCCTCAGTTTTTGATTTTTTTTGTTTTACAAATTTTTGGTTTTACAACTTTTTGTTTTCATCTTCTTTGTTTTACATTTTTTTTATTTTACATATTTGTATTTTTAAGGTTATTAGTCTTTTCTTAGTTTTTTTTACACCATCATTAATATAATTCAATATCTATTATCTACTCTTTTACTTTCTTTTATGGTTATATTTGCTTATGTTTGGTGTGTTTCTTTACTTTTTCTACTAATAAGGTGGTAGGTACAATGGTAATGCATTACTCAATGGTGGTATGTTTCATTTGTAATTTGATTGTTGATGTTTAGTTTCTGACTTCGATGGTTGTTACTGATGACTAGGACATGGTTTCTTTTCATGTCATAGGCAGTGAGTCCACATCATCCACCCATCCACTTACTCTATGGTTTTCCCTGTTTCAAAAGCATGCAGTCTCTTTTTCATTAATGGAACTTGAATAAATTGGTGACTTGTGTAGTTTTTGGAATTGAGAAGGAATCAAAGGTTTGTACAAGGTGTGGCATTCAAAGGGATGTAGTGTTCTTTGTTCTTTTCTATTTTCCTATGTGCAAGAGTGTTCTCATAAGCTTCTCACCATTCTACGTCATTTCACAATAGGAAGTCAAACAAGTCCTTGCATGGTGTGGTCCTCATCACAAAAAAATATAAAAAAAATATGAGGATTCAAAGCACACCCCTTGGACAAAATAAATGCAAAAATCACATGGGTCTTTGCATGGTGTGGTTCCCATAAAAAAACATGGGAATTCAAAGCACACCCCTTAAATCAAATAAAAGGGCTATAAGCACTAGTTATGAGACTTGTCTTGTCTCCTCTAACTAAGGCCCTTTCTCACTTCCTATCTTCTCTCCCATTTGGAATGGTGGTTGTTTTGTGGGTGCATTCTTATATTTCAAGAGATGAACTTGTCTTAGAATGTTGATGCAAATTCACTGAAAGTGGTTGGTTTTGATTTGGACTAAGGAAGGATCCTACCAAGTCAATTAATCAAAAACTTCACAAGAGGCTGTATGTGACCATAATTATGAACTCCATTCCACTTTATCTATCATCCATCTATGCTTTCCATATCTCACCTCACTACCAATTTCATGTTTTGATTCAGTGTTCTAGTTTGATGTGTCAGGTTTCTCAATTAGTTACTTTCAAGTTTTTGCACTTAACTTTTCATAATCATCAATCATTCATGGAGCCCATGGACTCCTTGATTTGAAGTTATACAAGGGCATAAAAGGCCTATGCCTACTTTGGGGAGGACCCACTTACATATCTTTTGATTTGGTTAAGTTAAGTTCTTTACCCTTAGACATTGTTACAATAAAATTCTTTTTATTTACCCCATCCATGTCATCCAAATTGTACATACCTTCACAACTATTTATAATGAATTTTTATTGTTGTGAATACCCTCTTTTCACTACTCCTTGTATTAAGCTTTTTCTAAATTGTATGGATCGCTTCTCTTATTTAACCCATTTGTCAGTATTTCCACTAACAATATTAAGCAATCAATCTATCACAATCACAACTTGGCTAGATAAAATCACCGATGAGACAAGGTATTCAGAAATTATTTATGTACTATATATACTAATCCTTAGCTTTTTTATGATTGCAGTGGGAAGTGTGGACTGGAAGCAGGACTATCATCATCAGGGAGGATGTAACCATATCACTCATGGGAGATTGTTCATGACTGCTAGATCTCTTCTACCTCTCCCTCATTCTTCTTTTGCCAAGAGGGGTTGGATGTCCTTTGGATCCATTGGTGTTCTTTTCTAATTATCATGAACACCAATTTTGTACATAATTGTAATATTGTATGCTTGGGCACTTCTGTATTTGTCTATTTTCTCTATGTCACTCTACATGTCAATCAAATATGTCCATACCCCACTAATATATTTTGTAAAGAACTTGTTCCTCTTCTTCTATACTCAAGGATGAGTTTTCATTCAATCATGGGGGTATGATGAAGTGGTTACTCTAATTATTAGAGTGGTTATTATTAGAGCAGTTATTCCCGGGTTACTCCTGGGTCTATAAATATAGCGCCCAGGCACACAATTGAGAGAATGTTTTTAGGAGTCAAGTAGTGAAACTCTTGCAATTTGTCTATTTGAAAGTTAGAATATTTTCCAAGTGCCCACAGTAGGAGGTCTAAGTGTGAATGGATCTTTATTCAAGCATTGATGTACCTAAGCACACCATTGTGTTGGCAATAAAGATGAGCTCTTTGATTCATCCTTGCAGCACTTGAGATTTGTTTTCTTTTGCATTTATTCTTTATTTTATGCACTTTACATTCGTGTTATTAGTGTAGAAATTTATTTTGATCAATTAAGAAAATTGTTAAATTACACAAGCACGACTCCTTCGAGCATACGTGTGACACTTGGGAGCTCAGAAATGATTAGCGTTTGATAGCCCAGCAGTGTTTGCATGAAGTTCAGGATGTGTTCAGGAAGTGGGAAGGATTACTTGTGTTAGCCTAGATTAGACTTTAGTTTCCTTAGCAATTAATCACTTTTATTTTTAATCACTCTTACTTTTATTCTTGTTCTAGGTGAGTAATTCCATAAAAATACAAAACAATAAAAAATCATATGCCTTAGTCACACTTAATCATACAATTGCATTCCACAAGTGGGATTGGGAAGACAACAAATGAACAACACACACACACACTGTTTACTTCTAGTGTACTTAGTAATTACAGTATGTGGAATTTGACCGGATTACACATGAACACTTGTGATTTGTATGGTTGGGCATAGGGGTACCTAGTTGCTCATCAAAAGGGATAATCACATCAAGTGACTTGACATGAACAACATTTTGATGTTTGAGAAAGGTTATAATGCATATCCATAACATCATCTATAAGCCTTTCATGATGCTTGTGCACTACAGAACATTGAGAATGATTGACATAAAATTAAGTTATTTTTAAGAACACTAATCAAAGAAGTAGAAATTTGGTATTGGTCTTTGAAACCAAACTCTATTCCTAGATAGAATACCATGTGAAAGCTTTTCAACGACAAACATTAGACTTACTTAAGAGTGTCTAACATGATAGAGTAAATAGAGGGATGGAGATACGAGAGTCATGAATTTCTTGATGCAACTATGGGTAGATACTATTCACCTATACATAGATGCCTATAGCATGCTTTTTTTTAGAAGAAACAACTTAGGCATATCATCAATGTGTTATGAAATAAGATAATAGAGATTCTTGGCATCTACGCCTAAGGGATGGGTGTGGATTTTGTTAATATGAATATATTAAGGGATGATATCCTATAATGACAAAGTAACAATAATTAGGGGCATATGCTCTCAATACTAAGTTTGTCAAAAAGTAGGTCCCTAAGAGATTGCCTTATCTATAAGGTAGCTATAGACAATCCACATTATCAACCTCATTATCAACCTCACAAATAGTACCATCAATAATGGAAAAATCCACATTCATAGGTAATATCACCATTAAGTTAGCAATATCCTTGTAGACAACTTGATTCATATAGGTAATATTTCTAGCAACTTGTTTCTCTAAGTATTTCTTTAGCTCATGCATTCTACCATCACTATGCACTAAAGTACCATAGACCAATGACTCTATATTTAGAATTACCTTTGTACACCCCACAACAATAGATATCACATCCTCAATAATCTCATAATTTTCTTTCTCTAGTTCTACCATGATCAATGTGAGAAGAGCTACCAAATTAGCCTCAATAGAAGAATGTGACAAGAGCAATAAACATGCAAATGGATGACTACACTCGTAGTTTGAAGTGCAAGCCTAGGAAGAATTGTTTCTTTAGGACAAGTCCTACAAATGCAAAGAGAGTTGGAATATCTATAAATCCATCCATATCCTTGTAGCTTTAGCTCCAACTTCTATACCTTCAAGCTCTTCAAAAGAGTCCATGCTTCCTTTGAACCAAAATAGAAACATTAAGATTTTCATTCTTGCTTCTCAAGAATAGAACTCATTTAGATAGTCAATTGATATATTTATAAATAGAATGAAATTAAAAATGCATAGCTCTTTTAGACTTAGGTTTTGACATAAATCTCATTTTTAAATATATGTGTAAATTTTAGAACATATGTTAGAGTTTCATTTTACATCTTACACCAACTCTAGTATACCAAGATCTAATTAGGAGGAAATAAGATCATGAGATTGTAAGATTGTAGCTCTCTTCTTTATGATAATTGCTCTTTGTAACTTTCTATAGTTATGAGTATCATAAGTTTTAGTAACTTAATTACTTACAAATCCTCTTATGATGAACAAAGTTATCTTAACTTCATTTTATAACTTAGTACTAATAATAGTCTACAATAGGCACTCTTTTTGATTTTGATAAATTGTAATCATCATTTTTGAATGTGCTATCATTCCAATTGTAATAATAGTATAAGAAGTTCTTGTATTTTAGTGGTGTTACTTATCATCTAGTAGTGCATCTTCTCTTAGATTATACTTGCTTTGCATTGTGGGCTAGCAGAACACTTATGATGCTCATTGGTTAGCTTACTATAAGATATTATCTTAATCTTTTGTGGGCTAGGCCATTTTGGATTCCTTTAGTGATCCATGGCTAAGTTGGGTCAACTTCTCTTATGATAACTAATGGACTACTACCATAACATCGCATGTCCTTCTTCCTCAAGTAGTTTTCATAACTAGTCTTTTTGACACCTTATTTCACTTCCTCTATTGAATTTCTTAGGTTCATGATGCATCGATTTGTCTTTTTGGTGTTGGGAATATTCAGGACTTTAATTTTTCTTCATCTATAGCTTTATCAAATTACATTTAGTAGGGCCAAGAGCTTCTTCTTCTTTTGTTCCTTTTTGTACTTGGAGCTTGGAGCTTTATCTATTCATACTTTTATGAACTACTATATTTGTAACCTTCTAGGTTATGAATCCTTTCGTGGTTGTTATTCTAATGCCACTTTTTCTTATCTTCATATTCCATATCTTTTCATACTTACATATCCATACTTATTGTTGTGGCCAACCTCACCCATGTTATTGCACAGGGCCATGATCAAAAAAACTATCCTATAAAATCATATACCATTCCACCAAGCAATGTTAACGTGTGAGAAGGTGGACTGACATGGAGGAAGGTGAACCAGTGTGTGGGAAGGTAGACTGATGTGCGGGAAGGTGGATCAACATGAGGGGAGGTGGACTGACATGCAGGAATGTGAACCAACATGTGGGAAGGTGGATCGATGTGTGGGAAGTTGGACAGACATGCAGGGAGGTGGACTAACATGTGGGAAGGTGGACTAACATGCAGGGAGGTGGATCAATATGCGGAAAGGTGGACCAACATGTGGGAAGGTAAATCAATGTGCGGGAAGATGAAACGTCACTAGCAGGTGGCTATAAAGCAAAGAATGAAGTTAGCATTAGGAGGTGAGGGGAAGTGAGGGCCTCCTTAACAAATTGGGCTCTCTTCTTAAATAGTTGCATCTCTCTCCATTGAGAAGCATGCAGATGGGTAAGGGGGAATCTCCAAGGGCTGAGAAACTAGCAAAAAATAATTTTCTCTATTTATCTTCTCCTATTTTTTTAGGCAATAGTGGCATAGCTAACACACGTGGATAGTGGGTGTGAGAGGTGGGTTCTATAGTCCTATTTCTTTATTTTTGGCAATGGATTAGTGATAGTCAGCAACGATAGAGTTGTGTGGACGATAGTCAAAAATCTCAGCAAGAAACCAAGAGGTGGTGATTTTCTTTTTCCTTTTCATAGCAAACTCATGACAACAGTAGAAGTAGGACTAGAGACAACTATGCATCTACTACCACATGACAATGGGATCTAGTGGATTTTTCTCTCTCTCTCTATTGCAGTCTTGCAGCAGTTGATAGTAGTAATTACAAGTGTGGGTTCTATAGTTCCATTCTATTCTTGGCAGGTGATGCATTTGTGGCAAGGTTCTCCAAACAGGGACAAATTTTCCTTTCTTGTGTTGGTGATGGGGCACATTCTATCTATGTGTCAAAGACGAGTCAATGAGCCCCTTCATCTAGCCTCTTCTCTCTCTCTTCCTCTTCTGATAGCTACAGGTAGTGTTGGCTATGGCAATGTCCATAATGGACTGGCAGTGAATGGCTGTAGGAACCAAGAAGCAAGGAAAATTAATTTTGGTTACCTTTTGTATTCTTGAATTTGTGATACTCATTCCAATTAAAATTCCCTTTTTTTTACCATTTTCAAAAGCCCACATAACCCTCTTTAGCTGAGACTATTCCTAGGTTTCCATATCCATATGGGAGGCTCCCTAGGTAATAGTCTCCTAAAACGAGTGTTTCCGCAGGTTTTGGTGCATCCAAAATTTATGCATCAACACCTTTTTGGTGCTAGAAGGAAGGCCTTTCTCCCACGTTTTGTTTATGGGCTCTTCTTGCCATTTTCTTGTGGCTATTTTATTTTCTGATATAGTCTTGGAACCTGTTGAATTTTTTTTAAAAAATATTTATCTTCAAACCCTTTATTTTCTGCCTTTTTTTATGCTTCCCATTTTCTAAAAATTGTTGTTACTGAAACTTTTTTTATAACCCTTGTTTCCTAGTCCCATTTTCGAATTTTTGATTTTGGCAATCCTTACCTAAGTCCTAACTTAGGTGAGGTGGTTTTATTATTTAATTTTAAATTTATTTTTCTAAAATTGTCATTATTTTATTATTTTCCTTTTAAGATTTTGTGGTTTTTGTTGCTCCTTACACTTGCATGTAATTTGTTGTTTAGGGGCTAAGTGTTGTGGCCAACCTCTCCCATGTTATTACATAGGGCCATGATCAACAAAATTGTCTTGTAAAATCATATACCATTTCACCAAGTAATGTTAATGTGCAGGAAGGTGGACTGACATGTGGGAAGGTGAATTGATGTGTAGGGAGGTGGATCGACATGTAGGAAGGTGGACCAACATGTGGGAAGGTGGATTGGCATGTGAGGAGGTGAAACATCAATAGAAGGTAGCTATAAAGTAGAGAACAAAGTTGACGTAACGAGNNNNGGGTGGGGGGCGGGGAAGTGAGGGCCTCCTTGAAAAATCAGGCTCTCTTCATGAACAACTGCATCTCTCTCCATTGAGGTACATGCAAATGGGTAGGGAGGGTATCCAAGGGTTGAGAAACTAGCAGATAATGGTTTTCTCTCTTTCTCTTCTCCTATTTTTTTGGGAAATAGTGGTGCAGTTGATGCATGTGGATAGTGGGTGCGAAAAGTGGGTTATATAGTCTTGTTTCTTTATTTTTGGCAATGGAGCAATGACAGTTAGCAGCAGCAAAGCTACATGGATGATGATCAATAATCTTAGCAGGAAACAAAGAGGTGGTGGTTTTCTTTTTCCTTTTCTTAGTAGAATCATGACAATAATAGATGTAAAACTGGAGATAGCAACATGTCTACTGGCACATGACAACAAGATCTGACAACTTTCTCTCTCTCTCTCTATGCTGCTGTGTTGTAGCAGTTGACAATACTACTTGTAGGTGTGGGTTCTACAGTTTCATTCTATTTTTGGTGGGCGATACATCCTTGGTAGGATTCTCCATATAGGAACAAATCTTCCTCTCTCATGTTGGTGATGAGGCATGTTTTGTCGATTGATGAGTGGCGAGGTACCCCTACACTCAACCATACGAAACGAGTGTTACACATGCGATTCGATCGAACTCCGCAGACTAAGTGCCTACATGCCTTATGGAACACTTAAGGTTAATCATTTTTTGTCTTGCCAGACTTACTTGTAATTGTCACGGTTGTATGACTAAGTAAGTCTAAGGTATATGATTTTTATCATTTTTCTGTTTTATCTCCTATGCTGATGAGGTGAAGGGTGAAGAGACTAATTAACTAAATTTAACTAACCAACTAAGCCTTAATTAATCTAGCATCAGTATCTGTTCCCACTTACCATTCACACCCTAAACCAATGCAACCTTGGTTACCAAATGTTATTCGTTGTTGGAATCACCAAGCATAACACACGTGCTCGAAGCAGTCATACTGTGCACTTAACTACGGGAGAAGGGTTGAGAGAGATTTAATGACTAATAAAGAATTTAAATGATAAATAGTAAATAACAATAAATAAAATCCTATTTAGCCTATTTCATGCACTGCAAGGTTTATCCAAGAAGTTTGTCTTTATTTCCATACACAAACTTGTGTTCAGGTACAATATTTGCTCAAATAAAGATCCATTCACTTTGGAGCTCCTACTATGGGAACATGGAAAATATTCTATCTCTGGAGAGGTAAAACTACCAGAGTTTCACTAAGGGTCTAGATCTAGATGAGAAACAAGGGAGAGCTGCCTCTTATTTATAGACTTGGCAGCGCACCACAATATCACGGGGGAAGACGTGATATCATGGCCCATGCGATATCGTGTTCCATCATACCCCCATGACTAAATAAAAACTTGTCCTCGAGTTCCTTACAAAATATTGGGAAAGTATGGGATTATTGACTCAAAATGGAACTAATGGAATGACAGGTGAACAGATCATCATTACAAGACAAGAAAAAACTAGTGTTCATGACAACAAGAGTGAACACCTTATACATTTGACATTAGGCCTCACTTGGTAGCTGAGAGAGAAAGAGAGAGAAAGAAGTTTTGCTGCTGCCAATGCCAAGATTATGCCTTTTGTTTTCCATTCATAAGCACACCATTGATCTTGCTTCTTGCATAACTGCTTTCAGCACTGCTCCATTCCAAGTGTTCTCTCCAGATCCAATCCATTGTTGCATGATTGCCATCTACACACACAACACAGTCTTATATTAGCAAATGAATCATAATGTAGTTGATACCTTGCTTTGGTGAAAGGTCCATTGGCTAAGTTGTGGTATGGCTAATACGGATCTGGATATATCATAGTGGTGACTACCGAAGGTGTAGGGGTTAAGAAAATATTGAAAAATTTGGGTCCACACCCCCATGACTAAGAGCGAACCTCCAGTAGTGATAGAATGGAGAAAGAAAAAGAACAAGAAAGATGGAGACAAAGAGACAACTATAACATCAATGAAATGGATGTCAAGATGGAAATGAA
>MNCI01005996.1:277492-288342 GCA_015680685.1 Gnetum montanum
AAACACACACAAAAAATGAAAAAGTATAATGATGTTGTAAAACAAAAATAAGAAGAGTTAAAGAAATTTGTAAAACAAAAATGTGTAAAACAAAAATGTGTAAAACCAAAATGTGTAAAACAAAAATGTGTAAAAAAAACTTAAAAAGAACTGAGGGCCCCAAATGATTAGCATAGGTGGCCATCTCCCCCATGACTGAATGGAAAGGAAGAGATTCAAAATAATGAATGCCTATTTGAATTTCTTAGAAGCGCCTAACTTCTCTCGATTGATGTTCTTAGATTAAGGGGTGGAAGTCAGTGATGCTCATACTCCAATGTATCTATGCCTTCGTTGTTCACATGGGTTGTTCCCCCAGTTTGTCCCATGCATGTTGGTTAGTTTCTCTTTCGATTAGCTGTCAACCATAGGGTGTCCACTACTTGTGTAGTTGCTACATACAGGCACCTTTGTATTTGTGTTTCTTGGGCACACCAGTTGCATGGAAGAGATGTTGAGCATTCCTCCATTTCATTAGCCTCTAAGTCACTATATGTGATGCACAGAACTTTCTTCTTCTCGATCTTTCCATAAATGCTTACCTTAGATATCTCCAAGGAAAGATTGCAGATCCCTAGGCACACATCTATTGTACTCAGCCATGCCCTTCCCATTATAAGTGGGAAGTCCCCTTTGTTACTGTTAACTTCTATCACCAGGAAATTAGCTGGGTATGACCAACCACACATAGTGATAACGATGTCCTCCACCAATCCTAAGGGAATGGTGATGGACTGGTCAGCCAGATCAAGTTGAATATTACTCTTCTTAAGGGGAGGCAGGTTCCAGGTTTGATACATTTCTCGTGATATTAAGTTGACTTCGGAACCTGAGTCAAGAAGAGCCTTAACAACTTGGAGGTAGATTAAGGAACTTCCAAGGTTAGATAGTTTTCTAGGAAGGTGGCCTACCTTGATCTAGTCAGTTACGGTATGCGTTAACATAATCGTATGTGTTGAGCTCTGGTATTGGTTTGAAGGGAGCTCCAAAGCCTTGTATGTTGGAGGAGTGTGCACAGACTCAATCGCTTGTGGTTGTGAAAGCTTGTCTGGGCTTTTGGTTCTATAGAAAGATCTTCTATTCTTGCAATTGTTAGAACCAGCAGCGGTTTGAAGGTTTACATCTCTTGTAGTGTTACGTTGCTACGGTTGAGTGGGGAGTTCCCATTGCATTGTTGGAGCAGGTGGTATGGGAACTACCAGTGGAAGAGAGGCAGATGGATTTGGAGGATGGTATGGATTTGGAGTGTCTCCAGAAGGAGAAGGAGTCCTTCTAAAATACTCCCAAACTTGGTAGTGATGTTGTGGAGTTGTGTGATCCATGGAGTCACTTGGAGAAATTGGATGCTGCACATAATAGCCATTAGGATTGGATTGCTGGTAAGGGTATTGTTGCCTAGGCGGTGACATTCCCCATGATTGTGGGTGTTGCCACTGCTGGTGTTGCCTGATGGGTTGTGGTAGAGTTCCACTTGGATAATATGTTAACTGTTGGTGGAACTACCTTGGGTTACCTTGGGGATAAGGTAACCTTCAGGGTGTTTGTCGTCTGTTAAGTCTTGGGTTGAGTGCATACACCCCAGACTCTTGTAGATGTGAGATGATTGGACAACATCCCTTAGGATGGTCATATTGGCAGATCTCACATTCACTGTCATCATCTATGTCTGAATCCACAACCTCATCGGTGATGGTCATTTTTTCCTTACCCTTATCATGTGCATGGCCTAAATCTCTCCTCTTTTTCTTATCCTTGTCACTACTTTGTTCCTCCTTAGACTCCTCTACGATTTTTAGGACAAGTTCAAATCTACTATCCAAGGAGTCCTGTATCTGATCTACCTTAGCTACCACTTCCGTTATTAGCTTTTGAAGTGGAAAGGTTTTTCTATTCACCAACTGTTCAAGTGGTGACTCATCCTCTTCATCACAAAATCTCACTTCCCTCTTCTGAAGGGAAGGATCACAATTATATTCTTCTGTGCTTTCTCTTTTCTATAGCTCCCCTTCTTCTTTGGCTACTTGTTCCAACAATGGATGAATCTCATGAGATCTAAGTTCAGGTAGTCTCCCTTGGGCATAACTTCTGAGGGTTCTGCTAGTTTCATACCTTAGCCCATCTACAAGATGGCAAAGTTGATCCCGTTGTGCATAATCATGGCCTAGGAAATGATGTAACAATGCATAATAGTGGCCCATGGTAGCATCCAAGGGTTCATGAGTACCTTGCTTCCATCCTTGGATCTACTTATGCAAGTTAGACACTCTGGAGTATGTTTGATATTTATTG
The DNA here is from genome assembly GCA_015680685.1 of Gnetum montanum. Classification (NCBI taxonomy): domain Eukaryota; kingdom Viridiplantae; phylum Streptophyta; class Gnetopsida; order Gnetales; family Gnetaceae; genus Gnetum; species Gnetum montanum. The sequence goes on from MNCI01005996.1 coordinate 279,821, forward strand.
TTGAAGAGTTCTAACATTGTACTCCATCTCCTAATCGTTTTTGGCTCTAAGGATCGGTACCAACTCTCTGCTTCCTTTATGAGTATCATGGAAAATAACTTCAGTTTCTGCCACTCGTTTTCTATTTTTTGCAAGGCGCAGGCATCATGAAATGCTTGTAAATGATTTTGCGGATCCACGTTGTATTCCCCTTCGAAGCGTGGGATATTGTTCATGTCTAAGCACTTGATCCAGTTGTCTTTTTGATGCCTTTTTGGTATTCTAAATACCTCCGTTATATCTAGCATACTCCAGGTTGCAAGTAGGGGTTTGTCATGATCATCTCTCTATGATGTCTACGCTGTTCCCTACTTTCCCTTTGTTCATGCCCTTGTCCTTGCTCTCAACTCTCTCGTCAAGGTCTCTCATTTTTCCTACCTCTATCCTCACTGTTATGCTCTTTATGGTTGTGCCCTGATGTGGAAGGAGAGGGTGAATGGTGTGATGAAGGGGAAGATGAAGAAGAACCATCACCATGATGATGTTTCTTACCTTCTCTTCTATGGCTACAGCCCCAATCATGATGATGATCAGAATTCCTGTCCTTGTCATGTGTTTTTGTTCCCTCAGTGAACAGATGTCATTCATGGGGATCAAAACTAGGGTTGTGTATCATGGAGCGTAGGTTTTGATACCCCACCTCCTCACTATCATTAGGAGGGAAAACATCATTTGATGAAGAACCCATTATACGTGGTTCACCATCTCCAATTTCACTTAGGATGTGCGGGACCTCTTTGCCCTTCAACAATGTGTGGTGGCTCTCCTACCTTGAGTCCCTTAGACATTGTACTATTGTGGGATGGTAATCCCTTGTGTCAAAATCACTTATAATGTATTCAGCATAGAGCTGTGTCATGCCGATCTGTGCCAAAGCACGGAGGAGCATGTTGGGGACTACATGATCTGGAGGTAATACTATGTTACCTTGCAAGTCTCTCTAGTGCAGTTGTTCATCCTGATGGAGGATAAAAGTAAAATTGGGTATACACTCATCGGGATGAGTATATACTACCCTATATTGTTGAGGAACTGGCAGATTTTGGTTATGTGTTTTAGACTGCTGACTGTTTCTAGTATGATCCCTAGGTGGTGTAATGCTCTTGTGAGAAGAAGAAGACATTGTGTCTTATTGGTGTGCTATTTAATAGTTATATAATTTTTTTGTTGTTAATTAACCCTAAGGTTCATTTAAGCTCCCAACAATGTGAGTAATTTGCTATGTTCTACTTAGCATACAAACACCTAGTCCTCGGCAACGGCGCTAATGATGATTGGTGAGGTACCCCTACACCCAACCATACGAAATGAGCGTTACATGCTCAATCCAGTCGAAATCCAAAGACTAAGTGCCTACATGACTTATGGAACGCTTAAGGTTAATCATTCGTTGTCTTCCCAGACTTACTTGTAATTGTCACAGTTGTATGGTTAAGTATGTCTGAGGTATATGATTTTTATCATTTTTCTGTTTTATCTCCTATGTTGACAAGGTGAAGGGTGAAGAGACTAATTAACTAAATTTAACTAACTAACTAAGACTTAATTAACCTAGCATTAGTATCCATTCCTAGTTACCGTTCACACCCTAAACCAATGCAACCTTGGTTACCAAACGCTATTCGTTGCTAGGATCACTAAGCGTAACACATGTGCTCGAAGTGGTCATACTATGCACTTAACTACAGGAGAAGGATTGAGAGAGATTTAATGACTAATAAAGCATTTAAATGATAAATAGTAAATAAAAATAAATAAAATCCTATTTAGCCTATTCCATGCACTGCAAGGTTTATCCAAGAAGTTCGTCTTTATTTCCGTACACACACTTGTGTTCAAGTACAATATTTGCTCGAATAAAGATCCGTTCACTTTGGAGCTCCTACTATGGGCACATGGAAAATATTCTATCTCTGGAGAGGTAAAACTGCCAGAGCTTCGCTAAGGGTCTAGATCTAGATGAGAAACAAGGGAGAGCCACCTCTTATTTATAGACTTGGCGGCACACCGCGATATCGCGTATGCGGTATTGCAGGGGAAGACGCGATATTGTGTACGCAATATTGCGTGGGATGCGATATCGTGGCCCATGCGATATCGTGTCCCATCATCGATGCATCAAAGATGTGTCAGTGGGATCCTTCATCTAGCCTCTTCTCTCTCTCTCCCTCCTTCGATGGCTATAGATAGTGTTGATTGTAGTAGCATCCACAATGGACCAACGACAGTAGCCGAGAAGCAAGAAAAATTTATTTTGGTTACCTTTTGTATTATTGAATTTGAGACACTCATTCCAATTAAAATTCTCATTTTTTACTATTTTTAAAAGGCCACGTAGCCCTTTCTAGCTAAGACTATTCCTGAGTTTCCATACCCATATGGAAGGCATCCTAGGTAATAGTCTCCTCAAATGAGTTTTTCCCCAGGTGTTGGTGCATCCAAAATTTATGCATCAACACTTATATATATTTTACAATGTGAAAACTTAGGGTTTTTTATACTTTGTAAGAAGTTGTGACTTTATATGAATCATTATAATCTTTTACAACTGCTAATGGATTAAGTTAAGAAACTAATGATTATATCTTGACTTGAAAATATATTCTAATAAAATGTCATTGTTAAAGAAATATAGCATTAGATTAGAGATTGTAGACCAACCCATCATAATCTCATTGAAATAGATGGAAGATGTAGTGAACATCATCATTGGCTAGTCCTAACAAGCTAATTTTCTAGTTATTCACATTGGATAGAACAAAGGTGAGTTCTCAATCATTATGAGAAGAGCATGGCCTAGTATTATCAATGGTAAGTTATGGATTAGATACCTATCCTTAGAGATTCTAGTAACAATGAACATGGAGCCATTAATGAAAAGGAGATCAAATTAGCAAAGGCCAAGGTCAATGCTACACTTCAAGACATGCTTGAATAGTAGCTTATCCTTAATAGTATCATAGCAATAAACAAGGCATAGCTAAAAATGGAAGAGTTACAAATTACGAACATCACTCAATATTTATAATTGGCTAATCTTTAATATGCAAATTTAGCCACGTTGATAGTAGGAAGACTAAGAAATAAAGTAGAGAAGTAGCTTTTTGCCATGTATTCACTGTATGAGAAGGACCATAAACTTTGCAATGAGGTGCAACCAAAACTGCATACTAAAAATGCAAGGTTGGAAGTGTTGAAGGTTGGGTATATAGATTAAAGGAATGTAGCTGAAAACCTACAAAGCATATGATGGATAATTAAGATTAGCAAGCTCAAGTTAAGGCATTTGACATTGAACAAAATAGATTTGTAGCTTGATATGTTGAAACAAATAATGTGTTTCCAAAATTATCATATCTATGGGATGTACTAACAACAACCAATCTTGCCAATTTGGCATGGATTATAAATGATCCAAGGAAAAATGAAGAAAAGATAACATCATTATTAAGTTACTTTCACATGAGAAGACTAGTAGTTATGGGTAAACAATTACATCAATAATCGATGCAGGAAAAGCCATCACCTCCAAAAATAACATGATTTACTTTTTACTATTTCTTAGATTTAGGACTTAAGATTCTATTTGCAATGTTTTACTTAACATTATTTACACTAGAAAACACCATATCACATGCCCTACTATGAGTTAGACAATATGCTTTGATCATAACTAACTTAAGTCAGAAGATAGTAATCAACAATCACACATTAATTCTTTAGAGATTATGCTAATACATTCACAGGATTATGGTGATGTCAAATGTAATGCTTGTGTGATTTCTATGGTTGCATATAGGGAACTCTCACCACTTGTCATCATGAAAATAAATACTTAAAATAAAAAATGAAGAATTATAAATAGATCAACCTTTATGTATTAATATAGGGTAATGATGAATTATAACTTTTATAGTCATCCTTATATCATTGGAACATGCCTAATATGATGATGATGATCTATATACTAAAAAAAGATTTGCAAAGCTACTAAGAGGTGGCTGAAATGGTTATCTTATTATTTAATAGTGAGGTGTTAGCTTAGTGTAAGAGCCTTGATTTGGAAGCTGAAGTTATGGATTTGATTCTGATGGGCAATGCTTAGTTATAAACTAAATTTAAGTATGTATCTTAGAGGTAAATATTATTTAAGAAAAGGATTCAAGTTACAACATCCTTCATCTTATTTGGCAATTATCTTATTGCTTGAAAAATATTTTATAGGTAACATGTAACTAGTTCAAATTACACTTGAGGGAGGATTGTTAGAACTAAAATTAGATAACTATATGCACCTCCAAGACATGCAACCAATCTTAAGATTCCTTACAACCAATGTTAAAAATTTAGAAATAAAACCTAAATAGACATCTTGAAAATTGACAAGGTTTTTCTTCCTATGTTGTTTTGGAGTTTTACCTACGCTTAGTGTAACACTAATATCTACTATGATTATTATTTACCAATTCAAGAGGACTCAATAATAATACAAAATTAACATTTATTTATCATCCATAGATTGAACTTATTTTCATTATTACTATAATGGATTGATTTCATTTTGACACTTGGTTACTCAATCTTGTATACTTCATAAAATATTACTTGGTTTTATTTTTCAATTTTTTCATTGAGAACTTTTCATCTCAATGTCTCTAGTTGGATGGCATTTTTCTTTTATCTCATTTTAATAGTTCACCTTAACTCTTTTAACTTCTCTAGTTGATGTAACTTGAAATTTTTAAATATTGATATTATGACTGCCTACTTGGTTTATTTTTATCCTTTTACTTCTACAAATATTTTTAGTTAAATGTTTTTTTGGTTTGCCTTATAGATGGTTTCTTCCATTTGTTTGTTGGGGGGTGTTGGAACCCAAAATAAGGGGAAACATAGTGTAACGTCCCCATTCCCAAATGGTGCCACTACATAATGAAGATGGTGACATCTCGTTTATTATATCTCATGTAGTGTAAATAAAATTAACTCTTACCTTCTACATTAGTCTACATGTGTGTTAAAACCCTCTACATAACTAGTTGGTGAATATGCTTAGGATTTTATTACACATACTCCTAGGAGATATTCCATTTTCTCAACCATTTTAAATCCAAGGATTCTAATTTAAGAGATATTTCATTTTCTCAAATATTTTGAAAAATTTTAAATTCAAGGATTTTAATTCTAGGAGCAAACTATGCTCTATCAAAATCTATAATCCTTTCTCATTAATGTGATCCAAACATTAATGCCATAAATCTTAATTATCAATAGAAGCTAAATTAGCAATGTTTCTTTCCATAGCACCCAATATCTTATAAATGTGGTTATCACATTTATTAGCTTTCATCACTACTAAGAACCCTTTGATCATTTTCAAAATGCATCTACCACCCTTAAAATCATAACTTTTCAAGTCTAATGCTTCTAAAGAAATTAAATTCTTTTTTAGATTATGTACACATTTTATATCTTCTAGCATTCGAACAATATCATCAAACATTTTAATTCTAATACTTCATTTCCCTACAAATTTATAAGAATTATCATCCTGAAGATAAACAACTCCACCATCATGTGATTCATAATCAATAAACCAATATTTATGTGGATACATGTCATTAGAAGCACCAAAATCTAATAACCAGTCATCACTTCCATATTTGAATCCTGAATTACTAAATTTGCTTTAGAAGTTTCATTAGATCCCTTTTTTGAACTTTTTATTTATTCTAATAGTAATATTTAAGGTGTTCAACTTTACTACAATACAACATATTTCTTTATCTTCCTTACCTTTTGATTTTAATCTCACTTTGAATGATTTTGTTCTTTCTACCATTCTTCCCCTTGCCACTAGAGCATTCTAAGCCTAATTAGAAATAGAAACATATGTTCTTCAAATTTCTTCCTATAAAAAAGCTAGAAAAGCTCCTTCTAATGATATGTCATCACTTCCATACATTAATGTTGTGAGAAGAACATTGTATAATGGTAGTAATTATTTAAGTAAGCAAAATGTTTGATCCTTGTATTCTATTTTAACATCTAAATCTAATAATTTATTCAAATAAGAATTGAAAGTATTTGAATGTTCATGAATACTTCCACCTTCTTTCACTTGTAAGGATCATAATTTGAAATTAAGTTGGACACAATTTGAAGAGCACTTTCTCATATACAAAGATTATAGCTTTATTCATAAATCTAATATAGAAGTTTTCCTATCAACATTAAATCTAACTTCATCTACTAAGCACAAATGCATGGTAGTGAGAGCCTTCAAATCAGTTTCCTTCCATGTTTCATCATCCATGATACTAGGCTTCTTACTCTTACCATCAAGAGCCTTGTGCAACCCTTAATACACTAGCAAATACAACACCTTCACTTTTCAACATCCAAAGTTTCCTTTACTATTGAATTTTTCAATGTCAAACTTTGCAGTTCTTAACAAGCTAACCTTTTATGGCAATTCTTAGCATTTGCTCCAATACTAGTTATTGGAAAAATGATTGAAACAAAGGATGTGCTGAAAATATAAATAGAAAAAACATAGAATACACAAGATTTATGTGGTAAAACCCTTCCATGTGAAAGGAAATATCCATGAGGCAATGCAAAATAATTTTTTTCAGGATAAATTAATGAATTCATGGTTGTTATTACTTTTTGTGATTGCATATACCATGCATGTATTTATGCACCATCTCTTTTGATTTTCTTGTTCATAAATTTAGTAATGTCCATATTACTAGTTGAAAAGTGTACAAGTTACACACTGAGTTAAACAACAACTCAATTATATGTTTATTAATTTCCTAAAAATAGAAAACTAAAATTCCCATAAATAACAAGGGAAACATTGTTTCTTAAAAATAGAAAAGGGAAACATTAAAGGAAAAAGAAAAAGACATAAGATAACTTATTATCAACTCAACATATATTTTATCTTCTACATTATTGTTTTGTTAGCTATTTCATTGAAATAATAATAATAATTTCTCTTTATGCTTCATCTCCTTCATCATTGTGGTCTTAGCTATTTAACTAGAATAATCTATAATGTGGCTAGATTCTATTAGTAATCCTTCAAGTGGAGCTTTTGCTACTATACCATTATAAAATTGATAGATGATTTATATGAATCCCTTGCACAAAATATTCAAGAAAGTATGTGTTTGTGTAAATTTTGGATTATTTATCTTGATTTTAAAACTTTTTAATCATTTAAACTTGATTTAAAAAGATTATATTCATGCAAGTTATTTTTCAAATTTATTTCTAGAGATAAAATTTGTTGATTTGAAAATTATTACTAAAACTTGTTGATTAGAATTATTTAATCTTAAGGATTCTCTTTCTAATTTAGACCATTTGTCAAACATGGTTCCTGAATGTTACAATCATGTCCTTGAGTAAGATATCTCTCTTGTTGAAATTAAAGATGTAGCATTTAGCTTGGCTAGTTATACAACTCCAAGTTTTGATGGAATTTCCATTGAATTTTTAAAAAATCATTGAGATATGATTGCTATGACCATTTTTTTTATTTTTATTCAAGCCATTATGTCATTTACTTGATTAAGAGTTGCATAAAGGAGTTATTAGACTTATTCCGAAGCAAGAGAATCTCTCCTAGATTAGTAACTTATGTCCTCTTCCTTTTTTAAGTTAGTTTATAAAATTTTAACCAAATCTCTTACTCAAACATTAAAATCAATTATTCCTAAATTAATTACTTCAATGAAAAAGGACTGCACTCAAGGTATATATATTTTCAATAATGTTGTTGTTTCTTAGGAGTGTATGGAATGGAACAAGGATTTGAATTAAGACATTCTAGTTTAAAAGCTTAATAATGCTAAGACATATGATAAAATTGAATAATGAACATCTTAGGATTACTCACCTTTATAAATATGGTTTCAAAAGATAAATTTATTCAAATGGTTGAGACTTTTTTGCTAAATATCAATTAAGTAAGGTTGTCCTTTTGCACCCTATCATTTATCCTTACTACTAAGTTTCTATGTCATAATATTTAGAATGATTAAGAATTGAATTCATTACAAGGCATCAAGAATACTATTCTTGCATTATTAAATATAACTCTTTTTTATGATAAGTGATGAGACGTGATTCACATAGGCCCTGATATCGTGTACGCGATATCGCGTCTTCCCTACGATATCACGTACGCGATATCGCAGTCTGCCATAATGTCTATAAATAAGAGGTGGCATTCCCCTATTTAGGGATCCCAGTTTTAGAGTAGCAAAGCTCTGGCAGTTTGATCCCTCCAGAGTTAGATTTTTTCCCGTGTTTGCCCGCAGTGTGGTGAATGTAATTATATGGTGTCTTTATTCGAGTGTGCTGTACTTGGACACGCACATGACTGGCAATAAAGATCGAGATTACTTCATCATTGCAGCATTCACTTTGTTATTTATTTATTTGTTATTTATTTAATGTTATTTACT
>MNCI01005996.1:289526-333723 GCA_015680685.1 Gnetum montanum
TTAACAAAGGTCCCTGATCATAACAAGGAGAAATCAACAAATCTCAAGGTGGAAACATCATCTTTGCCAATACAGCAACTGTTAGAAGAAGCCGAGGCAAAGATCAATAAGATGTTGGAATGGATGAATCAAAGGTGTGGAGAATATACAACATCATTGGAGATAGATTTTTAACAACCCAAGAAGCAGGACAAAACATTAGACATTCGGAGAAAAAGAATGAAGGGAATAAGCGCTCAACCACCAATCATACATATGAATGTAACATATGCCTGTACGATCACCCCAAGGGCCAATGCCCAATATTGTTACATTTATATGAGCATTGGGGAAACACGTTGCATCTAGAGTTTGTATAGAGATACTGTGTTTGATCACAGTGGAAACAATCCCAGTCGTGGGGGAATCCACCCTTAGACTAGAGGCACCCTTCATATTATTCAAATCTAAACGCTTATCACGTTCAACAGCCTGTTTCTTCAATTGGGCAAACATACTCTATCCCACCACAATACCATTTTCCACAATACTATCAGCCCATACCTCCAACACAACCACCACCTTGTGCACCTTATATCCCTCCTAACTTTCAACATTCTCATCCTTTCCCTCCTTCCACAATGCCACCAACTGTTCCTAAGGTGTTTGTGCCACAACAACAACCGACGAATAACACTTGTGCTACTGCTATTAATAGCAGTGAAAAGCCTCCTCAACATTAAAGGCGTCCTTTCTTTAAACACAGCCATAGGAAGGGACAACATAACTCTGAGGACACTACATCTTCCAACCCAGCACAAGTCCCACACTATGGTGCACCCTTACCTTCGAACCCAACACCTCATGTAACTTCATCAGGGCCACCAACTTACACTCCAACAACCACAAGGCCCAATGAACACAACCATGGAAGGCATCAGCCCAATCCATGCATACCATCTAACGGTCCTAGATATCATAATGGGTCAACTTGTTATCTGGGAACTACATCGTATGAAGTGTCCCACTGTGTTTATTATAAAGTGTGTGAAATCCAAGGTGATTAGTATGGACCAGTTTCAATATTTCCAATATGCAAGGATCCTCATTTCCCATTTATTAATCCTTGACATACTCAACCGTTTAGTTATGGGGGATATCCCCCATTTCAATGACAAGCAAGATTAATAAATATTTTTCATTTTCTTTGATTTTACAACTTTTTGTTTTTCAAATTTTCATTTTTCAACTTTTTGTTTTATCTTTTTGTATGTTTGTATTTTCATATTTTTGTAAGTAATCTCATCTACGAATAAAACACTCATGTGGATCATTGGTTGAGGTGTGTTTTATGTTATTAAGTCATGAGTGATCAATTATTTGAAACAGTGAGCCCATTACACCCACTCATCCACTCTATAAATAAAGAGGTTCTGTTCAAGGGTACAGTGATATTCTTGAAATTTCTAAAACTTAAAATTAATTTTGTGTTCATCGTACCTAGAATGAATAAGGATGGACCAAGAGGGAATGATTAGGATGTGACATCAAGGGGACTTGCGGATTCTCTTTGGTGACATCTGTGGGAGTTATCATGCAATATGGTTGTACTAAGATCCTTGTAGATCTAATGAAAAATGGGAGTAAGAGTAATAAAAAAGGCACTCAAAAATCAAATGTTGTTTTAGGGGGTCCCACTGGAAATACATGCACCCATGCCTGAAGGTTGGAGGCTTCTCTGGATTCAGTAAAGTGAAAAAAAAAAAAGAAAAGAAGAAAAGAAAAAGAAGTGCCATAAAAAAAATCACTCCTCCCTTGTACTAAACGCCAAGTGATCATACGCCTTGTTGTTATGGTACTCTATAGTTGTTCACCATGGGATGACACAATGCAATGTCATTGATTAAAAGGATGGACTTGGTCCTGATCTTGGAACAATGGGTTAATGACACCTTAATCATGCTTTTCACATAGAATTCATTGTGCCCTGGGTCAGATACCTCATGTCCCAATCTCTACGATCCCTTTCTATACTCCATCTCATCTCACTGTTCGTGTAATCGTAGCTCGTGACCCATGTAACATAAAATTTTCATCTCATTTCGGTGATATTTACATGTGTGTGTTTTGTGAAGTTAGTGCAGATTACAATTAGCCCTTCTAGTGCCCATGGACACTTTAAGTGTGATTACACAAGGGCATAATAGGTTGAAACCTACTTTGGGGAGGACCCACTTGTGTAATTTTGTTGTAATCTTCATTAATTCTCTAGCTAGAACACATAATTTCTTACCCTCAGCTTAATTTTTCATAATTTTCTTTCCCTATTATTATCCCTCCAAATTTTAACATTCCAATGTATCATTACATTCCCTTTTCTTCATAACTGCCAAATTTTTAATTGCAAAAATTCACATCATTATCATTCAGAGTGCCTCTCGAATCACTAAAATTACCCTCGGATATCTTCATGCTTGCCATGTCCTTGTTTTACACCATTAATTTCAAGAAAATCATTAAAAATTCAATATTTTTCAAGTGTCCCACATCACTCGGGATGAGATATCGCGTCCTATTTATCTATAAATAGGAACCCCCGCTGCAACACTTAGCATCATTTTGCCATTTACGTAGGGGGAATTTTTGAAATTTTTCTCTGCAACTTGTGCTTGCGTGACCATTGCTTTTTCACTTATATCTCATGCACTGGTGCTCCGATTTTAATTCCGTTTGAACCTGCTTGAACTTGGAGTGTTCAGTTCAGTTGTGGGGGAGTGACACTTGCCAAAAAGTGCCTAAATTTTTAAAAAATTTTCATTGCCCAGAGGACATCAATTAGGGTAATTAATACTCACACTTAGAAAAATTGTGCCAAAAATCATATGACCTTAAGTACACCGGGAGATTGAAATGAAATCCACCTAAGTCATAGGACCCATTATTATAATTTTTGGGCACAATCACATGATAACATAAGATATTTAATTAAAGGTAGGTAGTAAGGTATAACTTAACTTTGGAAACAACCTTACTAACGTTTGGCCCATGTGATTGCAGATGGCCCCGAAATGTGCACAGCGAGAGGGTCTTGCTCAAGGTGAAGCAAAACAACCTTGGAGAGGTGGAAGACAGGTCTTTGCCGGACAACATGTAGAACAGGAGGTGCAATCATTTAGCATCCATCAAGAAGAACCTCCTACAGGATGGTTCAGGCAAGTAGAAAGAGGAGCTGCTGCTGCGCCTGAACCTGGAAAACAAATCACATTGCCCCAGGAGTGTGTTCAGGCTATCCATGAGAAGTCCACATTCACTGCTATGATTGTGGAGCTAAACTTTGAATCTTTTGCAAAGTTTGCTCTTGAGGCTGTTAGGGATCATCTTAAAGGGTCTCCCTTATGGCCTGTCCTCTCTAAGTGCGGTGCCTGGTACTTAGGTGAAACATACCTGTTTTGGCACAATAAGGAGTAAGGCACCACGGTTAACATTTGTGGTGTGACAGTAGACTTTTCTGCACAGGCGATTTCGGAAGTGTTAAACTTTCCAAATTCAGGTCCCCATGTTGCTCGGTTATCTACGCAATCAGACCCTGATGTGCGAAAGGATTGGTTAGAGAAGGCTTATGGCAGAGATAAAGCTTTTGGTGAGTTGACGACGAAAGAGAAGGTTTATTTCAAAATTGGAACCTATCACCTCTTCCCCACCAAATTTTTGAAAAGAATATCAATATATGTGGTGAGAGGATGTGCAATGTTTATGGGAAAGGTTAACGCTAACCTTCCCCATCTATATTTGATGGAGATCCTAAGGCAATTCAAAGAACGGAAGTTAGGGAAGATGGCACTACCTTTTCCCTGCCTTATTAGAAAACTATGCCGACGGGCTGGTATTCAGGGATACATAAATGACATCCTCCGAAAGATCCAAAATTTTTTTATGCTAAGTTATTAAAGGCACCAGCTCCAAGAAAGAGCACTGGCGAAGAGCTAGGACCAGATGAAGAAGAAGAATAGATGACTGGATCACCTGCAACTCAACTTGTAGGACCCAGTCAACCTCCAGCCACAGGTCCCAGCCAACAACAAGAAGTAAGACCCAGCACAGGCTAGGATCAGCCACCACCACCACAAGACTATAGACCATCGATGAGCCATCTTAGGACCATCATCGAGATGGTTAGTTGGGGAAGTCATGATGACACAAATCTCTTCCACGTCATTGATGATGCCGACCAGCCTACTATTTCATTAGATCGCACAAGGGATGAATTATCCATCCAAAAAGGAGGAGGGGAAAGTAGATGGTCACAACAGATCTTAGGAAACGCGACATCTTTTCAAGTGCAGTTACAGATTGGTGAAGGGGCCACTGTGGTGGTCATGCAACACCAGGATGCCATGGAAGCTGTTGAAGTGGTCGCTGACCACATCAAAGATTCTTTCAATGTATCTATTGTGCCACTGGTAGATCTTTCAGGAGCATGGGATGCTCAAACTCTTGCTGGAACCTCAATGACTCCTACGAAACATGAGGATGCACTAGACAGATTGCTTCAGACAGGACAAGTTTTGACATCTCTGTTTGACATCCCGTAGGATGTAACAGCAATTCAATCAGAACTCATTTCCACAAAGGGGAAGTTGTTCATATCCGAAGTAAGGGCCGAGTATGCTGAAGCTGAAGTGTAGAAACTACAAGAGCATCTCGTAGCATTACAAGCAGCACAACGGGATCCTTTGCAATTTGTTCCCGCAGACTAGCTAGACCACTTTAGAACTAAGCAACTAATAAAACTAATTTTAGAAAATAAGAAGGTGGCAGAAGAAAAGGAGACAACCACTTGGGATGCCTCCGTAGCTCAAGCGCAAACTCATGCACATATTAAGGCACTCAAGGCCTTAGAAGTAGAGAATAAGCAGTTGGTTGCAGATAACCTTCGGTTGACTTCTGTGGAGAAACAAAAGAATGTTCTCGATGAACAATTCCATCAGTTATGAGAACAGTTCATTCGGGTCAACCAAGATGTAAGGCATTTCGCCAGAGAAAATCGAACCCTCTCAATGGAGGAGGTACACGCTATTCACCAAAAATCAGCCATCGAGATAAGCACATGGCAAAATGAGGCTAAACGACACGAGAAGCTGAAGGAGCATTTCCGTGATCAGGTGGGGATGTACAAAAAAATCTTGGAGAAGGAGATCCATATGGACAAGGCTCAAATCAACAACATCAGTGCTTAGCACACTAATTGAAGGGCCATATTGGACACTTACGCCTTCGCCCACCAAGCGAAAATTAAGAACTGGGACCTGCAAATCCAAGACTTGATAGAGTACATGGAGTTGGCAAATCTCAGATATGCCAACCTACCCATGTTAATAGCAGGACGCTTGAGGTCAGAGCTCGAGCAATAGGTAGTTTCCACCCATATCAAATATGAAGCAGAATTTGCAAAGTGTAAGAAGCTAGCTAAGAAGCTAGATGTCATAAATTCTGAACTTGTGGTGGTAAAAGAAACCTACCAAGGACAAAAAGATGTTGCAACTGACTTGGCTTGACGGCTAACAAAGCTTCACGAATACAAAGACAAAGTTAGAGCCTATGAAGAGGAACGACGGGTGTTCGCGGCGTGGTACGTCAAAGCTAATCAGATGTTCCCACAACTACCCTGTCCGTGGGAGGTGTTGACTCCATCAAACATCGAAACATTAGCATGGATGGCACAAGATCCTCAAACCAAAGAGGAGAAGCTCCAGGCCATTCTTCAGCGTCGTCAACCTTCCAAGCTTGGAGCACATGACAAAGGGAAAGCACCCATGGAGGAGCCACTGCCACTAGGAACTACATGAGTTCCACACTTTTGTAATTGTAGTATTCTTTTTCTCTATGTTGTGTCTTCCCACACTGCGGCATTAGTCCATTTCTTTTTTTAGTTAATAATCACATACCTATCCACTATGTAATCAATGAAGCTTTTTCTCCTTGTAACTCGAGGATGAGTTTTTATTCAGTCGTGGGGGTATGATGAGATGCGATTCGCATAGGCCGCGATATCGTGTACACGATATCGCCTCCATCACGATATCGCATCCCTCGCAATATCGCGTCTTCCCTACGATATCACGTACGCGATATCGCAGTCCGCCGCAATGTCTATAAATAAGAGGTGGCATTCCCCTATTTAGGGATCCCAATTTTAGAGTAGCGAAGCTCTAGCAGTTTGATCCCTCCAGAGTTGGATTTTTTCCCATGTTTGCCCGCAGTGTGGTGAATGTAATTGTACGGTGTCTTTATTCGAGTGTGCTGTACTTGGACACGCACATGACCGACAATAAAGATCAAGATTACTTCATCATTGCAGCATTCACTTTGTTATTTATTTATTTGTTATTTATTTAATGTTATTTACTATTTTCTCTCTCTCATCCTTAAACTCCTAGAACGCAAAAAGAGTATGACTTGATTACGAGCATTTACGTGTGACTACTCGGTAGCCCAGTGGTGTAGCTAGGATCTACGCTTGGTAACCCATTGGTGTATTTGGGATCTACGCTTGGTAATCCCAGTCGCATACCTAGGGTCTACGCTTGGTAGTCCCAGTGGTAGTCGTGCACGAAGTCCAAGATGTGTACAGTTGATCAAGGAATCGGTTGCTCGTCGCACTTAGGCTAGATTAGATTTTCTTACCCTTTTCCTCCTAGCTTAGATTAGTTAATATTATTTTCCACTACCTTCAGGAGTAGCACAGATTAGGAACACATCATACACCTCACTCTAGACTAAACCATACATGACAAATGCAATACTAGTCCAGGTGGGAAGACAGCGAACTGCGACCTAAGGATAACTATCTAGGTGCCACAACTAGTCCATCTGCGGAGTTCGACCAGATCACGCATGTGACGCTCATTTCATATGGTTGAGTGTAGGGGTACCTCGCCACTCATCAATAAGAAATAACATAGCAATTGCAAATCATTTTTTATTGTATATATTCATATTGTAGACTTTTAGGCTCTTAAATTACTTGGTTTAAATCTTCTATTTTCTATATTAAGGAGTTCCAAGATTGAGCTTTCTCTAAATCTTAACATTTTCTAGAAACATTGGACAACCTTTAAGTTATTAAGCTTCAACTGTATTGGTAAAATATTAAAGATGGAAGAAATGATGAAATAAAATATCTACATAATACAATTTCAATATCCATGAGACACTAATAAGCAAAGTAGAAATGAGATCACGCCATCTTCTAGTTGAAATTGGAAGATGGAACAATGAGTAGCATGAAGATAGAATATGTCAATTGTGTGTACTACAGGTAGGAGAATATGAATAACATTTATGATAATAATGTTGCAAAACATATTTCTTCAAAACAAAATGGTGAATCTCTAGTTAGTTTTTGTATGAGCCATTTAAGTTACCAATGTTAGTTTAAGGAAATTATATAGAAGACTTGTTCATGTTATATGAATACTAGACACATCTAATTTAACTAGGATTTATTGCTACTTCTATCTTTTTAAAAAATTAATTTTTCTAACAAATCCTTTAGGTCAACATAAATGTAATAAAATCTCAATTTTAATTTCAATTTTATTAAGCATTTCTTTTTTCTTTTTTGGGTCCTCAAAATATTAATAGGATGTTGCATAATAGCTAGAAAGTCTACTATTTATAAGCATATCATCTAAGCAACTCATTTGTACCATTATTCATGTTAACCTTCTAGTATTGTTTTATATCATCACATTGAACAACTTGCTAGAAATTTCTTTTGGAGTAATAGCTATTTTGAAAATGGGTTCTGTTATGTTGTCTAAAATATTTGCACTTCTCTCAATGAGGATGATGGGTTAGCCTTATGAATTATTATAAGTAAGATATTATTTTATATGCTAAGTGGATGGTAATGTGCTTATCTAGTATAAAGTCTTGAAAGCTTCTTTTTCATAAGCATGTCCAAATGCGTAAGCCTAGAGGTAGTGATTATTGAAAATAAATTCATTTTTTTAAATTCGATTCTTTTTCATAAAGGTATAACTACCTCAAGCTTTATTGTCATAAAACACATTTGGAAGACTTGGAGCTTTACTAATGATTTTTGAGACTTTAACAATTTCCTGGTTTCTACTTTAATTCTTAATAAGTTATCTCCTTGGTTGATGTCCATAAATAATGAACTCTAAGTTATTCAGCATCCACATTTTTGCTTTACATGATGTAAAGTTGGTACTACCTCTCTCTCATCTCTTCATATGTATAATCAATGGAATACTTGGTCTTTGTGTTAGATTCTCTATGGCATTAATATTAGGGTTGGTGCAACAAAAGGCTTGCAGTGAATGAAATCTTCATGTTTTCTATTTCTAAACATTGATAATAAAAAATTGATATCTCTCAAATGGAGATGCATTAGACTTCATATGACCCACCATTGGAAACCTTATAAAAAATTTACAATCTACAATAAAAAAAATAGCAATATCTCTTTGAGAAATTACATTACAAACTAATCATTTGCCACTATCCAAATTTCCATAGTTTCTAATAGGCACAAAAAAACCTATAATAACTCAATTTTTGTTAACTATTTCTTTAGGTTTCTTGATTTTAATCTATAGAGAGTTTAATGAGCTTTCCAAAACTATATAACACATACTTTGGATTATCGTACTTTGAGAGAAAGTAGCTAATCTATTCAAGTGTTTGAAATGGACCTTGAAGGAATTTCAACAAACAATTTTTAACATATTAAAAATGCATTGGGAATTGAAACCATATGAGATAAAATTAAAATGGCATAGGATTAAAACCTTGAAATGTACTAAAATACAAATGAAATAGGTTAATTGAAACTATGAAATATTAAAAGAATTGAAACTTTTGAAATACACAAAACTGAAACATGCTACATTTTTAGATATCTCCAAAATAGCACAAAATATTGAAGTTTAGCCAAAAACAACATTAAGTAGCTTTGAGTGATATTTAGAATAAAAATAAGAAAAAACACAAATTACCACTAGAAGAAGTGCTACCAAAGCACTCTTGATGAGCTACGATATCGCATACATGATATCGCATCTGCCATGCGATATCAGGTCCTACCTCATCTTCTATAAATAAGAGGTAGCACCCTTTGTTCCAAGACAATTAAACTAAGACCCTTAGCTAGATTCCTATAGTTTTTTTATTCCAGAGTTAGAATTATTTCTGTGTGCCTATAGTAGGAGTCATAGAGTGAATGGATCTTTATTCGAGAAATTTGTACCTGAGCACAATTTTCTGTACGGTAATAAAGACGAACTTTATGATAAACCTTGCAGCATACAAATTAAGCTAATTAGTAATTAATTATTATTTAATTATTTTCTATTTAATTAATATCTTTTTCAACCTTCAAGCCCCTTAGTTAAATACACTCAGTACGATCGCTTCGAGCATGTCTGTAGTGCTTGGTAACCTAGTAACGATTAGCGTTTACTAATCCCAGCAGCGCTACACTGGTCTAAGATGTGTATGGTAAGTGGGAATGGATACTGGTGTTAGGAGCATTTAGAACTTAGTTGATGAGTGGCGAGGTACCCCTACACTCAACCATACGAAACGAGCATAGCACGCACGATCCGATCAAACTCCGCAGACAAAATGCCTACACGCCTCATGGAACACTTAAGGTTAACCATTCGTTGTCTTCCTAGACTTACTTGTAGTTGTCATGGTGTATGGTTAAGTAAGTCCGAGGTATATGATTTTTATAGTCTTTTATGTTTTTCTCCTATGCTATCGAGGTGAAGGGTTGAGAAACTAACTAACTCTATCTAATAACTAAGTCTAAATTACCTAGCATTAGCATCCGTTCCCACTTACCATACACACCCTAAATCGATGCAACCGTGGCTACCAAATGCTAATCATCACTGGGATCACCACGTGTAATGCACGTGCTCGAAGTAGTCATACTAAGGCACCTAACTAGGAGGAAAGGGTTGAGAGAATCTAATCTAGCCTAAGTGCGATGTGCGATCGATTCCTTGACTAACCGTACACATCTAGATGCACGACTACCACTGGGATTACCAAGTGTAGATCCTGGATACGCCACTGGGTTACCAAGTAGTCACACTAGATGCTCATAATCAAGTCGTACTCATACCGCATGCAATGAGCAGTTGATTCCTTGACTAACCATACACATCCTTAGATGCTCGTAATCAAGTCGTACTCATACCACATTCTAGGAGTTTAGGGTGAGAGAGAAAAAAATAAATAAATCCTATTCCATGTACTACAAGGTTTATCTAGGAAGTTCGTCTTTATTGTTGTACACAACTTGTGTTCAGGGACAATGTTGCTTGAATAAACATCTGTTCACTTTAGGACTCCTATTGCGGGCACATGGAAAATATTCTATCTCTGGACTGATCAAACTGCCAGAGTTTCCCTACTTCTAGCCCAGGATAGAAAATAAGGGGAGTGCCACCTCTTATTTATAGATATGATGATAGACCACGATATCATGTACGCAATATCGCAGGGGATGAGATATCGCATATATCGTAGGGGATGCAATATCATGGCTCATGCAAATTGCGTCTCATCATACCCCCATGATTGAATGAAAACTCATCCTCGAATTCCTTACAAAATATTGGGAAGGTATGGGATTATTGAGGGGAATGGAACTAATGGGATGACATGTGAACGGATCATCATTACAAGACTTGACAAAACTGGTGTTCATGACAATAAGGGTGAACACCTTATTACAATGACATTAGGCCTTAGTTGGCAGCTGAGAAAGAGAGAGAGAAAAAGAAGTGTTGCTGCTGCCAACGCCAAGATTGTGCCTTTCGTTGTCCATCTGTAAGTGCACCATCGATCTTGCTCCTTGCATAGCTACTTCTAGCACTGCTCCATTCCAAGTATTTGCTTCTAGATCCCATCCGTTGTTGCATGATTGCCATCTGCACACACAACACAATCGTACATTAGCAAGGGTAAATGAATCATTATGTAATTGATACCTTGCTTCGGTGTAAGTCTATTGGCTAGGTTGTGGTATGGCTGATATGGATCTGAAGATATATTAATGATGACTACTGAATGTGCAGGGGTTAGGAAGAAAATCAAAAAAATTTTGGCTAGGAGAAAATTGAAAAAATCAGGCCCCATACCCCCATGACTAATCGCGAACCTTTGGTAGCGTTAGAATGGAGAAAGAAAAGGAATAAGAAAGATAGATAAAAAGGGATAACTATAGCATCGATGAAATGGGTGTCAAGATGGTAATGAACAAAAGAAAATTAATTGCAAAAATGTTAGAGAAAAGAAGTTAACAGGTGCACCAACTAGGAATGTCAGTGGATTCTCCTCAAAGCAGGCTCATGCCCTTAATGCCTTGACAAACCCACATTCAAAGAGTTCGTAGGCTCTGGGAATGTCATTTGGGACAAGAGTTAAAGTCTTAACCACAAGCATTTACCGAAAAGAAAACAATGCATCAAACAAAATATGTACACTAATGATACAACTGGCAATGAGGTGGATAATGGAGAGAAGGATGGAGAGAGAGAATGGAATAGAATCCCAAGAACAATGTGGTGTACAACCCCTTGTGTGTTGCGTGATTAATGTGACTTAGCAAATCCCATTCCAAGTCCGACCTCAAACCAACCACATCCAGTGACTTCGCATTAATGCATTCGGCCAATCCATCCTTGTAAAGTAACAATAATGCTGTCTCCAAGAGTCACCACCATTCTGACGAAACAAAGGAGAGAATGGGAAGCGAGAAGGGCCTTAGTTAGAGGGAACACTTGTGGTTCCATAACCAGTGCTTGTAGCCCAAGGTTATTTCGTCTAAAGGGTGTGCTTTGAATTCTCACTTAGTTTGTTTTTTGTTTTTATGTTTTGTGTTTTTATGCGTGAGAACCACACCATGCAAAGATTTGATTATTTTTATTGTCTCAACTTTCAATAATTGGGTGACATCAAAATGGCAAGAAAACTCAAGAAGAAACATCCAAGCACCCAAGAGAATGGCCAACACAAATGCATCAAGTTCCCTTGAAGTCACACCCTTTTCAATCCTTGAGTCCTTCCTTAGTTTGAGAAATACTCAGTCACCGATTTGTTAAAGTTCTTATTAGAAGGGGACTGTACATTTTCAAGCTGAGAGAGACCATAGAAATTGGTGGATGAATGGATGAAGTGGGCTCATTGCCTACCATATTAAAAGAAACATACCTTAGTATCAACATTGTGACTTAAAGGTAAAAACCAAATATTAGCAATCAATATGAAAATAGTTCATACCATCATTCCGAACACTTATTGGGTGACAAACTTATAGGGTGGATCACACACACACACACACACACACAAAATGGAAAAGTATAACGATGTTGTAAAAAAAAAAAACAAGAAAAGTTAAAGAAATTCGTAAAACAAAAACAAGAAAAGTTAAAGAAATTTGTAAAATAAAAATGTGTAAGACAAAAATGTGTAAAAAAAAAACGTGTAAAACAAAAACTTGTAAAACAAAAATGTGTAAAAAAAACATGTAAAACAAAAATGTGTAAAAAAAATCGAAAAAGAATTGAGGGCCCCATATGATTAGCATAGGTGGCCATCTCCCCCATGACTGAGTTGTAAGGGAGAGATCTGAAATAATGAGTGCCTATTTGAATTTCTAAGGAGTGTTCAACTTCTCCCAATTGATGTTCTTATATTGAGGCGTGAAAGTTGGTGACGCTCATATTTCAATGTGTCTATGCCTTCGTTGTTGGCATGGGTTTCCTTAGTTCATTCCATGCATATTTGGTTGCTCCTTCTAGTAGCTATCAACCACGGGGTGTCTACTACTTATTGTGTGGTTGCTACATAAAGGCATCTTTGTTTCAAAGTTTCAAGGGGACACTTATTACATGGAGGCATTTCCTCCATGTCATTACCCAATGAATCACTATATGTGATGCATGGAACTTTCCTCTTCTCGATCTTTCCATAAATATTTATTTTAGAGATTTCCAAGGAAAGATCACAGATCCTAAGGTGTGCGTCTACTGTACTTAGCCATGCCCTTATCATTATAATTGGGAATTCTCTTTCGTTGTTGTTCACTTCAATCACTAGGAAATCAGATGGGTAAGACCAACCACACACAGTGGTAATGATGTCCTCCACCAATCCCAAGGGAATGGTGATGGACTGGTCTACCAGCTCTAGTTGGATGTTGCTCTTCTTAAGTTGTGGCAAGTTCCAGGCATGATACATCTTTTGTGAAATTAAGTTGACTCTAGAACATGAGTCAAGAAGAGCCCTATGTGGTTCATTTCTAGTGACTTGAAGGTAGATTAAGGGACTCCCAGGATCAGTTAGTTTCTTGGGAAGGTGGCCTACCTTGATCTAGTTGGTTATGGTATGTGTTAACATAACCATATGCGTTAAGCTTTGTTGGACCGAAGGGTGCTCCAAAGTGTTAGATGGTGGAGTGTACATGGGCTCAACCGCTTGTTGTTGCGAGAGTTTGTCTAGGCTTTTGGTTCTAAAAAAGGATCTTCTCCTTTTACAGTTGTTAGAACCAGCAGTAGGTTGAATATTTACAGCTCTCGTAGCATGACATTGCTGCGGTTGAGGGGGAAGTTCCCCTTGCATTGTTGGAGCAGGAGGTGTTATGGGAACTACTACTAGTGGAAGAGGTGTGGGTGGATTAGGAGGATGGTGTGGGTACGAAGTGTCTCTCGAAGAAGAAGGAGTCCTTCTGAAGTATTCCCAAACTTGGTAGTGATGGTGGGACGTTGTGTGACCCATAGAGTCACTTGGAGAAATCGGCTGCTGCACATCATAACCATAAGGATCAGGCTACCAGTAAGGGTACTATTGTGTTGGCGGTGGCATCCCCCATGATTGTGGGTATTGCCATTGTTGATGTTGTCCGATGGGTTGTGGTGGAGTTCCACTTGGATAATACGATAATAGTTGTGGAACTGTCTTGGGTCACCTTGGGGATAAGGTAACCTTTGGGGTGTCTATCATTGGATAAGTCTTAGATTAAGTGCATACACCCCAAACTCCTGTAGATGTGAGATGATTGGACAACATCACTTAGGATGGTCATAGTGGCAAATCTCACATTCACTGTCATCATCTGTGTCTGAATCAGCAACTACATCGGAGTTAGTGATTTTTCCCTTACCCTTGTTATGTGCAGGGCCTAAATCACTCCACTTTTTCTTACCTTTGTCACTATCTTGTTCTACCTTAGACTCTTTTATGATTTTTAAGACAGTTTCAAGTCTAGAATCTAAGGAACTCTATACGTCATCTACCTTAGCTACTAATTCTATTGTGAGTTTTTGAATTAGCAAGGTTTTTCTATTCACCAACTCTTCGATTGGTGACTCATCCTCTTCATCGCAAAATTTCACTCCCTTCTTTCGAAGAGAGGGATCACGGTTGTATTCTTCCACACTTTCTCTTTTTCGTAGCTCACCTTCTTCTTTTGCTACTTGTTCCAACAAGTGATGAACTTCATGGGCTCTAAGTTGTGATAGTCTCCCTTAGGCATAAGTCCTAAGGGTTCTTCTAGTTTCATGTCTGAGCCCATCCATGATGTGGCGAAGTTGATCCCGCTGTGCATATCCATGGCCTAGGCAATGATGTAACAATGTGTAGTATCAGGCCATGGTAGCATCCAAGGGTTCATGAGTACCTTGCTTCCATCCTTGGATCTGCTTACGCAAATTAGACACTCTGGAGTACGTTTAATACTTATCGTTGAAGAGTTCGAGCATCGTACTCTACCTCTTAATGGTTTCCGGTTCTAAGGACCAGTACCAGCTCTCTGCTTCCTTGGTGAGTATCCTAGGAAACAACTTAAGTTTCTGCCACTCATTCTCTAAATTTTGCAAGGCACAGGCATCGTGGAATGCCTGTAAATGATGCTGCAAATCAGTGTTATATCCCCCTTCAAAATGTGGGATATTGTTCATGTCTAAACGCTTGATCCGACTATCTTTTAAATGCCTTGTGGGGATTCTTACTGCCTCTGTTATGTCAAGCATACTTCGGGTTGCAAGTAGGGGCTTGTCATGATCATCTCTTTCATGATGCCTATGATGTCTGCGTTGTTTTCTACTTTCCCTACGTCCTTGCCCTTGTCCTCTCTCTCGACTTTCCTGTCGAGGTCTCTCGTTTTTCTTACTTTTATCCTCTCTGTTATGTTCATGATGGCTGGGCCTAGATGTGGAAGGAGAGGGTGAGTGATGTGAAGAAGGGGAAGAAGAAGGGGAACCATCGCCATGATGATGTTTCTTGCCTTCTGTTCGGCTACTACAACCCCGATCGTGGTGACGATCTAAGTGCTTGTCCTTATTATGAGTTGTTGTTCCCTCTGTGAACAGTTGGTGTTCACGGGCATTAGAACCAGTGTTATGTATCGTTGATCGTAGGTTTTGATACCTAGCCTCCTCACCATCGTTAGGAGGGGAAACATCATTTGTTAGAGAACCCGTGATAATGGGTTTCTCATCTCCTATTTCGCTAAGGACGTGCGGACCTTTATAGATATGACGGTGGACCGCGATATCGCTGCTCATGCAAATAGCATCTCATCATTAGTTAATGAATAGTTAATGTAAGTTAGTCACTTAGTTCTCTCTCTCTTTCCTTTATTAGCAAAAGACATAAAAAGACAAAAAGCTATAAAAATCATATACCTCAAGCTTACTTAACCATACAACCATGACATTACAAGTAAGTTTGGGAAGACAATGATTGATTAACCTTGAGTGTTCCATTAAGGCGTGTAAGCACTTAGTCCTTGGAGTTTGACCAGATCGAGCGTGAAATGCTCATATTGGTATGATTGAGTGTAGGGGTACCTCGCCACTCATCAACTCTTTACTTAACTCAACATGATGGAAAAGTTCCTCATTGTTTCCTCTTTGAGGAGGTGCTACCAAAGCACTCTTTACTCTACTTCACAATGGAGGAGTTCCTCATCTTCTCTACAATGCCCAAGTTTGCTACTATAATATCAAATATTTTCACATATTTGGAGGAGAGAATAACAACAAAACAAATGCTTGGAGGTGGAAGTGCTAAAGAGCACCCTCCACTTCTTGGAGAGATCACTCACTCATAACTCTCTCTTCTTCTCAATAAATGCCCTCTTGAATCCCTCTTGGATCTCTCTTGGATGTCTTTCTAGATAGTCACACACATTCTTATATAGCTCTTAGAGGGTGGTTAACATACCTTGGTTAAGGTTCTTAATCTAAGTTAGGTCTTGGTTACGTTAGGATTAGGTAAGGGTACGTGTTTCCAAAGGGAACACACCAACTCACTACCTTGTGCATATGGGTGTGCATAAAATTTAAAATATATTTCTAGAAAATATAATTCCTAATGATATATACCTACATAAATACAAGGTACATGACTTATGGACTTAAACACAAAATAAAAAAAGAAGCATTAAAATCCTGTATGAACTTCAAAGTTCTTTTTCTTTAGCATCCAATCCATGATCTTCATTTCTAGTTACTTGCATCTTCATTAATCTTAATCTCTTGATGTTATAGAGAGCATGAAACACATAACTATCCTAGACAATTTTTGATAATTAATGCCTCTAAAAGATTTAATTTTTCTAATCTTTTGCATAGTTTGAACAAACTTGTAAGTATTTAGAATTCTAATAATGATCTTCTTGACTTTTCTTAGATAATGAGTCATTTAATTTTTCCATTATGATCCAAGCTTGCCTATGTTATTATTAGTTCTAATATTAATATGTAGACAAAATTTAATTATCTATAGAATGTTAACCATAATATGTAATTATGAAAGTATCCAAACTAGAAAATAGAGAATACTTCCACTTCTTCCAAAATTAAGAATTTTTTATGGTGTTTAATTCATCAAGGTTTTACTATTATAATTTGATGAATTGTGCAATAGGTAGCATGGTTTGTCAAGGTGAAGGAGTTGTTCCTAGTTATGCCTTAGCTGTGGGGAATCCTATACCAACCCACATTGATGAAGCTGCATGGATTGTGTACAACCCATGAAGTAAGGAGGAGAAGATGAAGGCATTGTTGGATTTCTTTCATCTTCCACCTGAAGCAATAGCTACAACAGAACAACCATAGCCTTAGCCTTAGTTTCCACCACCATGAGTGTCAAAGATTGGAGAAGGTTCTTCAACACCCCAAGAGCCTCCACCTCTTGGCATTGTTTGATCTTCTATTCATCTTCAATAATCAGAGGACCATTGTGGGTCATTTTTGCAAGGGTTTCCAATTTTGTTGTCCAAGACACCCATTTTTTATCAATCTTTGTAATTCCATGCAATTTGACACTCAGAGTTAAGTCAATAGTGTAGCCAAGTTCTTACATTTTTCTTCTATTAGAGTTAAAATATTTTCTGAGTGCCCACAATAGGACTTCAAGGATTGTATAGATCCTTATTTGAACATAATGTACCTGAACACTTTGATGTGCCAACAATAAAGACAAGATTCTTGGAATTCCTTGCAACACTTAAGAATAGTTTAATGTTTCAATTATGCACTTTATTACTTAATCATTTTATATTCATAAACTTAGTTAATTAATATTCTTAATAATCACACATAAGTACGATCATGTCAAGCATACCATTAACACTTGGTAATCCCAGTAGTGTTATCACTTGGTACACTTAGTAGCCTAACACTTGGTAACCCAGCAGCATTCCTAACGAGTTCAGGATGTGCATGGACAATGGGCCTAGATGCTCATGATAGTTAGACTAGGAAATTAAAGAGTTAATTAGTAAATTTACAATTAATTACCTTTGTTTTACACATAGACTTAACCAAATAAAATATAAAATGTACATAAAAATCCTATGCCTTGGCTTATACTTAACCATACAAGAGAACCTCCACGAGTAAAGCCAAGAAGACAACAATTGCATCTCTAAGTCATTATATTTTCCCATTGATGCATTTAGGAGCTAAGTCCATGGAATTTAGCAAGATTGCTAGTGCAACACTTATGATTCGTATGGTTGGGCATAGGGATTACTTGTTGCTCATAAGTATTTTTCACTCTCATTTGGGTGTTCATAACCTTAGGTGTCTTTTTTGCAATATGGAAGACTCATTCATATGTTGAATTTTTACTTGTTTACTTGCTCCAAGTTATTAGTCTTAGTGCAGCTCATGTTTACATAATTTTAAACCTCTGTTGGAGGAAGTTTTATTTAATGATAATCCTTAAATTCAAGGATTTTTACTTCATAACTTTAATTTAGTAAGATTTAATGGATTAAAATCAAAAGCCTAAAATGGATCTTTAAATAAGAGACGACTTTTTTAAATTTTCTTTGCCATGAAAGGGGATGTGGGATTTTTCTCTTTAATTTACTTTTAGGCAATATTTCTTTCCCCAAATTCTTTTTTTTCCTTGTCTATCTCACTCTTGTGAATCCTATGCATTCGTATTTCATTTTACTTACCAATCTTAGATCATAACTCTTTAAATGTTTAATTATTTTAATAATAAAAAGACTTATAAGAAAAATTGTAGGTGTTTAATTGAGTAAGGAATCATTTTAATAATAAATTTTATAAGTTCATTGCTTCAGTAGTGACATTGATGCATGTTATTATATGCATTGGTTATTATTATTTGGTCATAATCCTTAACTTCAAGGATTTTTTCTTTGCACTTTGCTTGCTAGCAAATATTGGAAAAAAATAGAAGAAGTTCAAAAGCATGTTTTAGTAGAAGAATTTCATGTTAAAAAGTAGGTACAATATAATTTGCTACTTCTTGAAGTAGATATGATGCCCTTTGAGGTAGAAGTTCTTGTTAATTTGCAACATATGTTCATAGTCCATCTAATAGCATAACAAATAAATTGTTAAAGGAAGTTTTAGTTGCTACACAACTAAAAGGATAATTCCATGAAGGAATGATTTGGGTTAAAAAATGAAACATTGAGATGAAGATTCTACATTATGACATAAGGTACCTCTATAAGAGTATTAGAAACAAGGCACTTTTGCATATCTAGGATAACCTTGTACGAAAGAAATAATTCTACCTAGCATTAGAGGAGGCATTAATGAAAAAGCAATTGTTTATCTACCCATATATGTTATTACCTACAATGTTAAATTAGTCAAGAAAGATTGAGCTTCCATTATTCTAGAATTGAAAAAAATAGATGGGTATAGATTCTAATAGAAGAGTGAATCTATTGTTTATGCAATCAAAGAGCAATTGAATATGAGCATTACTTATTCTTGGAATGCCCTATTCTAGATCAAATTTCCCACAAACTAAAAATTATAGGTAATAGTTTAATTAAGTTTTTAAAAATAGCACCAAGGAAACTTGATAAATTTATTAATGCAATGTTTGCTACACATACTGTGAATATTTCTTTTATTTAGTAGATCTTGAGGATCTCTGAAAGTAATAAAAAGCATTTTAGTTTTTAGTTTCATAATAAAAATTTAATATTATATCCTCCTTTTGCTTTTAAGTTTTATATTAAATAGTTACTTTTAACTGATTTAAATAAATTCATCAATTATATATAGTTATCATCAATGAGGACCATTTAGGTTGTCACTATTTGTGCAATTAAAATTTGGACTCTCAACAATTGGAATGGCTTAGCTGTTTGATTTCTCCACTTTAATAGGGCCATCTTCTATGTCTTATGCCCTTGTTGATGAACAATCATTACTAGATGCCTTCATTATAATAGTTTTTATTATTTCCCTCCTCTATAACCACTCTCACTAGAATTGTTCTCATTTTGAATTCAACAGTAACCCATGACTTGGAGCTTTCGTATCAAAAGTCTTATTACTAGATTAACACCTCATTGTTATAACTTAGCATTGTCCATCAAAATCAAACCCATGACTTGGAGCTTTCAAATCAAGAGTCTTACCACTAGGCTAACATCTCATTATTGACTTATTAATATTTATTATTAATGTGTAATGATTTGTCCATGGTTCAAGGTAAAGGAAGGAGTAAACCTAGGTCTCATTTCAAAATTATTAAAGTGGGTAGGATCTACTATTCATAGAAAATTTTAGCACAAAATAAATTTAGTAATGGAGTAAGAATTAAATCAACATTAGAAAACCAGTAAAGCTATCTTGTTATATAAAAAATGAATAAAAATAATTTGAACAATTATCAAATGATCACTATGAGTAATATGTTTGCTAAGTTGTTGGGCACTTTGCTAGAAAAGAGAATCAATTCTTGGACTGAAGGTAACCAGGTCAGGACAACTACTATTGATTACTTAGTTACTGTTAGACACTACATGGAATTGCATGGAATTTGTAAAAATGTCTACAGCAAAAATTTTTATTTATTTAATTGATTTTGCAAAAGCATATGGTTCGGTGATCCATACGAAATTATGGTTGCACTTGCATAAAATTGGCCTCCTTTCAAATTTGATTATAGTAACTTAAAGATTGTATGATGAAGTAATTATTAAAATTAAAAATAGTAATTCACAGAAAAAATTTCAATTCCAAAGAAAAATTGGAGTTGAACAAGATTTTTCACTTTCTCCAACTCTCTTTGATATCTTTATTAATGAAATGCAAGAATGGCTATGCAATAGGCAAGATACTCATGCTATCAAAATTGGATCCCAAGTAGTCAATCATTTTTTATATGTAAATGATGTTGTCTTGATCTCCACCATTATAGAAGGTATGCAAAATATGTTGGAAATTTCAAAAAATTATTGATGTTCATCTAGTCTTCAAGTGATTGTAGATAAAAAAAATTGATGATCTAGGATACAAGAAATAATTGTTATAATCTCCATTTTCAATATATCAATGTGCAAATAGTAAATTATTTTAAATATTTGGGTCCCATTCATATGAAGAATTACATATGGAAAAAGTGCATTAAAAAATAGGAGGCTTCAAGGCTCAGTATGTTTTCAAAAACAAGTACAAGGATTTAGGCCTCTTGGCTTGGAAAGTCAAAAAGAAAAAAAATCAAACTATCATCTATCCTACTATATTGTATGTGATGGGACGCAATATCACATGGGCCGCGATATCGCATATGCAATATCGCGTCTTCCCTACGATATTGCATATGCGATATCGCAGTCCGCCGTAATGTCTATAAATAAGAAGCGGCTCTCCCTTGTTTCATATACATAGAAGTAGAAGTAGCGAAGCTCTGGCAGTTTGATCACTCCAGAGATAGATTATTTTTCCAGTGTCTGCCCACAGTGTGGTAAATGTAATTGTACGGCATTCTTTATTCGAGTGTGACGTACTTGGACACGCACATGATCAGCAATAAAGATCGAGATTACTTCATCATTGCAACATTCAATTTGTTTATTTAATTGTTATTTAACTGTTATTTACTTTTTTCTCTCTCATCCTTATCTCCTAGTAACACAGAATGAGTACGACTTGATTACGAGCATTTAAGTGTGACTACTTGGTATCCCAGTGGCGTACCTAGGATCTGTGCTTGGTAATCCTAGTGGTAGTTGTGCACGAGGTTCAAGATGTGTATAGTTGATCAAGGAATCGGTTGCTCATTGCACTTAGGCTAGATTAGATTCTCTTACCCTTTCCCTCCTAGCTTAGCTTAGTTAATGTTATTTTCTATTGCCTTCAGGAGTAGCGTTAGAATTAGGAACACATCATACACCTCACTTTGGACTAAACCATACGTGACAAATATAAATACTAGTCCAGGTGGGAAGACAACGAATTGCAACCCAAGGATAACTGTCTAGGTGCCACAACTAGTCCGTCTGCGGAGTTCGACCGGATCGCGCGTGAAATGCTCGTATTTGCATGGTTGAGTGTAGGGGTACCTCGTCACTCATTATTGGCACCGCTGTCGGGGATGGTGCTAGTTATCTAGATTAGTTATATCATACAAGGTCGCTGTAAAGGACTTAACAATATATCTCTTAGGAAGACGAAATAATTATAAAAAGTCACACATAATTTCACACACAACTTCATAACAATGCCTCTCCTACAAGATAATACTAATGCCACACTTAGTGGGGAAGTTCATTGGAGAACCAACAAACTATATGACGATGAAGATTGGATTATACAACCTGAAGTGGGAGTTTTTATAAACATGAACGAAAACAACGTCATCACAATGCACAAGAGCATAACTTACCCAATAACGATGAACCCCCATTGGCCACTACAAGCCTAACGCAATTACAAGAGGTCATTCGAATCTCATGTAGGCATCGTAAAGAGAGTCGTCTACCCAAGCTCGATTTAAACAACTTTCCTACTTTTTCAGGAGGCTATGACTTAGATCCACATCAACATTTACAAGCCTTCTATGATGCCTACACATGGAATAACATTGATAACGGGTGGAAAAAACTTAAGCTCTTTCCAATGACACTCGTTGACCAAGAAAAGTATGGTATAGATCGTTAAAACCAAATTCAATACGATGCTAGTCAACAATGGTAGAAGCCTTTAATGAAAAATATCAAACCTACGCAAGAGTGTCGACCTTGAGCAAACAAATCCAAGGATGGAAACAAGCACAACATGAACCCTTGGACATGGCCTTAGAAAGATATCATGCATTGTTAAACAATTGTCCAAGCCATGGGTTTTCCGATGAAAGGCTAATGTACCATATCATTGATGGGCTATGTAATGAAACAAGAGAGACCTTAGGAACATATGCCCAAGGTCAACTATATGAACTACGAACCCATCAAATTCAAGATCTTGTTAAGCGGGTAGCAAAAGAAGAAGGAGAATTAGCCAGATGGGAGATTGTTGAAAAACATCAACGAGACCAAAATTTCCAACTTAACAAAGGTCCATGATTCCAAAAAGGAGAGATCAACTAATCTCAAGGAGAAAACATCATCTTTGCCAATACAACAATCACTAGAAGAAGCTGAGGCAAAGATCAATAAGATGTTGGAATGGATTAATCAAAAGTGTGGAGAATATATCAACGTCATTGGAGATAGAGTTTTGACAACCCAAGAAGCAGGACAAAATAGTAGACATTCGGAAAGAAAGAATGAAGGGAATAGGTGCTCAACTGCTAATCATACATATGAATGCAACATATGCCTATACGATCATCCCAAAGGCTAATGCCCAATATTGTTACATCTACATGAGCATTAGAGAAACACGTTACATCCAGAGTTCGTACAAAGATACTATGTTCAATCATAGTGGCAACCATCCCAGTCATGGGGGAGACCACCCTTAGACTGGAGGCACCCTTCATATTTTACAAATCCAAATGCTTATCACGTTCAACACCTTGTTTCTCCACTCGGGCCACCATACTCTATCTCATCACAATACTATTCTCCACAATACTATTAGCCCATGCCTCCAACACAACCACCACCTTGTGCATCTTATACTCCTCCTAACTTTCAACATTCTCATCCTTTCCCTCCTTCCACATTGCTACAAACTATTTCTAAGGTGTTTGTGCCACAGCAACAACCCACAAACAACACTTGTGTTACTACTACCAACAGCAGTGTGAAACCTCCTCAACATCAAAAGCGCCCCTTCTTTAAACACGGTCGTAAGAAGGAAAAACATAATTCTGAGGCCACTGCATCTTCCAACCTAGCACAAGTCTCACACTGTGGTGCACCCTTACCTTTGAACCTAACGCCTCATGTGACTTCATCAGGGCCACTAACTAACGCTCCAACAACTATATGGCCCAATGAACACAACCATGGGAGGCATCAACCCAATTCTTACATACCATCTAACGGTCCTAAACATCATAGTGGGTCAACTCGTTATCTAGGAACTACATCGCATAAAGTGCCCCACTATGCTTATTATAATCAAGTGTGTGAACCCCGAGGGGATAAGCATGGACCAATTCCAATATTTCCAACATGCAAGGATCCCCATCTTTCATTTATTAATCATTTCCATGCTCAATCACTTAGTTATGGGGGATATCCTCCATTTTAATAACAAGCAGGATTAATAAATTTTTTTCATTTTCTTTAATTTTACAACTTTTGTTTTCCATTTTTTCATTTTTCAACTTTTGTTTTATCTTTTTATCTTTTTGTGTGTTTGTCTTTTTCCGTTTTTGTAAGTAATCTCATCTACGAATAAAACACCCATGTGGATTGTTGGTTGAGGTGTGTTTTATGTTATTAAGTCATGAGTGATCAATTATTTAGAACAGTGAGTCCACTACATCCACTCATCCACTCTACAAATAAGAGGTTCTATTCAAGGGTACAGTGATATTCTTGAAATTTCTAAAACCTAAAATTAATTTTGTGTTTATTGTACCCAGAATGAAGAAGGATGGACCAAAAGGGAATGATTAGGGTGTGACATCAAAGGGACTTGTGGATTCTCTTTGGTGGCATCTGTAGGAGTTATCGTGCAATATGGTTGTACTAAGATCCTTGTAGATCTAATGAAAAATGGGAGTGAGAGTAATCAAATGAGCACTCAAAAATCAAATGTTGTTCTAGGGGGGTTCCACTGGAAAGACATGCACCCATGCTTGAAGGTTGGTGCCTTCTATAGATTCAGTAAAGTGAAAAAAAAAGGAAAGAAAAAGAAAAAAAACAAAGTGCCACAAAACAAAAATCACTCCTCCCTTGTACTAAATGCCAAGGATCATACGCCTTGTTGTTATGGTACTCTCATAGTTGTTCATCATGGGATGAAACAATGCGATGTCATTGATTAGAATGATGGACTTGGTCCTGATCTTGGAACGATGGGTTAATGACACTTTAATCATGCTTTACATGCAGGATTCACTGTGTCTTGGGTCAGTTACCTCATGTGCCGATCTCTACGATCCCTTTCTATAGTTCATCTCATCTCACTATTCGTGTAATTGTAGCTCGTGTCTCATGTAGCATAGAATTTTCATCTCATTTCGGTGATATTTACATGTGTGTGTTTTGTGGAGTTAGTGTGGATTACATTAACCCTTCTAGTTCCCACGGACACTTTAAGTGTGGTTACACAAGGGCATAATAGGTTAAAACCTGCTTTGGGGAGGACCCACTTGCGTAATTTTTCATAATCTTCCCTAATTCTCTAGCTCACACACACAATT
This sequence comes from Gnetum montanum, assembly GCA_015680685.1. NCBI lineage: Eukaryota > Viridiplantae > Streptophyta > Gnetopsida > Gnetales > Gnetaceae > Gnetum > Gnetum montanum. Next base: position 314,661 of record MNCI01005996.1, read on the forward strand.
TCTTACCCTCAGCTTAATTTCTCATAATTTTCTTTCCCTACTATTATTCCTCTAAATTTTAATGTTCCAATGTATCATTACATTCCCTTTTTTCATAACCGCCAAATTTTTACTGCTAAAGTTCACATCATTATCATTAAGAGTGCCTCTCGAAATCCTTGACAATGTCCTTAATTTCCAACATTAATTTCAAGAAAATTCATTAAAAATTCGGTATTTTTCAGGTGTCTCACATCACTAGGGATGAGATATCGCATCCTATTTTCCTATAAATAGGCACCCCCGCTGCAACACTTAGCATCATTTTTCCATTTACACGGGGGGAGCTGTTGAACTTTTTCTCTATGACTTGCGATTACGTGACCCTTGCTTTTTCACTCATATCTCGCTCACTGGTGCTCCGATTTTAATTTCGTTTGAACCTGCTTGAACCCAGAGTGTTCAGTTTAGTCGTGGGAGAGAGACACTTACCGAAAAGTGCCTAAATGTTTTAAAATTTATCATCGCCCAAAGGACATCAGTTAGGGTAATTAACACTAACACTTAGAATAATTGTGCCAAACATCATATGACCTTAGGTACACCGGGAGACTAAAATGACAACCATCTAAGTCAAAAGACCCATTATTACAATTTTCAGGCATGATCACACATTATAACATAAGATCTTTAATTAAGGCAAGCAGTAAGGTATATCTTGACTTCCAAAACAATCTTACTAATGCTTGACCTATGTGATTGCAAATGGCCCCGAAACGTGGACAACAGGAGGGTCCTGTTCAAGGTGGAATGAAACGATCTCGGAGAGGTGGAAGACAAGGCCTTGCCGAATAACAAACAGAATAGGAGATGTAATCATTCAACATCCATCAAGAAGAACCTCCTACCAGATGGTCCAGGCAAGCATAAGTGGGAGCTGCTGCTACGCCTGAACCAGGACAATAACTCACATTGCCCTCGGAATGTGTTCAGGATATTCATGAGAAGTCCACATTCGCTGCGGTGATTGTGGAGTTAAACTTCAAATATTTTGTAGAGTTCGCTCCTGAGGTTGTTAGGGATCACCTCAAAGGGTCTCCCTTATGGCCTGTCCTCTCTAAAAGTGGTGCCTAGTACTTAGGTGAAACATATCAGTTCTGGCACAATAGGGAGCAAGGCATCACAATTAATATTTGTGTTGTGACAGTTGATTTCTTTACACAGGCTATTTCGGAATTGTTAAACCTTCCAAACATAGGGCCTCATGTTGCTTGGTTATCTACCTGTTCAGACCCCGATGTGCGAAAGGATTGGTTAGAGAAGGCTTATGGCAGAGATAAAGCTTTTGGTGAGCTGACGACGGAAGAGAGAGTTTATTTCAAAATTGGAACATATCACCTCTTCCCCACAAAAGGCTTGAAAATAATATCTAGGTATGCGGCTAGAGGATGTGCAATGTTGATGGGAAAGGTTAATGCTAACCTTCCCCATCTATATTTGACNGGGGGTACACTAATGATGTCCTCCGAAAAGCCCAGAATGCTTCTTATGCTGAATTGTTAAAGGCGCCAGCTCCAAGAAAGAGCATTGGCAAAGAGCTCAGACTAGATGAAGAAGAAGAACAGATGACTGGACCACCTGCAACTCAACTTGCAAGACCCAATCAACCTCCAGCCATAGGTCCTAGCCAACAACAAGAAGTAGGGCCCAACACAGGCCAAGCTCAGCTATGGCCACCGCAAGACTACAGACCATCGATGAGCCATCTAAGGGCCATCGCTAAGACGGTTAGTTGGGGAAGTCGTGATGACACAAGCCTCTTTCACATTATTGATGATGCCAATCAGCCTACTATTTCGTTAAATCGCACAAGGGGTGAATTATCAATTCAAATAGGAGGAGGGGAAAGCAGATGGTCGTAACAGATCTCAAGAAACGTGGCATCTTTTCAAGTGCAATTAAAAACTGGTGAAGGGGCCATTGTGGTGGTCATGCAACACCAGAATGCCGCAGGAGCTACTGAAGTGGTCGCTGACCACATCAAAGAATCCTTCAACGTACCTGTTGTGCCACCGGCATATCTCTCAGGAGCATGAGATGCTCAAACTCTTACCGAAATCTCAATGACTCCTACGAAACATGAGGATGCGCTAGATCGATTGCTACAAACAGGGTACGTTCTGACGTCCTTGTTTAACATCCCTAAGGATGTAACAGCAATTCAATCAAACCTCATTTCCACAAAGGGGAAGTTGGTCATATCCAAAGTAAGGGCCAAGTATGTTGAAGCTGAAGTGCAGAAACTACAAGAGCAGCTCGTAGCCTTACAAGCAGCACAATAGGATCCTCTACTATTTGTTTCCGCAGATTAGCTAGAAAGCTTCAGAATCGAGCAATTAATAAAGCTAATTGCAGAGAACAAGAAGGTGGTGGAAGAAAAGGAGACGGCTGTTTGGGACGCCTCCACATCACCGGTACAAACCCATGCGCATCTTAAGGCACTCAAGGCCTTAGAAGAAGAGAATAAGTAGTTGGTTGCAGATAACCTTCGATTGACCTCTATAGAGAAACAAAAGAATATTCTTGATGAATACTTTCATCAGTTACGAGAATAGTTCATTCAAGTCAACTAAGATGTAAGCCGTTTAGCCAGAGAAAACTGAACCCTCTCAATGGAGAAGGTACGTGCTATTCATCAAAAGTCAGCAATTGAGATAAAAGTGTGGCAGAATGAGGCTAAACAACACGAGAAGCTGAAGGAGCATTTCTATGACCAAGTGAGGATGTATAAACAGATCCTGGAGAAGGAGATCCATATGGCCAAGGCTTAAATCAACACTATCAGTGCTCAACACACTGATTGGAGAGCCATATTGGACACTTACGCCTTCGCCCACCAGGCGGAAGTTAAGAATCGGGACCTATAGATCCAAGACTTGATAGAGTACATGGAGTTGGCAAACCTTAGATATGCCAACCTTACCATGTTAACAGCAGGACGCTCGAGATCAGAGCTCGAATAGTAGATAGCTTCTACCCATATCAAATATGAAGCAGAATTTGTGGAGTGCAAGAAGCTGGTTGAGAAACTAGATGTCACAAATTCTGAACTTGAGGTGGTAAAAGCAAGCTACCAGGGACAAAAAGACGCTGCAACCGACTTGGCTCGACGGCTAACAAATCTTCATGAATACAAAGACAAAGCCAGAGCCTATGAAGAGGAATGCCGGGTGTTTGCGGCGTGGTATGTCAAAGCCAACTAGATGTTCCCGCAACTACCCTGTCCATGGGAGTTGTCGACTCCATCAAACATCAGAACACTAGCATGGATGGCAAAAGACCCTCAGACCGAAGAGGAGAAGCTCCAAGCCATACTTCAATGCCATCAAGCTTCAAATCCTGGAGCACATGACAAAGGGAAAGCACCCATGGAGGAGCCACCGCCACCAGGAACTACATGAGTTCCACATTTTTGTAGTAGTTGTAGTATTTTTTCTATGTTGTGTCTTCCCACACTACGACATTATTTCATTTCTTTCCCCAGTTAATAATCCCATACCTATCCACTGTGTAATCAATGGAACTTGTTCTCTTTGTAACGCGAGGATGAGTTTTTATTCAGTCATGGGGGTATGATGGGACACGATATCGCATGGGCTGCGATATCGCGTCTTCCCTACGATATTGCGTACGCGATATCACAGTCTACCGCAATGTCTATAAATAAGAAGCGGCTCTCCCTTGTTTCATATACATAGAAGTAGAAGTAGCGAAGCTTTGGCAGTTTGATCACTCCAGAGATAGATTATTTTTCCAGTATCTGCCCGCAATGTGGTGAATGTAATTGTATGACATTCTTTATTCGAGTGTGACGTACTTGGACATGCACATGACTGGCAATAAAGATCGAGATTACTTCATCATTGCAGCATTCCCTTTGTTTATTTAATTGTTATTTAAATGTTATTTACTGTTTTCTCTCTCACCCTTATCTCCTAGTAACAGGGAATGAGTATAACTTGATTACGAGCATTTAAGTGTGACTACTTGGTATCCCAGTGGCGTACCTAGGATTTGCGCTTGGTAATCCCAATGGTAGTTGTGCACGAGGTTCAAGATATGTACGGTTGATCAAGGAATCGATTGCTCATCGCACTTAGGCTAGATTAGATTCGCGTACCCTTTCCCTCCTAGCTTAGCTTAGTTAATGTTATTTTCTATTGCCTTTAGGAGTAGCATTAGAATTAGGAACACATCATACACCTCACTTTGGACTAAACCATACGTGACAAATATAAATACTAGTCTAGGTGGGAAGATAGCAAACTGCGACCTAAGGATAACTATCTAGGTGCCACAACTAGTCCGTCTGCGAAGTTTGACCGGATCGCGCGTGAAACGCTCGTATTCGCATGGTTGAGTGTAAGGGTACCTCGCCACTCATCAGTATGGATGTGTTGTTTGGGGACCTTGACTTAATGCTAAACTTTGGAAAGATATTGAAAAAATACAAAACTCTTTTCTTCTCAATGAGTTGTTTGGGGACCTTGACTTAATGCTAAACTTTGTAGGTTATAGAGATCAAAAGTCCTTGAAGATGAGTTACCTATGTTTCTTTCTTGTGCTATGACTATTGAGATAATGTTATAATGTTACAATAAAAAATTTATATAATTTGTTTTTTATGCCCCATTGATGCTTGGTTAATTTATAAAATCTATCTTTATTTTTTATGAAAATACAATATATGTATAAATCTTTAGACATATAGAACTTCATTTCATTTTATTCATTATGATAACATAGGATGGATAGCCACGTTCGGTAACCATGTGGTTGAGATGGAGGAATCCGAACGCGCTTGCCAACGGTTTTTACAAATGGCATGAATGACGACGTTTCCGAACGCGCTTGCCAACGGTTTTTACAAATGGCATGAATGACGACGTTTGCCATTTTTAAATGGCAGAAAAGTCATGGGAGTCGGCTATACGTAAATCCAAAAATAAAAACTACAGTAGAAAATAAAACCACGGAAAAGCATGCAAAGGAGGAAGGAAGGAAGAGTAATAAAATTTAATAAAAATATATAAAAGAAAGCCAAAGAACACAAGCGTACAAGGCTCAAACTAAATNTTGACCTTGGGTACATCGGGAGACTAAAATGACAACCACCTAAGTCACAAGACCCATTATTACAATTTTCGGGCACGATCACACGTTATAACATAAGATCTTTAATTAAGGAAAGTAGTAAGGTATAAATTGACTTCCAAAACAACCTTACTAACGCTTGACCCATGTGATTGTAAATGGCCCCGAAACGTGGACAATAAGAGGGTCTTGTTCAAAGTGGAACGAAACGATCTCGGAGAGGTGGAAGACAAGGCCTTTCCAAACAATAGACAAAATAGGAGGTGCAATCATTCAACATCCATCAAGAAGAACCTCCTACCATATGGTCTGGGCAAGCAGAAGTGGAAGCTGCTGCTATGCCTAAACTAGGACAATAACTCATGTTGCCCCCGGAATGTGTTCAGGCTATTCATGAGAAGTCCACATTCGCTGCGATGATTGTGGAGTTAAACTTCAAATCTTTTGCAGAGTTCACTCCTGAGGCTATTAGGGATCACCTCAAAGGGTCTCCCTTATGGCCTGTCCTCTCTGAAAGTGGTGCCTGGTACTTAGGTGAAATGTATCAGTTCTAGCACAATAGGGAGCAAGGCACCACGGTTAATATTTGTGGTGTGACAATTGATTTCTTTGCACAAGCTATTTCGGAAGTGTTAAACCTTCCGAACACAGGGCCTCATGTTGCTCGGTTATCTACCCGTTCAGACCCTAATGTGCGAAAGGATTGGTTAGAGAAGGCTTATGATAGAGATAAAGCTTTTGGTGAGCTGACGATGGAACAGAGAGTTTATTTCAAAATTAGAACATATCATCTCTTCCCCACAAAAGGCTTGAAAATAATATCCAGGTATGCGGCTAAAGGATGTGTAGTGTTGATGGGAAAGGTTAATGCTAACTTTCCCCATCTATATTTGACAGAGATCCTAAGGCAATTTGAAGAATGGAAGTCAGGGAAGATGGCGTTGCCCTTCCCCTGTCTTATCAGAAAACTGTGCCAACGGGCTGGTATTCGAGGTTACACTAATGACGTCCTCCGAAAAGCCCAAAATGCTTCTTATGCTGAATTGTTAAAGGTGCTTGCTCCAAGAAAGAGCACTGGCGAAGAGCTGAGACCAAATAAAGAAGAAGAACAGATGACTGGACCACCTGCAACTCAACTTGCAGGACCCAGTCAACCTCCAGCCATAGGTCCCAGCCAACAACAAGAAGTAGGGCCCAACACAGGGCAAGATTAGCCACCGCCACCGCAAGACTACAGACTGTCAATGAGCCATTTGAGGGCCATCGCTGAGATGGTTAGTTGGGAAATTCGTGATGACACAAGCCTCTTTCGCGTCATCGATGATGCCAATTAGCCTACTATTTCATTAGATCGCACAAGGGGTAAATTATCAATTCAAACAGGAGGAGGGGAAAGCAGATGGTCGCAACAGATCTCAGGAAATGTGGCATCTTTTCAAGTGTAATTAGAAACTGGTGAAGGGGCCACTGTGGTGGTCATGCAACACCAGAATGCCATAGGAGCTGCTGAAGTGGTTGCTGACCACATCAAAGAATCCTTCAACGTACCTGTTGTGCCACTGGCAAATCTCTCAAGAGCATGAGATGCTCAAACTCTTACCGAAACCTCAATGACTCCTGCGGAACATGAGGATGCGCTAGATTGATTGCTACAAACAGGGCAAGTTCTGACGTCCCTATTTGACATTCCTCAGGATGTAACAGTAATTCAATCAAACCTCATTTCTACAAAGGGGAAGTTGGTCATATCTAAAGTAAGGGCCAAGCATGTTGAAGCTGAAGTGCAGAAACTACAAGAGCAGCTCATAGCCTTACAAGCAGCACAGCAGGATCCTCTGCTATTTGTTCCCGCAGATCAGCTAGAAAGCTTCAGAATCGAGCAATTAACAAAGCTAATTGCAGAGAAAAAGAAGGTGGTGGAAGAAAAGGAGACAGTTGTTTGGGATGCCTCCGCATCACAGGTGCAAACCCATGCGCATCTTAAGGCACTCAAGGCCTTAGAAGAAGAGAATAAGCAGTTGGTTGTAGATAACCTTCGGTTGACCTCTGTAGAGAAACAAAATAATGTTCTCGATGAACACTTTCATCAGTTACGAGAACAGTTCATTCGGGTCAACCGAGATGTAAGTCGTTTAGCCAGAGAAAACTGAACCCTCTCAATGGAGAAGCTACGCGCTATTCGCCAAAAGTTAGCAATTGAGATAAGTGCATGGCAAAATGAGGATAAACGACACGAGAAGCTGAAGGAGCATTTCCATGATTAGGTGGGGATGTATAAACAGATCCTGGAGAAGGAGATCCATATGGCCAAAGCTCAAATCAACACTATCAGTGCTTAACACACTAATTGGAGAGCCATATTGGACACTTACACCTTCACCCACCAAGAGGAAGTTAAGAACCGGGACCTATAGATCCAAGACTTGACAGAGTACATGGAGTTGGCAAACCTTAGATATGCCAACCTTACCATGTTAACAGCAGGACTCTCGAGATCAGAGCTCGAACAGCAGGTAGCTTCCACCCATATCAAATATGAAGCAGAATTTGGGAGTGCAAAAAGCTGGTTGAGAAACTAGATGTCACAAATTCTGAACTTGAGGTGGTAAAAGCAAGCTACCAAGGACAGAAAGACGTTGCAATCGACTTGGCTGGATGGCTAATAGATCTTCATGAATACAAAGACAAAGCCAGAGCCTATGAAGAGGAACGATGGGTGTTCGCGACGTGGTATGTCAAAGCCAACCAGATGTTCCCACAACTACCCTGTCCATGGGAGTTGCCGACTCCATCAAACATCGGAACACTAGCATGGATGGCACAAGACCCTCAGACTGAAGAGGAGAAGCTCTAGGCCATACTTCAACGCCATCAAGGTTCAAAGCCTGGAGCACATGACAAAGGGAAAGCACCCATGGAGGAGCCACTGCCACCAGGAACTACATGAGTTTCACATTTTTGTAGTAGCTGTAGTATTTTTTCTGTGTTGTCTTCCCACACTATGACATCATTTCATTTCTTTCCCCAGTTAATAATCCCATACCTATTCACTGTGTAATCAATGGAACTTGTTCTCTTTGTAACGCGAGGATGAGTTTTTATTCAGTCGTGGGGGTATGATGGGACGCGATATTGCATGGGCCACGATATCGCATCCCCCGCGATATTGTGTACACGATATCGCGTCTTCCCTATGATATTGCGTATGCAATATCGCAGTCTGCCTCAATGTCTATAAATAAGAAGTAGCTCTCCCTTGTTTCATATACATAAAAGTAGAAGTAACGAAGCTCTGGCAGTTTGATCGCTCCAAAGATAGATTATTTTTCCAGTGTCTGCCAGCAGTGTGGTGAATGTAATTGTACGACATTCTTTATTCGAGTGTGACATACTTGGACATGCACATGACCGGCAATAAAGATTGAGATTACTTCATCATTGCAACATTCACTTTGTTTATTTAATTGTTATTTAAATGTTATTTACTGTTTTCTCACTCACCCTTATCTTCTAGTAACGCAGAATGAGTACAACTTGATTACGAGCATTTAAGTGTGACTACTTGGTATCCCAGTGGCATACCTAGGATTTGCGCTTGGTAATCCCAGTGGTAGTTGTGCACGAGGTTTAAGATGTGTACGGTTGATCAAGGAATCGGTTGCTCATCGCACTTAGGCTAGATTAGATTCTCTTACCCTTTCCCTCCTAACTTAGCTTAGTTAATGTTATTTTCTATTGCCTTCAGGAGTAGCGTTAGAATTAGGAACACATCATACACCTCACTCTGGACTAAACCATACGTGACAAATATAAATACTAGTCCAGGTGGGAAGACAGCGAACTGCGACCTAAGGATAACTATCTAGGTGCCACAACTAGTCTGTCTGCGAAGTTCGACCGGATCGCATGTGAAACGCTGGTATTCACATGGTTGAGTGTAGGGGTACCTCGCCACTCATCAGTATGGATGTGTTGTTTGGGGACCTTGACTTAATGCTAAACTTTGGAAAGATATTGAAAAAATACAAAACTCTTTTCTTCTCAATGAGTTAAAAGTGTATATGCAAACCCCTTACTCAATGTTATTATGTGAATGTAATTTATTATCTTTAAAAGCAGAAGCCTTGTGCCAATTCATTACATACACTCATAACTTTCATATCTCAAGGCAAGACAAATTCTCTAAAGCAATTTTTAAGGATTTGCAAAACTATGGTTAGTATTTTCAAGGGTTGCAATGGTTGAGAAAATGGAATATCCTTTGGGAGGATGTGCAGCAAAATCTTAAGCCTATTCGCCAACTAGTTAAGTAAAAGGTTTTAACACAAATATGGTCTCATGTGGAAGGTACGAGACAATTTTATTTACACTACATTATATCTAATAAACTAGATGTAGAAGCTCACTATCTCTTAATTGCTATTCTAATTAAGTATTAAAATGCTATCAGCAAGCTTTACTTAGGTTATCATCTTAGAATTGAAAATAGAAGATGGATTCTTCTATGAGAAGACTACATTTGTAGGTTATAGAGATCAAAAGTCCTTGAAGATGAGTTACTTATGTTTCTTTCTTGTGCTATGACTATTGAGATAATGTTATAATGTTACAATAAAAAATCTATATAATTTGTTTTTTATGCCCCCATTGATGCTTGGTTAATTTATAAAATCTACCTTTATTTTTCATGAAAATACAATATATGTGAATAAATCCTATAAATCTTTAGACATATAGAACTTCATTTCATTTTATTCATTATGATAATCGGTAACCATGTGGTTGAGATGGAGGAATCCGAACGCGCTTGCCAACGGTTTTTACAAATGGCATGAATGACGACTTTTGTCATTTTTAAATGGCAGAAAAGTCATGGGAGTCGGCTATACGTAAATCCAAAAATAAAAACTACAGTAGAAAATAAAACCACGGAAAAGCATGCAAAGGAGGAAGGAAGGAAGAGTAATAAAATTTAATAAAAATAAAATAAAAGAAAGCCAAAGAACACGAGCGTACAAGGCTCAAACTAAATGAGGTGTCTGCTGTAACATCCTGCATTTGTTTTTTTCATTTTTTTTAAAAAAATTTGCTTGCCCCTCTCAAATTTCCAAACGTTCACGTTCAAATAACTATGGCATGGGAGCCATGCTCCCACAAAACTAACAGAGGTCCCATTTTACTAATCAGGGACTTCTGGAGAACATAACCATGTTATTGGTAACAATTAACAAAGGATCGTGGCCTGAACCGTCAATGTTCATTCCATCAAGCCTTACTAATACTTAGTCCGTTGAGTTCAATGCTGGTTCTGTCAAGCAACGTCTCATAGGTAAATAAATGAAAGGGTTCTCAAAGAATAGGTGGATGAAGGAAAGCCTAGAATACATTGATAATGTAAATCACAAAATAAGGTTCGAGGCCCCATGATTGACATGAGTAACTACGCTGTGCCTAACATTGCTTCGAGTGCATTGACAAGCAACATCAATCCATTTGAGCTGCAGTTCAAGTTCCCCAGTCTGCACATTCTGAAGCTTCAAACAAATATCCTGCACCAGCTGCCCTTTGACAGACTTAATGTGGCTATCTGAGGTTAGAAAATTTTCTTTGCACATTTGCACTGTGTGAAATGTTACAGCTTCTGCTGTTGCTCCTGCAGGATTCATAGCTCTCTTAAGGGCAGCCAAAAACAGGGGCTGCAGGTCTACTGCAGCATCTCCCATGTCATCATCCTTGCTGAATGTGTGTCCTTGTCTCTAACTAGCTGAAACAAAACCCAATCAAACAGGTATGTTAAACAAGTACTATTTTAAGTATTAACATATAAAAGCATTATTACGATTTTGTGACTGATTAAAACTGAATTGTTCTGCTATATAAATGGAGAGACCACAGGGAACTTGAGAACAGATTTCCGTTTTAACTATTTGCATATTTTTTCTTCGGAATTTCTTTATAACTACGTAATAACCTTATCTTTATTGCATTGAAATTGAAGGTGTGACCGATAAAACGTAAGTCACTAGATGTGGGTTATACTTTCTTGAGAAATACTTATGGTTGTAGTTACCTGGAAGGTTAGTTTATAGCATCAGGTTAAGCGTGGACAAAAGGCTTGTGATCTGTTAATCACCTGAGTGTAAAAATGCTTGTGCGATCATAATTAAATATCTATTTTCACCTTAACTTTCACCAAGATTACTGTGACAAAGTACTCTCTGCAGCTTAAAGTACGTCACAGTAAATGTGTTGTCTTCACTAAACTCGAATTAATATCAACAATCATACTACTTTAACTGTTGGGTAAAGTTCTTAGGAATGGCTGTCCCAAAGGCAAAATACACCACTTCATCTATAAGCACCTTACACTTTAGTGGATGCAAGATTCTTCACAGGGATTGCAGAAAAACAATGGTCATCTAGCGCAGTTTTATGAAAAATCATTACTTCTTAATCTACAGCAAACATGCTAAAATTTGTGATTTTAACGAGTCTTCTATTTCTTAAAACCACAGATTCAAATCAAATGTGACTTAAGCCAACATTCTTTACCACTAAATTCAGACCTTATTGTTATTTACAAGAATAAGTTATTTACTTTATTTACCACATTACTTTAAATTTGGTCGCCCCTAGGGCCAAGGGCAAGCCAGGCTTTGGAAAACCACAGCTGGATGCATGCTATTGGAACTACATATCCACAAGCAGGCATAATATACAAATCAAGGAAGGGGAAAAGATCACAAGCTTTATTTAAAACAAAAACAAAAAACAGAACTCTTAAAAAATGAATTTGATTCCCACATCCTAGCCACACCAAATAAACGAAAGCTAGTGTTCACGCTAGAAAACCGTCAAAAGCTTTAAAAAAATCATAAAACAAGCGGATCAGTGTCCGTGTAGCTCTTACAAGCAGAATTTTATATAAGGTGAACTGATGAAGTCTCCCTGAATGACTATACCTAAGTGATTCTTTACCAAAGAAACCAACCATTCTTCCCCGTAACATTTAAATGTCAATAAGATGAAGGATAATTCTCAAGCTAGTACATATTAGGGCGAATTTAGCATCATTTTATTTATGATTACGTTTTACAGGATTCACGACTGAATCTTAACAAGAAATAAGAGGAGCTTCCCTTTACAAGCAAGACATTAAAATACCGTCCTGGCTGTCAAGGTTAATGAATGGCCCCAAAAACATATAAATATAATAATTTAAACCCAAATAAATAACACTGATATTATTCGGTCAGCGAAAACAGCCTTCCAAGATGAAGAGTCTTACCAGTTTGAGTGGCAGGGCTGGGTTTGTCACAGAAACAGTCAAATCCTCATCCCAAAGGGGATTCACATTTTTCTTGATAACTCTCGTCTTCACAGTCTGAGAAAGACAGTTTGAAACAAACCACCATGAAAGTACAGCAAAAACTGATGTTAGTAACACACACATATATATATATGATAGCAGAAGCTTACACCTGTAATATGAAACAGAAAATAAAAACGGACGGCTTTCCAAATCAAGCGAAAACGAACCTGATTACCCAAACGAACAACAACGTAAGGATCGCTGGAGAAGAAATCCCGGATGGCAAGATTTTTGCCCCGGATTACACGCATCCTCAAAAGACCCAGCATGTTTTCCATCCCTCTGAAACTATGCCCTGAAACTGTGGCTTAGCCAATCTGGAGATATGGAAACCAGGAAGCTCAGAGTGCCAGAACCGGATTTCCAGAGGATTAGCGCAGTCCAGGAAGAGGCATACGCGAATTTATTTAAGCATTGGAGCAGCAGCGACTTAGGGTCAAAATTCCAAATTGCCATGCTAACATTGCATTGCATGTTCAAAACGTGACTGCTAAGATGTGGAGCCTGCGCACGGAGCTTTTGCATATGCAATTTGGGGCCACACAAACAAAAGAGGCCACGAATGGTCTGCGATGCCAGATCAGCGCTACTAAGTTTTCAATCAATCGCATTTGCATGGTACCTTCCTAATTCGGAAATTTGACTGTGCCATAGCTTTTAATTTTAAATAGCGCGGACGCGGCATAGCTTTTAAGTTTGCAATTGCATTTGCATGGTACCTTCCTAATTTGGAAATTTGACTATGGCATAGCTTTTAATTTTAAATAAAGAAATGTGGAATTCAAATAAATGTTTGAATAATGCAGCATTCAAATAAATGTTTGTTGAGAGCTGGAAACCATGTATACTGAACATTAATTATGAAAGACCATGGCTTTGTAAAGAAACTATGATACATTGCATGGTAGGTGTACAACTTGGTAAGTCAAATGGCCATGGTTAGCCATACCAACCAAAAACCATGGCATGTGACTAAGCTCTAAGTTGATGATCAGTTCACTATCATTGTCTTCCCATTAGAGGTAGCAAAGTGCAAAACATATGGTTTAACTCTTAGTGAGACAAATGATTAGTTGATGTTGTTTCAACTCTAAGTGTGCTAATAGTAAACATGGTAAAAGATCGGTATGAATTATATTAACTAAAGACAATGAAAATGTAAAACTATTCTAGCCTGCTAGTTATAAATATATGGTCTTGGCTTGTCGTACACATCCTACATTGATGTAATTATTACTAAGATTACCAAGTAACTTTACCATTGAGTGAATTAAGTAAAGTCACTACTAGGTTACCAAACAATTACACTTTACATTCAAAACTAGTCGTACTTATTTGATCCATATTAATAAACAATGGTAATAGTAAATAACTTAGCAAATGTAAATGACAATATAAAAGTAAAGGATATAGGAATGTTGATGAGTAGCGAGGTACCCCTACACTCAACCATTCGAAACGAGCGTCGCACGCGCGATCCGGTCGAACTCCGCAGATGGACTAGTTGTGGTATCTAGATAGTTAGCCTTAGGTCGCAGTTTGCTGTCTTCCCATCTAGACTAGTTTTGCATATGTCACGTATGGTTTAGTCTAGATGAGGTGTATGATGTGTTCCTAAATCTATGCTACTCCTGAAGGCAGTGGAAAATAATATTTAACTAAATCTAAGCTAAGAGGAAAAGGGTAAGAAAATCTAATCTAGCCTAAGTGCGACGAGCAACCGATTCCTTGATCAACCGTACACATCTTGGACTTCGTGCACGACTGCCACTGGGACTACCAAGCATAGGCCTAGGTACGCCACTGGGATTACCAAGCGCAGACCCCAAATACGCCACTGGGTTACCAAGCGTAGATCCCCCTAGCTACACCACTGGGCTACCAAGCAGTCACACTTAAATGCTCGTAATCAAGTCGAACTCGTTCCGCTTCTAGGAGTTTAAGGGTTGAGAGACTAATCGCGATAAGTAACCGATTCCTTAACTAGCCGTACACACCCGTAGATGCTCGTAGTCAAGTCGTACTTACACCGCGCTATGAAAGCAATAAATAACATGAAATAAATAACAATAAATAAACTAAGTGAATGCTGCAATGATGAAGTAATCTCGATCTTTATTGCCGGTCATGTGCGTGTCCAAGTACGACACACTCGAATAAAGACACCGTACAATCACATTCACCACACTGCGGGCAGACACGGGAAAATTCTAACTCTGGAGGGATCAAACTGCCAGAGCTTCGCTACACTAAAACTGGGATGGAAATGAGGGAGAGCCGCCTCTTATTTATAGAAATTGCGGCTGACTGCGATATCACGTACGCGATATTGCGTACGCGATATCGTGGCCCATGATACATCGCATACGCGATATCGCGGCCCATGATACATCGCGACCCATGATACAACGCGACCCATGATACAACGCAACCCATGATACAACGTGGGTGCCTTAACGTGGGTGCCTTAACGTGGGTGCCTTAACGCGGCCGCCAGCACTATGAGCAATTCATGTCTCATCATACCCCCACGACTGAATGAAAACTCGTCCTCGAGTTAAAGTGAGAACAAGCTACATTGATTACACAGTGGATAGGTATGGGATTATTAGATGGAAAAAATGGGATGATGCCGCAGTGTGGGAAGAAAACAAAACAAAGACACAACACACAGAATATTTACAAAAATTTGGAACTCATGTAGTTCCTGGTGGCGATGACTCCTCCATAGGTGTCTTTCCCTTTTCTTGTGCTCCAGGTCTGGGATTTGATAGCATTGAAGTACAGCCTGGAGTTTCTCCTCTTGTAAGGCCTTGAGTGCCTTGGCATGCATGTAAGTTTGCACTTGTGCCATAGAGGCAACCCAGAAAGCCTTCTCTTTTTCTTCTGCCATCCTTTTATTCTCTGTCAACAGTTTATTAAGTTGCTCGGTTCTGAAAGTGTCCAACTGGTGCTGAGCAACCTTTGGCCCTATGTTCGGAAGGTTTAATACTTCTGAAATGGCTTGAACAGAGAAGTCAATAGTCACACCACAAATGTTAACCATGGTGCCTTCTTCTTTGTTGTGCCAAAATTGATACATTTCCCCTAAGTACCAGGCACGCTTTCAAAGAGGGTATCTCTTGCGTCTGCCTGCCCGGACCGTACGGTAGGAGGATCTTCTTGATGAACGCTGAATGATTATTCCTCCTGTTCTACATGTCATCCGGCAGGATCTTGTCTTCCACCTCTCTGAGATTGTTCGATCGCACCTTGAGCAGGACCTTTCTGTTATCCACGTTTCGGGGCCATCTGCAATCACACGGGACCAATCGTTAGTAAGGTTGTTACCAAAGTTAGGTTATACCTTACTACTTGCCTTAATAGATTTACTTTATTTCCGTGTGACGTTAATTATTGGAAAAACATGTCCCTGAAAGATTATAGTGTTAAGTCCTCTTTGCTTAGGTGGTTTCCAAATTTAATTTTCTGGTATAACTAAGGGGATGAAATTGGTTTTGACACATTTTATTCTTTATTTTATAACTAATTACCCTTAATAATGTCCTTTGGGCAATGATGAATTTCAAAAAATTTATGCGCTATTCGGCATGTGCCCCCTCCCCCACGACTAAGCTGAACACTCCGGGTTCTAGGTTCAAACGGAATGAAAATCGGAGTACCAGCAAGCGAGTTGTGGATATGAAAGCAAGGGACGCGCAATCGCAAGTCGTAGAGAATGTACCGAATTTTTAATATTTCTTTTGAAATTAATTGATGTAAACTAAGGACATATGGACTAAAGGGTTCCAGGGTAATTCAACTAGTTTTGAAGGCACGAAAATTATGATGGTGTGGAATTTATCAATAAGGACCTCAGATGGTAGAGAAAAAGGCTATGTGATGGTAATAAGGGAAAGAAAATCAATTGAAAAATTAAGCTGAGGGTAAGAGATTGTGTGTTCTAGCTAGAGAATTAATGAAGATTACAACAAAATTACACAAGTGGGTCCTCCCCAAAGCAGGTTTCAACCTATTATGCCCTTGTGTAATCACACTTAAAGTGTCCGTGGGCACTAGAAGGGTTAAATGTAATCTGCACTAACTCCACAAAACACACACATGTAAATATCACCGGAATGAGATGAAAATTTTATGTTACACGGGACACGAGCTACAATTACACGAACAGTGAGATGAGACGAAGTATAGAAAGGGATCGTAGAGATTGGGACATGAGGTAACTGACCCAGGGCACAATGAATCCTGCGTGTAAAGCATGATTAATGTGTCATTAACCCATCGTTCCAAGATCAGGACCAAGTCCATCCTTCTAAACAGTGACATCGCATTGTTTCATCCCATGATGAACAACTATGAGAGTACCATAACAACAAGGCGTACGATCACTTGGCGTTTAGTACAAGGGAGGAGTGATTTTTATTTTATGGCACTTCCTTTTTCTTTTTTTTTTTTTTCACTTTACTGAATCTAGAGAAGCCGCCAACCTTCAGGCATGGGTGCATGTCTTTCCAGTGGGACCCCCTAGAACAGCGTTTGATTTTCGAGTGCCCTTTTGATTACTCTTACTCCCATTTTTCATTAGATCTACAAGGATCTTAGTACAACCATATTGCATGATAACTCCCACAGATGTCACCAAAGAGAATCCACAAGTCCCCTTGATGTCACACCCTAATCATTCCCTCTTGGTCCATCCTTCTTCATTCTGGGTACAATGAACACAAAATTAATTTTAAGTTTTAGAAATTTCAAGAATATCACTGTACCCTCGAACAGAACCTCTTTATTTATAGAGTGGATGAGTGGGTGTAGTGGGCTCACTGTTTCAAATAATTGATCACTCATGACTTAATAACATAAAACACATCTCAACCAACGATCCACATGAGTGTTTTATTCGTAGATGAGATTACTTACAAAAACATGAAAATACAAACACACAAAAAGATAAAACAAAAAAGTTAAAAGATGAAAAACTGGAAAACAAAAAGTTGCAAAATTAAAGAAAATTAAAAACATTTATTAATCCTGCTTGTTACTGAAATGGGGGATATCCCCCATAACTAAACGGTTGAGTATGGCAAGGATTAATAAATGAAGAATGAGGATCCGTGCATATTGGAATTATTGACACCGGTCCAAACTTATCCCCTTGGATTTTACGCACTTTGTAATAAACACAGTGGGGCACTTCATACGATGTAGTTCCCGGATAACGAGTTGACCCACTATGATGGTTAGGACCGTTAGATGGTATGCAAGGATTGGGCTGATGCCTCCCATGGTTGTGTTCATTGGGCCTTGTGGTTGTTGGAGTGTTAGTTGGTGGCCCTGATGAAGGTACATGAGGCGCTGGGTTCGAAGGTAAGGATGCACCACATTGTTGGACTTGTGCTGGGTTGGAAGATGCAGTGGCCTCAGAGTTATGTTGTCCCTTCCTACGGCCGTGTTTAAAGAAAGGACGTCTTTGATGTTGAGGAGGCTCTTCACTGTAGTTAGTAGCAGCAGCACAAGTGTTGTTCATGGGTTGCGGTGGTACAAACACCTGAGGAACAGTTGGTGGCATTGTGGAAGGAGGGAAAGGATAAGAATGTTGAAAGTTAGGAGGAGGATAAGGTGCACAAGGTGGTGGTTGTGTTGGAGGTATGGGCTGATAGTATTGTGGAGAATGGTATTGTGGTGAGATAAAGTGTGGTGGCCCAGTTGAAGAAACAGGATGTTGAACGTTATAAGCATTTGGATTCGGAAAATGTGAAGGGTGCCTCCAGTCTAAGGGTGGATTCCCCCACGACTGGGACTGTTGCCACTGTGGTTTAACACAGTATCTCTGTACGAACTCTGGATGTAACGTGTTTCCCCAATGCTCATGTATATGTAACAGTATTGGGCATTGGCCTTTGGGGTGATCGTACAGGCATATGTTGCATTCATACGTGTGATTGGAAGTTGAGCACTTATTCCCTTCATTCCTTCTTTCCGAATGTCTACGGTTTCGCCCTGCTTCTTGGGTTGTGAAAACGCTATCTCCAATGTTGTTAACAAATTCTTCACTCTTTTGATTCATCCATTCCAACATCTTATTGATCTTTGCCTCGGCTTCTTCTAACAATTGTTGTATTGGCAAAGATGATGTTTCCACCTTGGAATTTGTTGATCTCTCCTTGTTATGATCATGGACCTTTGTTGAGTTAATATTCTGGTCCCTTTGATGTTTTTCAACATTCTCCCATGTAGCTATTTCTCCTTCTTCTTTTGCTACCCGCTTAATAAGCTCTTGGATTTGATGGGTTCGTAGGTTGTATAGTTGACCTCGGGCATACGTTCCTAAGGTCTCTCTTGTTTCATTACGTAGCCCATCAAAGATGTGATACATTAGCCTTTCCTCGGAAAACCCATGGCCTGGACAGTTGTTTAACAGTGCATAATATCTTTCTAAGGCCATGTCCAAGGGTTCATGTTTTTCTTGTGTCCATCCTTGGATTTGTTTCCTCAAGGCTGACAGTCTAGCGTAGGATTGATATTTTTCATTAAAGGCTTCTACCATTGTTGACCAGC
>MNCI01005996.1:334501-389437 GCA_015680685.1 Gnetum montanum
AGTCACACTTAAATGCTCGTAATCAAGTCGAACTCGTTCCGCTTCTAGGAGTTTAGGGTTGAGAGACTAATCGCGATAAGTAACCGATTCCTCAACTAGCCGTACACACCTGTAGATGCTCGTAGTCAGGTCGTACTTACACCGCACTATGAAAGCAATAAATAACATTAAATAAATAACAATAAATAAACTAAGTGAATGCTGCAATGATGAAGTAATCTCGATCTTTATTGCCGGTCATGTGCGTGTCCAAGTACGGCACACTCGAATAAAGACACCGTATAATCACATTCACCACACTGCGGGCAGACACGGGAAAATTCTAACTCTGGAGGGATCAAACTGCCAGAGCTTCGCTACCTAAAACTGGGATCCCAAATAAGGGAGAGCCACCTCTTATTTATAGAATTGACGGCTGACTGCGATATCGCGTACGCGATATCGTAGGGAAGGACGCGATATCGCGGGGGATGCGATATCGTGGCCGATGCAAACCGCGTCTCATCAAATGTAAATATATTCTATGTGAGATACTACAATGATGAAAAAAAATTGATCTTTATTGTTAATCATAAATTATGTTTAGGAACAATCCATTTGATCATAAATTATATCTAGGAACAACTGACTTGAATAAAGATATCATACAACTGTAGTTCACCACATTGCAGGTATTCACAACTAACTCTAAGTTCACAAAAACAAACTGCAAGAATTTCACTAAGGGTTAACAAAAACGTGATACTTGACATGATGGTTGGCATATATTTATAGGGATGACCATGGCCCCACTATATCATATCTATGACATTGCAAATTTAGCTACAATATGGCGTCTGCGATATCATAGTCGTTTGCATCAAATATTTTATCATAACCTCACAATTGACTAAAAACTCATCCTTGAGTTTAAACAAAATAAGAATAGAGTCATTACAAACTTGTGGGTTACATAGACTCGATAACATGATATATATACATGAATAACTACTATTGACTATGAATGTTGTGTCTTTATTTGAGTGGTGTTACAAAAGTATCATGCAGAACATGATTAACCCATGACAAAGTTTTATGATAAAAACAAAATAAAACAAAACAAGATCAAAGTTTGATGTAGTCTCTTAACCCTTGAGGTGATGGCTCCTCCATTAGCTTCTTCCATTTGTCATATGACTTTCTGAACTAGTATTTACTTAACAATGCTCTCAACTTCTTTTCTTCAGTCTTAGGACCATGCATAGTCCATGCCATCTTGACAATGTTCTCTAGTATTGGCACTTTCCAAGGACATATAATACTGCAAACTATTTTTATTTCACTTCAAAAGCCTTGGACATTTTTTATAACTCTTGATAATCTGTCATTCTTTTGACCAAGTTTATTACCACATTTTATGGTTTTGATAACTTGCCTTGACTACTTTCAGTTCAGATTCTATAATGCAAAGCTTATGTTGTGCATATTTTCTATCTGCAAACTCTTTTTCATACATGGAATACATGCTAAACAATGGATGCTCTAGTTTTATCCTTGGTCTACCTACCATTAACATGATCAAGTTAGCATATTGTAGGTTTGCTAACTCCATGTACTCTATTAAATTTTTAATTTGTAGATCTTTGTTTTGAAGCTCTGCTTAGTGGACCAAGGTGAGGCTATCTAGGATGGATTACCAATTAGGTAGTTGCTATGTGATGGAGATAATTTTGGTATTTTCCATCTAGATCTTCTTTTCATTAATTTGTTTATACATGCCCACTTGATCTTTGAAATATTTCTTAAGTCTTTCATGCTTCTTGGTCTCATTCTTTCATGCACTACTCTTAATAGATGATTTTTTCCTAACTATGTGCACTTTCTCCTTTAATAAAGTTCTATTTTCTTTGGCCAAATATTGCATGTCTAGGTTGACTTTGACAAATTATTCCCTTAGTTGATGAATTATTTCCTCAAGCATATTCTTCTCCTTCTTCACATTTGTTAAGCCTCTTGGTAGGAAAGATGTGGTATGTCCCTATCTTGAAATAAATTTTTTCTACCAGGGAAAATCCATTGTATTCTTTTCTATCATTCCATATGTACTCTACAATCATAAGTTTCTGGCATTTGTGTCAGATCTTGTAGATATTTGAGCAATGTTGACTTTGACATTTGGTAGATTTAATACTTTAGTGATGGCTTCCACTAAGTATAACACCATAACTCCTTCAATCTTTACAGTGGCATCATCCTACTAGTTATGCCAAAATTGATATGTCTCCCCAAAATACCATTCACTATTGCTTGAAATAATAGGCAAGAAGAGTAACATTTACAATTGTTCACATACCTCTGAAGATGTGAACTCCATAAATGGCCCAAAAATGAAGTTTCACTATGAGAGTGAACATGATGAACTTTTCTTAAATGGTCTATGGATAGTCATTTGAGAGTGTGAGGTATTGCCCTTGCTCCAAAGTAGGTGGTGTTGTAGCCTTTGCTTCAATAGCCTATCCTTTTGCTAGTGTGAGCTACTAGATCAAATTAGATTGTGCTTCTTGCTCCTGGGTTGGTGTTTGTTCTTCTCCTCATCCTCTACCTCTCTCACTAGGCCTCTTTTCTCTAGGTTGTGATGGTCCTTCTACTTCAAATATCCATTTCATTAGCATTTGCAATCACAAGAAATTTTAGGATTACTAAAAATTTTTGAAAAAATTTCTAACAGTTCATAACCTTCCATCAGATTTTGGGTTGTAATTAGAAATATCATACATAGTCAATTTTATTTTAAAATTGGATTGTAGTGTTCAAAAATTCATCAAATTAGGAAAATCCCTATTTCAGAAAAAATCCTTAATTAAATAATCTCCCTAATGATCGAAAATAATTTTAACTTGAATGACTGATGAAGCAGTTACTCTAATTATTAGAGCAATTATTATTGGACCAATTACTCTAATAATTAGAGCAATTATATTTGGAGTGATTACTCTAATTATTAGAGTACTTATTATTGGAGCGGTTACTCTAATAATTAGAGTGGTTATTACTGGAGCAGTTTAATTATTAGAGCGGTAATTATTAGAGTAGTTGCTCCCAAGCCTATAAATATAGTTCCCATGTGCACAATTGGGAGAAGGAAGTCTTTTAGTACTCAAGTAGGAAATTCTTGTAGTTTGTTTGAAGGTTAGAGTATTTTTCAAGTGCCCACAGTAGGAGGTCGAAGTGTGGATGGATCTTTATTCAAGCATTGTATACCTGAACATACCTTGTGTACGGTAATAAAGATGAGCTCTTTGATTCATCCTTGAAGCACTTGAGATTTGTTTTCTTACACATTTCTTTTATTTTATTTTCTTATGCATTTATTTTATTTTATGCACTTTACATTTTTNTCAATAGTCAAGTTAAATTAGTCACTTAGCTATCTCTCTCTCCTCCCTTATTAGTAGAAGGACATAAAAACATAAAAGCTATAAAAATCATATTCCTCAAGCTTACTTAAGCATACAATCATGACATACAGGTAAGCTTGGGAAGACAACGATCAACCAACCCATCCTTGTTGGACAAAGGCACATAGGCACTTAGTCCTTGGAATTCGATTGAATCATGTGTGAAACGCTTGTATTCATATGGTTGAGTGTAGGGGTACCTCGTTGCTCATCAATGACCTATCACTTATTCTTAACTTATTGTTTAAAAATGTTAGAATTTTAATTGAAGAGATATTTGTAAGTTTATTAGCTTAAATCATATTAAAATCCTATTGTTAAATAACCTGTTACTTATTGCTAATTTATTGTTTAAAAATTCTGAAAATGTTAATTGAAGAGAGATTTGTAAGCTTAGTGGCTTAAATCAAATTAATATCCTATTGTTATGCATTATAGTTTATGATACTTACTTTTAATTAATCTTTTGAGTGTTAAAGAAAATTTGAAAAATATGTAGGATTATGCACAAACATTTTTCTCCATAATTGAGATGCTTACTTCGAAAGAAAAAGTAATAAAAAATGATTTAAAGTAGGTGTTTGATGAGGAAGATATGAAGCTTGGAAAGTTCTCTGACAAAAAAATTAGATGAACTCCTCTTGCATGAAATGACAAAAATAAAAATTTTCCTAATGATATGTACATATATATAGTATTTTATGTGTGATATTATAGATATAGTATCTTAGATGCAATATCGTAGGTGATGCAATATCTTATCTATGATATCAACTTGGAAATTTTTAAAATATTTGTGTATTTTGAGAGAAAAAATTAAAGGATTGGATAGCTTACAAGGTGATAAGCCATTCCAAAGAGTTCTTTAATCAGGGATGGTGCCTAAAATATGGTATTTTGGTGTTGAAATAATGTTAGTTAAGGAGTTTGAGCAAGGTAGATTGACTAGAGTTTAGGGAGTGATTTGATCAAAAAATGTTAAGTTTATGAATAAATACAGATATATAGGAAAGTGGTGATTATTGATAACGTATCTAGGAGGTACAAGATGATGTGGAGTTGGTTGTCAAGTATGAATCATACAAGTTATAAAAACGGGTCCTTCCCAAAATAGATTTTTCCCTTAATGCACTTGTATAACCATACCTACAAGTGTCTGTGTATACTTGAGGAGTTAAATGTAAATCATACCCATCTTCCAAAATGCGCATGTTAGTATTTCCCTAGTAAGAAAATAACACTTTGTGATACAAAACCATTAAATTATGATTATATATAACAGTGAAGTGAAAGAGTAACAATAGGAATTACAAAAAATGATATGTGTACTGCATGATTAAAGTATTCATTATCACATTTTACTAAGATTCAAACCAAGTTCATACCACTTACCAGTGACATCACATTGTATCATTCCAAAACTTACAACCATAAGACCATCATAGCTATAGGAAATATCATTACTTGGTGATGAAGAATAAGATAGCATTTTATTAATTAAGTAGTTTATTTTGAAGGAGACTTGGCCAGTGGATAGAGGAGTGCCTTCAAGCATGGGTAACATGTCTTTCTAGCCTCATAACTAATCTAAGTCCAAGAAACCTTTTTAGATTCTTAAGAAGTAACTTACCTTCAAGCATGGGCAACATGTCTTTTGAGTGGTACCCCCATGAATTTTTATTATGTGAATTTATTATGTAACACTATGTCAACCTTACTAAAGGACTACCTTCAAACATGGATAGCATGTCTTTCTAGTGACATGACAAGAAATCATTTATTTTATATATGTTTCCATTTTGTGTTGGAACACAAGTAAATGATACAACTTGACAATGTAATAAGACTCATAGTAGAAGCTTTAAATCTCTTTAATTTCATACCCTTTTTATTCCCATTTGGTTCTTTACCTTTTCATTAAGGCATAATGATCACTGGTTTATTTTAGTTTATTTATGATGAAAATTTCATTATGTTCATGGTAAGAACCTCTTATTATTGGAAATGAGTGTATGGATGATGTGGTCTTATTGTATATATAATTTGTCCTTCAATGATTTGATAACATAGTGTAAAATTATTACTATTCAACTACATCTTGCTTATTACCTAATACTTTACTAGAAAACTAACAAAATTTTGTACTTAAAAAATGAAAAAATTGTATAAAGAATCAAAGATTTACAAAAAAGAGAAAAATGTATAAAGAACTGAAAAGATATTAAAGAATTAGAAAAAATGGTAAGAATTGTGAAAATATCAAAGAATAGTAAAGATATTAAAGAATTTAGAAAATATAAGAATTTAGAAAAATAGTAAGAAATTAAGAAAAATATAGAAAAAATTGTAAAAAAATCTTACAATGCCTAAGGATTAGAAGTGACTCCAATATGACTATTATTTAAGGAGGAAATACAAAAAATTGAATGAGAGGTGGTTTGGATAGGATTCATGGTAGAGTCCCCTAATGGTGGAAAGTCATGAAATGGCTTGACATGTTGAATATTGATAGGAATCAATTTTTGTAGATTAGTTGGATCATATATTTTCATGACGTTGGACTTGTTCATAGCATGGATTATGTAGAGTGCTTCCAATAAAGTTGAAACTTTTTGAGTCACATAGTTCAGGTTATAGTGAAGGACTCTATCTTCAAGTTTGATAGAAACTTACCTAATCCTATTGTCATGTAAGCATTTATAGTATTTCATATGAATTTCATTGCTCATTTGGGCCACTAATTCATTTTTGTCTAATAGACTAAGATTCATTAATTGCTCCTTCTGGGAAAAGTCTACATTTAAGTCAATGCAAAAGTTGTGGTTAGGGTATTGATTTCATCTTGAATTGGTAGGGTAGATAATTTACCATAGACAAGTTCATATGAAGAGCACCCTATAGGAAGTTTCCATGTTGATTGATATGTCCATAGAGAATCATTAAGTTTAGAGCCTAGTCCTTCTTATACCTACTAATAGTTTTAGCTAGTATGCATGTAATTTCCTTGTTAGTAACTTTGGCTAGGCCCTTTGCTTGGAAGTGATATGGTGTAGTGAATTTATGATTAACATCAAGGTATTGCATTAGCTTCTTAAATGTAGTACCAATGAAGTGGATCCCATTATCTAAGATTAATATTCTAGGTATTCCAAACAAATTTGCCACATGTTATTAAAAAAAGGTTATAGTTGTTACTGTTGTAAAATCCTTAACTACAATTGCTTCTACCTACTTAGTACAATAGTCAATTATTATGATTATATAGCACTTTCTAGTTGACATCAATGTGATGAGTTCCATAAAATCAATGTTCCGTATATCAAATGGATTTAATGGTTGTATCCATTGTTGTGGCCCTTCATGGCTTGCTGTTAGTTCTATGTAGGGAAACTTCTTGTAAGCTCTTTTTCATCCCTACAAGTAGTCAATTTGCACGTTTAGGAAGCTAGAGAGATATCTTTACTACAAGATGCAAAAAATAAAAGAAACATGAGGATGTTCCAAGTTCCTAGGAGACATTTAACTAGAAGAGAAGGCATTTTCAACCCTATGTTTGGGATAAATATAGAGATTAAATTGCTTGTTGAGCATGCATGAAAAATGGAAAAAAGAGATGAGATAGAGAGATTGCAAGAGAGGGTATGTGTCTCTATAGTCAAGTATGTGTAATCTTGACCATAACTCTCTGTATATGCATTTGATCTTAGATCTATATGTGCATAGATTTGGATTGATTAAGCCTTGTGTTGAGGTTGATCACTATGTAATTGTAGAGCCTCATGCTCTATAATAGTGTTGAGTATGTCAGAATTGAATGTGATTCAAGTTGTGATTTTGTTGTAATTGTAATCTTCTTGATTTAATTGAACATAGCTAGTTTTTTTGACTTTTCTTGTAATTAAGTTATCTTGTATATTTTTTTTCTATTTTTATATTTAGGGTATTTGAAGGGTTAAAGAAAATTAGTTTGACCATGATCCAATGATTGGTATCAAAGCCATAGGGTTTATTGTTGGAATTTTGCTATGTATATTTTTATCTATTTTAGATGGCCCCTAAGAAAAAATTATTCAAGCCTTGAATTGAGACATGGAGAGCATGAAAATTGTCTTTTAGTTGATGATGGATTGATTAGATAAGATTACTAACAAGGTAGATTAGAATGCAGGTTTGAGTTGTATTTAGCCACGCAGTGATGATGCATAATCTTACTTCAATGATGATGATGAAGTTTCTTAGCTTGGTGGAAGGAGGTCCAATGAGGATGAAAAAACCTTTAGCTATGGAATTATGAGAACCCGTTAGCCTAAGTTTCTAATGGAAGGAAATCCAAATTCTTATGCTAGAGCTCCAAGAGTTCCATCTTCAACATTGACTTCTTCTCATGAAAAGCTTGATGGTGAAGATGATGCAAGACTAGTTAGAGCATTTATAAATGCTACAAGACTTCTGTATGTGGAGTTAAAAATTTTCAACAATGTAGATGGCACCAATGCTTTTGTAAGTTGGTTGAAGGTGCTTGACAAGCATTTTAAGTTAGAAGAGGTACCAAATTAATTGTGAGTATCAATTGTAGAATCCAGATTAGAAGGTATGATATCAACTTGGTGGAAAAAATCCCAAAGTTATTAGAGGAAAACTGATCAACCTAGTAGGGATTAGTCCTTGATGAAATACATGTTGAATAGAAATTTGAAATCTTGGTAGAGATAAGAGATAATCATGGAAATTCCTTAGACACGAAGATAAAGATATGAAGGAATTTTACATTAAATTTTGGGATCTATTCCATTTTGCTAAGGTAAGCTGGAAGGAGTACGAATAGGCTTCAATATTTTTGGGAGATTTCAAGATGAATTACTAGTAAGAGTTGTCATTCTATAAGCCTCAAAACCTTGATGAGGCTTATGATTTAGCACTCAAGGTAGAGAAGAAACTTAGTGGATTTGGGAATATGGGAAAAGGACAAGGGATCCAAATCTGAAAAGGAATCCAAGTCTAAATCTAAAGACAAGAAGGGTACCCATCAAAAGAAGCATGAAAAGGTGATGAGAAGGGAAAATCCAAAAAGGACCAGAGTAAAGGAGGCAAGGGTCAAGGTAGAAACTCATCCAAGATTCAATGCTTCAAAGGACACAAGCAATGGAAATGTCCACTTCATAAGGTAGCTAAGGGTAAGGACGTACAAACCATGAAGGAAAAGGAGACATTAGCTTAAGCTTTTCAGAAAGGTAATCCTAATGCTCCCAAAATTGAGAAAGTTTCATAATTAAAGTTTTTTGCATGTATGAGAAATGTGAAAAGAGGAGACCACCCAACAAGGAAGTTTTTATTTTAGACTGGGCCTAGATGTTTGCTTAGTGAGGAATAGATTCATGTTTTTATTGATGGGGGAGCCAAGAAAAATATTATTTCTTCTACGACAATTGCTCGATTGGGTTTAGTGAAAATTTCTCATCCTAAACCCTACAAGATTCATTGGTTGCTAAGAGATTACTCTTAAGAGGTAAAAGAGCAATGTGCTTTGAAATTTAAAATTGGGAGTTTTCATGATGTTGTGAAATGTGATGTACTACTAATTAATTATGTTGATGTGATTCTGGAAAGGCCTTAGAATTTAATAATAGTGCTTAGTTTGATGAATCAAGAAATGTATGGAGTGTAGGAAGACCTAATGAAATCCATAAGCTAATTCCTATGACAGTTGAATATGTGAGGTAGCAAAGCTTACTTAATGCTTCCTTAATGCTAGGCATATCATGTATAGAATCAAAGAATTTTGGTAGTAGAAGAGACCATTAATGTTAAATTGATGATGAGAAAATTCCTTTTGTATATGTAGGAAGAAGAAAATTTGGTGTGAACACCTTGTACTCCATCACCAGTTGAAGTTGAAAATCATCCACAAAAAAGGGAATCTAATGAGGATTTAAAAAAATATGATAGAGTGGTAGTATAGGTTCCTAAAATGCCATGAGTGACTATAGCACTTTTAGAAAGTAACATCATTAGAAACCCACATGATAGAATCAACACTAGAAAAGGCACAAGTGAATTTTGTGTTTATGTAGCCTATGTATCACATATTGAATTAAGGAGCTTCAAGGAAGTTGAAGAAGATGGACATTTTATATTGGTTGTGCAAGATGAGATAAATCAAATTAAAAGAAATTATGGTTAGAAATTGGTTTCCAAACCAAATGGCAAACTTATCATTGATATTAAATGATTCTTTAAGAACAAAACTAATGATAAGAAAATCATCATCAGGAACATGGTAAGACTTGTAGCTAAGGTTACAATTAATAAGAAGGGGCTGACTTTGATGAAGCATTCACTTCAATAGCACAAATGAAGTTCATTTGCTTGGTCATGGGGCTAGCATGCTTCAAGGGATTCACTCTTTATCAAATTAATGTAAAAAAATATCTTTCTAAATGGAATATTTTAAGAATAAGTTTATATCAAATAATATAAATGGTTTTTTATTCTTACCTTCTTGATTATATTTATAAATTGAAAAAGGCCTTATATTGACTTAAACAAGCTTCTCATGCTTAGTATGAAAGATTATCTAAGTTTGTTATTGATAATAGGTTTATTAGAGGTAATTTTAGTCCTACTATATTTATCAAAACTTATGATACTGATATACTAGTGGTACAAGTTTATGCGGATGATACTATTTTTGATGTTACTAATAAAGATATTAACAATAAGTTTGCCAAGATGATGCAAGATGAATTTCAAATGGGCATGATGGGGGAAATGAACAATTAACTTAGGCTACAAGTGAAACAAAGAAAGGAATTTTCATTTTCTAATCCAAATATATCAAGAATCTCTATGGGCTTGAAAATGTAAAATGTAAACCTACATCAATGGCCCCTAGAACAAAACTTAATGAAGATCCTTAAGGGAAAGATGTAAATAAAAAGATGTATAGAGGTATGATAGGTAGTTAATTATATTTAACTACTAGTAGACTAGATATTATGTTAAGTGTTGGAATATGTGCTTGATTTTAGTCAAATCCCAAAGAATAATATCCTTGTGTTTTTAAAAGAATTGTTCACTATTTAAAATGTACTGCACATTGGAATCTTTGGTATTCTAAGAGCCTCAATCTTGATCTTGTTGGATATTATGATACAAATTATGTAGGCTGTAAAATGGATAGGAAGTCAACTAGTAAATGCTACTATTTTCTCGAACCTTTTTTAGTAGTAAAATTAACTAACAATGAGGTGTTAACCTAGTGGTATAGGTCTTGGCCTAGTAATCCTAGGTCACAAGTTCAATTCCACTAGGTAGCACTAAGTTATAAACTTATATAAATCTTAGGATGTACCTATGTTTCACATGTTTCAGGTTCCAACATCACTTATTAAGATTAACTAAGGTAATTAATAGTATATTATCATGATTTTTTATCCTATTTATATAGGTCAATCATTAAGATATGTCATTGCTTTAACCTATATTTCTGCCATGCTACCAATTTGGCATGTGTCTTGACATACATCTTGAGTTCAAACTTATGACTTGCAAATTACAAGTTGCATGCTCTAACCAAGTGAGCTATCTCACTAACATAATTCATAATATGAAACTAAAGTTAAATTTTTACTTATATCCATAGGGGCCTCTTGGATCTATCAAGCTACACTAGTTTTAGAATTCCTTTTACAATTTTTTATTATACATAACTTAGCATTGCCTAATAGAATTGAATTTGTGACCTAGATTTTCTATACCAAGACTCTTACCACTAAGCTAACACCTAAGTGTATGTATCCTTTATACATATAGCCAACATGAATTTTCATAGCCAATAATATAATTATTTATTATATTCATACATTCACAAACTAATATAACTATTTTTGCTAAATATAATTTTTATTAATCATGGGTTTGTACTAGGAGGATGATGCAAAAAATCTCTCAAGATTATTTAATAGAACAAAAAATTCTTGATTCTTTAAGGCTTGTTAGTAAATGGAAAGATGAGATTTTGATAATTTCTATGTGAAGAAAGTAGAAAAGAAATTTAATAGAAGTCATTTCCTCTAAATCAAAAAAATCTTGTTGATCCTAATCATACTACATAGGAGAAGTAAAATGATTATAGATATTTTTTGTTAGTTTTCTTATTTTAATGTATTTATTTTAAAATAGGCTAGGGACCACCACTAATGATAAGGTGCTTGTTTCTAAAGTTGTAAGACCTAGGTTTGAGCCTGGGTGTAACCACTCTAAAGAGGTTAGGCTTTTGCTCATCTATTGATCCTCTTGGAATCCCCCCTTGGTGGGATGAGCATCAAGTCTCTAGGTGATGCTCCTTTGTTTTGAAACATGCTCTTATAACTTTGATATTAATATTTATAATTTAAATGTATCAACCAGTTACTATTAGTTTTTCATTGTATATTAATTATGTATGAAATTATAGAAGCCTTGCCTTTCCATTTACTAGCAAGCCTTAAAACCTCAAGTGTCTACTCTTCTATTAAATAAGCATGAGAACGTTTTTGAATCAACCTTCTAGTTAGGTAAGAGCCAAATGCTTAAGGCATTTTCTTGTTATTTTCTTGTCACTTTTACCTTGAAATGATAAGAAAAGTCCGTAAGCCTTTTGATCTTATCTAATGAACTATCATATCATGATTGATTAGGTTTGTAAAGCCTTTTTTTGACATATGAATAATGAGAATTTTTTGGCCATCACCAACCTTCTAGCTAAGTTTTTCCTTTTTTTATAGCCTAAAAGTCTCTAGGATTCCTACTCTTATAGAAAAAATGCTTCTAGTAATTTTTGTGGTAGGCCCTTATACAAATGGGCTCTTTCTCTAGTTAATGATTGATTATTATATTTCATCCAAGTTCCCTACTTTTGGTTTTTAGGGGTAATGTCTTATTTCCTTATTTGTTGAGTGCTAAAGTTTATGAAGAAAGTGCAATTCTCATCATCCAAACAACTGACATTCTATGGAAAGTTTAATAATCTACATAGCCAGCTAATGAGAAACGAGTAGTCCCTATGCCCAACCATGAAAATCACAAGCATTCACTAGTGATCTAGTCGAATTTCGTGGACTTTAGCTCTTCAAATGCATAAGAGACAAGATAGTAAATTAAGGATGTGATTTTTGTCTTCTTGGCCTCACTTGTATAAGTGTGAGTCTATCGTTACGTGTAAGCTAAGGCACATGATTATTATCAATTTTATATTTTATTGTATTTTATCTAAGTGGAAAATGAGGTAATTAATTATGATTTAATCTAATTAACTTATCATGCATTAATCTATTTCCTAACATAAGTATCCAAGCACACCTTCCGTACACATCTTGAACTCATTAAGAATGCTACTAGGTTAGAAAGTGTTAGGCTACTGGGCAAACTAAGCTATAACACTACTAGGATTACCAAGCATTAATGATATGTTCAAGGCAATTGTATTTATGTTTATTAATTAACAAAAGACATGAGAGTAAAATGCATTAATAATTAAGTGCATGAAAGTAAACATTAATATATTCTAAGTGCTTCATGTAGTTTCAAGAATCTTGTCTTTATTGCCATCACATTAAGGTGTCCAAGTACAATGATGCTCAAATAAGGATCTGTACAATCCTTGAAGTCCTACTACAATCGCTTAGATAATATTCTAACTTTTACGAAATGAAATTGTAAGAACTTATCTACTCTAGTGACTCTCCAATGCCATAAATGCAGTGGGTTTGCACATTTATATAGGCAGAGATAGATACTGCATCAATGCATATGCGTTAATGCATCTACCCATGCCTTGACGCATGCTTGTCGATGCAACACATTGCATGATTCATCATACCTCCATGACTAATTAAAAACTTGTCCTTGAGTGAACAAAAGTAGGACCAAGCTTCTTACAAAATTGGAAAGGTATGAAATCATAGACCAACTAACTGACTCTAAGTGCCTAATTGTATAGAATTATAACATTTAAAAAAATTTTTATTTAAGAAAAAAAATTAAACACCCTTATAAAATTTGATAACTAGACTCCTCTGATGGTTGAAGATGAAGAGAAGATCAAACAATGCTAGGAGATGGTGGCTTCTAGGGTATTGAAGGACCTTCTCCAGCCCTCAATGCTTGTGTCGGTGGCAATTAAGGTTGAGGTTGTAGTTGTCCTGCTACAACTATAGCTTCTAGTGGTAGGTGAAAGGCATCTAATAATGTCTTCATATTCACCTCATTATTCTAAGGGTTGTACATATTCCATGCAACATCACTAATGTGGGCTAGTATGAGGACATCCCATGGACAAGGCATTGTTAGGAATAGTTCCTTGACATTGATAAACCAGGAAGTGAATTGTTTACATTTAATATCGAATGTCGTAATAAGGTTCTGCAACTCTTGATAGCCATTCATCCTTTAGTCAAGTTCTCAAGAACCGATCATTGATCTATAAATCAACTCTTGAGAACTTCAAGCTTTGCATTAGCTATTCCTAGATTTCACTTCATGTCCTTATAATGCTTAAATTATTCCTTATAAAGAAGTTATGAGCTAGTCACCTATTTTTCCAACTCTGACCATGGTCTTCTAGCAAACAGCATTGCCAAGTTTGCCTATTCAAGGTTGGATGACTTCATGTATTTCATCATGTCCTCAATTTGCAACTGCTACAGGAAAATCTCTACTTTATTGTAGGCATTTAATCCATCAAAGAGTAGTTGCCATACATCACTTCTCTGTTGGAGTTGCTAGAGGGTCTTGTTCATCTTTACCTTGGCTAGTAAAATTTCTTTTTTTTTCACCTCCTTAAGGAGCCCAACCTAGTCCCTATAATGATTTTTTACTCGTTCAAACTTTAAGACCCCATTATGTAGGTAGCTACCTTAATGATCATTTTATTGTAAAGTGCCCAGACTTCCTCCATTGAGAAATTATGATGTTTAGCTACCAACCTTATCAAATTCATATTCACCTTGGCATGCTACTTCTATTGCTATCGCACAAATTCAACCATTTTCTCCTTTTGTGCTTCAACATTACGTAAGTGATGAATGTCTTTGGTTAGAGCTAGATTCTCCTTACGGACTTGTAACAAGTCCTTATCAATGTTGAAGGCCAAGGCCTCCAATAACGATGCATTAAAGACCACCATCTCCTTTGCATTCTTAGCTTCCTTTAGTTTGTTTTGAACTTATAAGAAAGCTTCATCCCTTATAACTGCTTAGCTAAGAATGGTAGGATCGGCCAAACAGGCTTTCAATTCTGCAACTTCAATAGCCAACTGTCTAGTTTCAGTTGTGGCTACCTTAGGTTGGGTGTTTGCAATGATGAGCTTATCCTTGGTTTCTAGTACCTTTGACTGGGATAGTAGTGATGTTATCTAGGAGATCAAAGATCTCTGGAAGCAATTGACAAGTTCCTAGTAATCGATCCAACACCTCCTCATGTTAAGCTGCACTTAGCCTCCCTTTTCTTACTTTTGTAGATGCTTGCACATCTCTAAGTGCTGTAATGTCTAGTACAATGTCCATAGGAGTATTCAATGCCTCTGCAACACAATTGACACCACCTCTACCATTGTTTTCGATTCATGGTGTTGCATCACCAAGACAGTTGCTTCCTCGTCCTCCTCTAGGCACATTAAGAAAGTCATAGCATTTGGAGAGATCCATAGAAATTGTTGTTATCTAAGGATGGACATTGTCATTTCTCAAGCACTCAGACTTAATCTTGCTAGTGTCTACATTGTTTGAGCTAAAAATAGTGGCGTAATGTCTTCTAGTTAGTTGATGATTGATGTAACTTCATTGAGGTGACTTAACATTGGCTAGTAGACTAAAGGCTCTCCACCACTTGGTCCTTCCTACTACTAGTGCAAGATTTTCTCATAGAGCTTTCTCATGCACTTAATTGCAACACAAGACTTCAACGTTATTTCATGAGTAGGTGGTGGTAGTAGTGGTTGCTCCTCTTTAAGTAGCTTAGCAGGTACTTTGTCTTTCATTATCTCTTATGAAGAAGTAACAAGAGCATGACACAACATGTCATTGATATAATGGGCTATCCTTTTCATCTTGCAAACTTTTCTGATGAGGCAAGGAAAGGGGAGTGTCTTTCTCCCATGCTCATTTTCTTTGAATTTTTTTTCCATTTCTAGGAAGATGAGCTATGGGAGGTTAACTGGGAACTTTCTGCTTAAAGCAGAACACATACGAGTAGAGAAGGCAATGATTTTACATGGCCTTACTATTGGATTTAGGTGATAGGTTGCAATCTTAAAGTTGGCCCTCTTTGCCTTAGTGAGTGCACTGTACTCATGGTCCACTCCATAGCATCATTGAATTCACTTCTTTTTAACATTGATTTCCACCTTCATAGAAATCTTTGTCAAAGTTTGTCCACTATCAGGCAACCTAAGGACCTCTACAATGGCCTCAACTGAGTAAGACATGCTAATGTTCTTGATTTTCACAGTGGCATCTTCCTACCTATTATTCAAGAAGAGGTAAGTTTCACCCATGTACCACTCTCCACTAGAGGTGAGGATAGACCACATGGGAGATTCTTGTCATTGTGTTTTCACCTCTTCTAGTGCCAGGTCCAAGAAAGGATCAAAGTTAAGTTCTTGGAGAACTGCACTTTGGACCTCAGAATGAATTTGTCTTAGGTAGGCCTCAATTAAGGTGACTTTCAAGTTTGGTCTAGGGCTTGGCACCTCATCTCACCTAGATTGGCTCATTTCTACTATGGGAATTTGGCAAAAATATTCCACTTCGGGCTCCTCTTGGAGAGGTCCTATGGCATATGTTTCGACCTCTCCTTCTTGGGGTTGTTGCGGCTAATAGCCCCTTCTCCCTCTTGGCTATTTGTCCCTTGGTAAAGATGGTTCTTCCTCTTGCAGTCTTTTGGGCATCATTTGTAATCAAAAACATAGCCAAGGATTAGCGTTTATGTGTAACTTACAATACTTTGATAGTTACACTTAGGCTAATGTGTGATTATGGTGGGTTAATTAGTTTAATATTATTTTATTTGAATGGCTACATGAGTTTTTTGGTAAGATTTAACTTAGATGAATTAGTGATATTTAATATTATTTTATTAGTTAAACCATGTGGGATTTAGAAAAATTTTGAAAAAATTTCTATCAAAACCATAAGTTTTTGGCTCCCACAATGTAAAGCTCACTTCTAATAGCTGCAGGACCGAAGAATGAATGGATTTGGACAAGTGGTTAGGAAGTTATGGGTCAATAATTCTCTGGGCTGTGAAAACTTGAAAAGCTTGGTGTGTTGAAGCAAATGTGAAAAATTTTCTAACTCATTGCTATCTATAAGATTTTTATAAAAAATGAAATTTTTTTGATTCAAATAACTAAGTAAGAAAAGGAATGTTGACATGAAAATGGAGCCAAAAGAAAGCTAGGAAAGCTTAGAATAAGGAAGGATGCTTGAAAAGGGCTACTAATACTTATGGAAAGGAGATTTAGGAAAAGTTTAATTGTTAAGGATTGTAAAAAGTGGATGCATCAAGGTGGAAAACATAGGTTTTGAAAGTAAAAATGGCTAAGGGATAAGGAACTTAACCATCCCAACTAAGGAGTATGCAAGTAGGTCCTTCTTATACTAGGATCATGCCTTAAATGCCCTTGCATGCCCTTAAACCAAGAAGTCCATGGACCCTAAAGATGATTAATGGATGTAGATTGTTAAAAACCAAATCACCAAAGAAATCCTCAAAGAATTAAGACCATCAAAAAATGAACCCATCAATATAATCATGACAAGAGGCAATGAGGTGGTACATGGAAAGAATAGGTGGAGTGAGAGGGAGAGATTATGTAATGGAGTCCCTCATTTAGGTGTCATGAAGCCCCTTATGACATATATGATTAATATGACCTAATATCTTCTATCCTTAGTTAGAATCAAGACCATCCACTTCCAGTGACTCCACATTGGTACTTAAGACCTTTCCACCATCCAAGGTACAGGAACTTCCCCAAAGGCCACTCACCATTCCAAAGGAATAAGAAAGAAGAAGCAGGAAGTGAAAATGACCTTAGTTAGAGGGGTGCCTTAGGCATGGGTAACATGTCTTTTTAGCCTCATACCAGTGCTTGTACCCCATTATTGTGCCTAAGGGGTGTGTTTTGAATTCCCATTATTTTTTTAAATGGAAACCACACCATGCAAAGACATTATTTCCTATTTATTAATCAACATAGGAATGGTGAGGAATCCATGGAAACACTCATGCAACCCCAGACGACAAGCAAGCATGAAAAGTGACAAATTCCCTTGAAGCCACACCCTTATTCATCCACTTAATTTATCCCAAGTTTGGAATGTACTAATGTCACCAATTCATTATAAGTTATTATTAAAAAGGGAGCTCATATTTCCAAAATGAGGCTACATCATAGAATTGTGTGGAGTGGTGGATGACGTGGACTCACTACCTGATAACATGAAGAGAATCAATGTTTTATTAATTAACATCAAAATTCTAATATGAACCTAGCCATTTTCAATCAAGTAAACAATGTAAGGTACAAAGCACCATTAATCAGTAACTGTAGTTGGCACTAAGTCATGATGACAATAAAGAAAAGAGAGAAACATAAGAAGAATTCAAATAAAGCCAAATATAGAAAAAAATTGTAAAACATATCAGAAAAAAATGGTATAAAATAAAAAGTTAAAATATGAGGAGCAACATATATCATTTTAGCATGGATGGACATCTCCCCTACGACTAAGTTGGAAGGAGATTTGGAAAATTGAGCATACATGTCCATCCATTGAGGCTTTGATTCCACTAGTTATTTTTGGCTCAAGGAAAGGCTTGAGTTTTTGGTATTGACTAAAATTTTTATACTTAGACTATCAAGATGGTAGATCTTCATGGCCCCAAATGGAAAGGTTTTGTATGCAATGTAATGACCCTTCCATAATGTCCAAAATTTGGTTCATTGAGGCATGTGCATGGGATTCCAATAAAGCACCTTATTACCTAGTTGGAAATTTACCTTTTGAATCCTAAGGTCATGCCATTGTTTATTATGTACCTTGTTGATGAATCATGGTTTTCTAGGCCCTAATATCAGATACACGATATTGGGTACACGATATCGTAGCCTGGGCACGATATCGTGATTCCTGTGTTAGCCTATAAATATAGCACTTGAGCACATAGGAAGGGAGTCAATTGGTAGGTCATTATTTAATCATTAAGAGTTGAGAGTCTTTTTTGTTACTTTTTAGTTCTTTTTCCAAGTGCATGCTTGCTGTGTGATGCTTGTAATTGTACAGAACCTTTATTCGAGTGTGACGTACTTGGACATGCACACAATCAGTAATAAAGATCGAGATTACTCCATCATTGT
The DNA here is from genome assembly GCA_015680685.1 of Gnetum montanum. NCBI lineage: Eukaryota > Viridiplantae > Streptophyta > Gnetopsida > Gnetales > Gnetaceae > Gnetum > Gnetum montanum. The sequence continues at coordinate 353,339 of MNCI01005996.1, forward strand.
AGCATTCACTTAGTTCTTAATTGTTTAATTGTTAATTATTATTTATTGTTTTCTTAGTTAATATTTCTTTATCATCATTTACTATTCTTTTTGTTAATGCAGAATGAGTACATCCTAATCATGAGCATTTAAGTGTAACTACATGATGACCTAGTAGCGTATCAAGTAGTGCTTCAAGTGATGTGCACTTGGCAATCCCAAAATTTGTACATGAAGTCCAAGATGCATATGGATGATTAAGGATGGATGCTCATCACACTTAGGTTAGCCTAGATTTTACTTCCTATTGCTTATTAGCTTAATCAAGATTATTTATCATTGTCTTTAGGAGTAGCATAGTGTTAGAAAAATCACATCATACACCTCACTCTAGACTAAACCATATGTGACAAAGCAAATACTAGTCGAGGTGGGAAGATAGCGAACTACGATCAACATATAACTATCTAGGTGCCACAACTAGTCTATCCATGGAGTTCGACTAGATCACGCGTACATGCTTGTATTTGTATGGTTGAGCATGTAGGGGTACCTTGCTGCTCATCATTGGCACCATTGCTTGGGATGATGCTAGTTATCTAGATTAGTTGTATCATATAAGATCGCTGTAACAAGGTATTAATGATATATCTTTCAGAAAAATTAAATTAAATTGAGTCACACATAATCCATGACAATGTCTCTCTCTTAGGATGATGATAATGCAACATATAGCAAGGCAATTCATTGGAGAACCAATGAAATTTAAGACAACAAAGAAGTTTGGAGTACTCAATCTTATGCGGGAGTTTCATATGTTCATGGACACCCCAGTGATACTCAAGGACTCTTGTCATCCAACTCAAACACCTCTAGTGAGGATGGGACATCTCGTAGAATGAGGGGGCCCATAAGGCCTAGGACCTTCTCAATGGTTAGCAAGAGTACATTAGGGGATGATTGGGAGACCTACAAAAGTCATGAAGAGTCTTCCAGTTCTCTCTCTTCCTCTGCTCCTTCAACATCAGGTCATGACATGGATGACTATTTCTCAAGGGGTTAGTGTAGAAATAAAAATTGAACCCACAGGCAAAGTTAGGAACACCAACATGAACAAAGACAACATCATTCCAACTTACAAATTCACAACCTACTTAGTGAAAATGAACCTCTATTAGCCACTAAGATCCTAATGCATATAATAGAGGCTATTCAAATATATTGTAGGCACCAGAAAGAAAGTCGTCTACTCGTGCTTGATTTAAACAACTTTCCCAAGTTTTCGGGAGGCTATGATTTAGATCCACAACATCATTTACAAGCCTTTACGATGCCTGTGCATGGAACAACATTGATAATGGATGGAAAAGACTTAAGCTCTTTCCTATGACACTCATTGGCCAAGCAAAAGTATGGTATAGGTCTCTAAAGTTAAAATCAATTCGTTGTTGGCCGACAATGGTGGAACTCTTTAATGAAAGATATCAAACCTGTGCAAGAGTATCAACCTTGAGGAGATAAATCCAAGAGTGGAAACAAGGGCAACATAAACCATTGGACATGGCCTTAGAAATATATTACTCACTATTAAACAACTACCCAGGCCATGGGTTCTCCAAGGAAAGGCTAATGTATCACATCATGGATGGGCTCTATAATGAAACATGGAAAACCCTAGGGATGTATGTCCTAGGTCAACTATATGAACTAAGAACCCACCAATTTCAAGAGCTTATTAAGTGGTTAGAAAAAGAAGGAGAAATAGCCAAATGGGAGAATGTTGAAAGATCTCAATAGGACCAAAATCATAAAATAACAAAGGTCCATGACCATGAAGAGGAGAAATCAACTCACCTTAAGGAGGTGAAACCATCTTAATCTATGCCAATACTAAAATCACTAGATGAAATTGAGATAAAGATCAATAAAATGATAGAGTGTGTACATGAAAAATGTGGAGAATATGCAAACATTATCAAAGGTAAAACGATGTAGTATCACTCTAACAACTAGAACAAACAAAGGATGCCAAACTAAGAAATATGATAGAACACCATTCGACAATTGGAAAGAAGGGTTGAAGGAAATCATGATAGGGGCTTAATTGAAAATCATAAGTATCAATGTGATGTTTGCCTATACGATCACCCCAAAGGCCAATGCCAAATCTTGTCACACTTGCATGAGCATTGGGGAAGAATGTTACATCCAGACTCCATATAGAAGTACCATGTTCAATCACAATGGCAACATCCACAGTCATGGGGGAGACCACCATCAAATTGGCCATACCCTTCATACCATTCGAAACCAAGCACTTATTATGTTCAACACCATGTTCCTCCAGTTGGATCAACATCCTCTACTTCACCTCATCGTTATCATTCTCTCGAATACTATTAACCCATGTCCTCTCCCACAGGATCACCACCTCATGTTCCTTACACTTCTCCTTGCTCTCAATATTCTCATCCTTCACCTCCTTCTACAACACCACCAGTTGTACCAGTTTTCACCATAGAACCATCCCACAAACATTACTTGTGTTGCTACTATCAATAGCAGTGGGAATCCTCCACAACATCAGAAGCATCCTTTCTTTAGGCATGGCTATACAAAGAGACAGTATAGTTCTAAAACCATAGCATCTTCCAACTCAACACAAGCCCAACACTGTGATGCACCTTCCTCTTCGAACTCAACGCCTCGTGTTACCTTACCCAGGCAACCAATTAACACTCCAACAACCACATGGCTCAATGAATATAATAATGTGGGGAGACATATCAATCCTTGCATATCATCTTATTTCATGGGCGCCATAGTGGGTCAACTCCTTATCACATGACCACATCTTATAATCTACCCCACTATGCCTATTTTAACCAAGTGTGTGAATCCCAATTTGGGTACATTCTTGCCACCACACCAAAAGACACCTAGTGGTTTGGATATGACTGAACCCCAATATTTTCAACATGCATGAACCCAAATTTTCCATTTATTAATTCTTGCCATGATCCAAGGTTTAGTCATGGGGGACACCCCCCATTCTAACAAGCATAATTAGTAAATATTTTTCTTTTTCTTTGGTTTTACAATTTTTTTGTTTTTTGATTTTTGATTTTCTAATTTTTCATCTTCTAATTTGTTGTTTTATCTTTTTGTGGGTAATCTCATTTGTGAATAAAATACTCATGTAACTAGTCGATTGAGGTGTTGTTCTATGCTATCAAGTCACAAGGGACTAATTATTTGGATAGTGTGCCATGACATCCATTCACCCATTCTATTAATAAGAGGTTCTACTCTGGGTACGATGATATTCTTACCATCATTGAAACTTAACGTAACTTTGTACTCATTATGCTAGAGCGAAGAGTGATGGACTAAGAGGGAATGATGAGGGTGTGACATCAAGGGGGCTTGTGGATTCTCTTTGGTGACCTCTATAGGTGCTATCATGTAGCTTGGTTGTACTAAGATCCTTGTAGATCTAACAAAAAATGGGATTAAGGGTTGTGATAAAGGAACACATTAAATAAATTCAATGATGTTCTAGATGGTTCCACTGGAAAGACATGCACCCATGTCTAAAGGTTGGTGGCTTCTCTAGATTTCCTTTTTTGAGAAGACAAAGTGAGAAAAGTAGCCAAAAAGAAAAAAAAAAAGAGAAGAGAAGAGAAAGAAGAGAAGTAGAACATAAAAAAAACTCAAGAAAAACATGCCACAGACAATTTAAATCACTCCTCCCTTGTGCAAAATGCCAAGTGATCGTGCGCCTTGCTATCATGATGCTCTTCTGGTTGTCTATCATTGAATGAAGCAATGTGATGTCATTGATCAGAGGTATGGACTTGGTCTTGATCTTGGAGTGAAAGGCTAATGATACCTTAATCATGTACAACACTTTGGATTCATTATGCCCAGGGTAAGTTACCTGACATCCCAATCTCTACAATCCCTTCTACAATTCATCTCATCCCACTATCCAAGTATTTATAACTTGTGTCTTGTGTGGCATAGAATTCATACCTCATTACGGTGGTATTTAACATGTGTGTGTTTTGTTGCACCGGTGAAAATTACATTTAACCCTTCTAGTACCTACAGACATTTTAAAGTGTGGTTATGTAAGGGCATGATAGGTTGAAACCTTCTTTGGGGAGGACCCACTTACATGACTTTTGTAATTTGTACTTATTGCACACCACCACATCATCTGATACCCTCCGAGTATTGCATTGTCAAATTTATTCTTTCCTTTATTATCATTTCAACCAAATGTTCCTTTGTACTACTACATGTCCTTTTTCCTCACCCTATTCAAGAACTTCATTGTATAATTCCACTTCATTATAGTTTTGATGCCTTAATGTCCACTTAACATTACCCCAGATATTTCAAATCTACCTCAAATCCTTTATTTATTGCTGTGAAAACTTAAAAATTCATCAATTTTACTAAGTACCTTATTCTTAAATAGGACATAATATTGGGTACTCGGTATTGAGTTCGATGCAATATCGAGTCCACGCTATTGTGTACACAATATTGCATCAACAGTACCTATATATATGAGCCCCCTACACAAGTAGAAGTCATTTTCAACTGTTGATGTGAGGGGAGTTGTTGTAATTTTCTTCCATGATTTTTCATGCTTTGAGAGTCTAACCTTCAACTGTTAATATCTCACTCATCACTACTCCAATTTTCCTTTCAATCAAACTTACTTAGACCTAGATTGTTAACTTAATCGTGGGTAAGGGGTGTGGTAAAACTTGCACATAGCCTTTTTGAAATTTGCTATTGCCTGAAGGATATCATAGGGATAAGTCCTATTGGAAAATGTTAAAAATTCATGCCAAAATAATGTTCTTCCTTTACCAAAAATCATTTAAATTATTATTGGAGTCACCTGATCAAATTGGGCCTGACATTAAAACTTTTAGGGAAATTTTCTTTAAAAATATTTTTTCTAACTCTAAAATCACACTAAGCAAGAATTCAAAATTTATTAAAGGTAATAAGTAAGGTATAAGATAACTAAACCTTGTTAAATAACCTTACTAACAATTGATTCTAGTGTGATTATAGATGGCCTCTAAATGTGGATAATAGGAAGGATCCTCTCAAGGTGCAGCCAAATGTCCAAGGAGAGGCAGAGGCTAAGGACCTCTAGAAGAACACACAAAACAAGAGGCACAATTATTTAGCATCCATCAAGAAACCCCTATTACTACACAATCCGATCAAGTAGAAAGTGGAGAAGGTAGGGCACCTGAACAAGGGCAGCATCTCATGTTATCCCTAGAATGCATTCAGGTCATTTGGGAAAGGTCCACATCCACTGCAGTGATCATGGAACTTAATTTTGGACCTTTCATTGAATATGCCCATGAGCCGATCAAAGATCAACTCAAAGGATCTCCACTATGGCCTGTCCTTTCGAAAAGTGGAGAATGGTATTTAGGGGAAACTTATCAATTTTGACATAATAAAGAGGAAGGCACCACTGTTGACATTAGTAGAATATCGGTTGATTTCTCTGTGAAGGCCATTGCAGAAGTTCTAAATCTTCTGAATACAGGGCCCAAAGTTGCTCATCTATCCATCTGCTTTGATGCTAATGAATGAAAATTATGGTTAAAGAGGGTGTATAGCAAAAAAGACAAAACATATGGAGAACTGACTCTTAAAGAAAGAATTTATTTCAAAACTCGCACTTATCACATCTTCCCAACGAAAGGGCTAAATAGGATCTCTACTTATGTGGCCAGAGGAAGTGCAATCTTGATGGACAAGGTTGATGCCAATTTTTCCTATTTATATCTAACAAAAATATTGAGGTGGTTCGAAGAACACAAGATAAGAAAATTCGCATTACCCTTTCCATGTCTAATCAGGAAGTTGTCCCACCATGCTGGAATTCTGGGGTACACCAATGATGTCCTTAGAAAGGCTCAAAATGCTTCATATGCCAAATTACTAAAGCCACTAGCACCAAGAAAAGATGTTGGCAAGACACTGGAGCCTAAACAGGAGCAGATGTTTGGGCCCACTACACCTCAAACAGCAAGGCCTAGCCAACTTCTAGACATGAGGCTCAGTCAACAATAAGAAGTAGGGCCCAGCACATAGTTCATGGGCTAGTAGGACCAATTGTTGCCACCACCACAAGATTACCAATTGTCGATGAGCCATCTCAGGGCCATCACAGAAATGGTCAATTGGGGAAGTCATAATGAGGGCAATCTCTTCAAAGTGATCAATGATGCTATATGGTCCATCATCTCAATCGATCATGCAAGGGACAAGGTCTCGACACAAACAAAAGGAGGGGAGTCACATTGGTCATAATAGATTTTTGAAAATGCTACATCATTTCAAGTACAGTTAGGAACTGGTGAAGGTGCCACAGTAATGGTCATGCAACACTAGGATACAGCTAGAGTAGTAGAAGTCGTCACAGACCACATCAAAAAGTCATTTAACATTCCTATTGTGCCACAGGTGGATTTCACAGGAGCACATGATGCTCAAGTTCTAGCTGGCACCTTGATGACTCCTGTAGAACATGAGGATGCTCTGGATCATTTGCTGCAAATAGGATAAGTAATGACATCCGTTTTTGACATCCCCCAAGATGTCACCGCAGCACAATCAGACCTCATTTCCATAAATGGAAAGTTGGTTATGGCTAAGGTTAGGGTTGAACACATAGAAGATGAGTTGAGAAGACTCCAGGAGAAGTTTGTTGCCCTACAAGCTTCACAGTAGGATCTGTTCCAACTTATTCCAACCAATCAACTAGAATTATTTAGGACAGAGCAACTAAATAAATTATTAGAGGAGAATAAAAAGGTAGCAATGGAAAAGGAGAAGGTAGATTGGGATGCTTCAAATGCATAGGCTCAAACATATGCACATGCAAAAGCACTCAAATCCTTATAGGAAAAAAATAAACTCCCTGCTATCGAAAATCTTCGATTGACAACAATTGAAAAACAAAAGAATGTTCTTGAGGAAAAATTTTAGCAAATGTGAGAACAACTAATAAGGGTTAACCAAGACATGGGTCACTTAGCCAGAGATAACAAGACCCTCTCAATGGAAAAGGTAGATGCCATCTATCAAAAGATAGTAATTGAAATAAGCACGTGGCAATATGAAGCTAAGCAACATAAAAAATTGAAGGAGCATTTCCAAGACCAAGTGGAAATGTATAATAAAATCATTAAAAGCGAGATCCATATGGCTAAGACCCACATCAATGCTTTCAGTGCTCAAAACACTGACTAGTGGGCTACCAAGCAAAATTAAAGAGCTAGGACCTGCAGATTTAGGATCTCACCAAATACATGGAGTTGGCAAACCTACGGTACGCCAACTTGGCCATGTTAACAGTAGGATGTCCAAGGATCGAGTTGGAAAAGCAGGTAGCTTCCACCTATGCCAAATATTAAATAAAGTTTACTGAACACAAAAAGACACTGCAAAAATTAGAGGTAGCAAACTTTGGACTAGAGGTGGTAAAAGCTAGCTACCAAGGTTAAAAGGATGTTGCAACAAATTTGGCTTGACAACTCATAGATTATCAAGAATTTAAAGACAAAACTAAAGCCTACAAAGAGGAATGTTGGCTGTTTATAGCATGGTACATCAAAGCTAATCAAATGTTCCCACAACTGCCATGTCCATGGGAGGTGCCGACTCCATCAAATATTGGAACATCAGCATGGATGACACATCATCCCCAAATAGAGGAAGAAAAGCTTCAGGCACTCCTTCAAAAGTATCCATTTCCTAAGCCTGGAGCACAAGATAAGGGGAAGAAGCCCACACCACCACCAAGAACCACATGAGCTCTAAAAAATTTTGTATTTTGTATTTTGTGTTGGTGTCCCAATTTGTTTTTGTNTAAACAGCCAACATTCCTCTTTGTAGGCTTTAGCTTTGTCTTTAAATTCTTGATAATCTATGAGTTGTCAAGCCAAATTTGTTACAACATCCTTTTAACCTTGGTAGCTAGCTTTTACCACCTCTAGTCCAAAGTTTGCTACCTCTAATTTTTGTAGTGTCATTTTGTGTTCAGTAAACTTTATTTAATATTTGGCATAGGTGGAAGCTACCTGCTTTTCCAACTCGATCCTTGGACATCCTACTGTTAACATGGCCAAGTTGGCATACCGTAGGTTTGCCAACTCCATGTATTTGGTGAGATCTTGAATCTTCAGGTCCTAGCTCTTTAATTTTGCTTGGTAGCCCACTAGTCAGTGTTTTGAGCACTGAAAGCATTGATGTGGGTCTTAGCCATATGGATCTCGCTTTTAATGATTTTATTATACATTTCCACTTGGTCTTGGAAATGCTCCTTCAATTTTNCGTGGGGGTATGATGAATCATGGTTTGTCAGGCCTTAATATTGAATACATGATATCAGGTATGCGATATCACAACCTGGGCACGATATTGTATACACAATATCATGATTCTTGTGTTAGCCTATAGATATAGCACTCAGGCACATAGGAAAGGAGTCAATTGGTAGGTCATTTGTTAATCATTAGGAGTCGAGAGTCTTTTTTGTTACTTTTCAGTTCTTTTCCCAAGTGCATATTTGCAATGTGATGCTTGTAATTGTATAGAACCTTTGTTTGAGTGTGACATGCTTGGACATGCACACAATCGACAATAAAGATCGAGATTACTCTATCATTGCAACATTCACTTAGTTTTAATTTTTTAATTATTAATTATTAATTATTATTTTCTTAGTTAATATTTCTTTATCATCATTTACCATTCCTATTGTTAATGTGGAATGAGTACATCCTAATCACAAGCATTTAAGTGTAACTACGTAGTAACCCAATAGTGTATGAAGTAGTGCTTCAAGTGATGTGTGCTTGGTAATCCCAAAAGTAGTGCACGAAGTCCAAGATGGGTATGGATAATTAAGGATGGATGCTCATCGCACTTAGGCTAGCTTAGATTTTACTTCCTATTGCTTATTAGCTTAATCAAGATTATTTCTCATTGTTTTTAGGATTAGCATAGTGTTAGAAATCACATCATACACCTCACTTTAGACTAAACCATACATGAAAAAGCAAATACTAGTCTAGGTGGGAAGACAATGAACTGTGATCAACATATTACTATCTAGGTACCACAACTAGTCCATCCATAGAGTTCAATTAGATTGCACATACATGCTCATATTCGTATGGTTGAGCATATGGGTACCTTGCCACTCATCACTTGTGCACTTCATTGGATGATAGGACCACTAATATATTCTTGTCTAGCATGTTGAGATTTATTAGTCTTTCTTTTTGTGCTAGACTTAAGTCTAAGTTGAGCTCACAAGTTATTGAAAGTGTATAGCTTGGATGGAAAGTCTTGGATGTTTTTTGTACATCAGCTCATAGGGAGAATACATGATAGGAAGTTTCCATGTTGAATGATAAGGCCAAAGGACATCTTTGAGTTTATTACTCTAGTTCCTTATATATTTACTAACTATGCATGTTAGTATCTTAGTAATTTCCTTATTGGTGATCTTGACTTGATCGTTGGCTTGGGGGTGGTGTGGAGTTATTAGTTTATGTTCAACCCCCATGTGTTGGATGAGTTTTTGAAAAGTGGCACTTGTGAAATGTGTTCCATTATTAGAAATCAGTGCCTGTGGTACACCAAACCTATTTACAAAATTTTTTTGTACAAACTGGGCCATTATAGATGATGAATAGTCAGTGATGGTCACAGCTTCCATCTATTTCATACAATAGTTAATAACCACATGATATAGGCCTTTTCATTGGACATGGGGTTGATGGGTCCCATAAATTCAATTCCCTAAAGATTAAAGAGCTCAAGTGGTTAAATCCATTGTTGCAGTCCTTCCATGCATGTGATCATCCCTCCATATCATTGGCATTTGTCACAGGAGCAAAACAAGTGATGGACATCCTTGAAGATTGTAGGCCAATAATATCTTGCCATGAGGATCTTAATGGTCACTCATCTCCCAACATAATGGTCCTCACAAGGACCTTCGTATGCATCTTGGAGGACTTGTGGTTAATTTGCATTAGGGACATACCATCGAACTAGGTCATCCACATAAACCTTGTAGAGGTTGCCATTGATTTCCATGAAGTGTTTAGGCTAATAAAGAAATTGTTATTTCTTCTTATGGTTCCACTCCTATGGTATCTCCTATGTAAGCAAATAGGAGAGGATGTTTCCATACTAGTTTTTTTCATTGGGATCTCTTTCATTAATTGCATTGAAAAAGAGGAGTTCATTGGAAAATTGATCTGATAGTGAGCTCTCCTCCTCCTTACTATCCCATCATAACTAAGACAAGTCGTTAGCTACCATGTTCTTGGTTTCTTTTCAATCAACCATTGTTAGATCAAACTCCTAAAGAATCACTAGCCATTGTATGACACATGGGCTCACCATTGGCTAGTTCATTAGGAGCTGGATAGCATTGTGATTAGTGTGTACAAACACTTTGTATCCAAGCACATAGTGCCTAAACTTCTCTAACGCATACATCACTATCATGAGCTCTTTATCAATGGTGGTGTAGTTAAGTTGTGCTCTCATAATGTTTTTTCTTACACAATGAATGTAGTATCGACATTTCTGATCATCCATCTATGTAAGTACAACTTTCAAAGCATAGTTTGATGCATATGCCATGATATGGAATGACCTAGACTAGTTTGGTACTCATGGAATTGGAGTTTTTATGAGCTTCTACTTGAGTTGTTGAAATGCATCTTTCTTTATGAGTTCCACCATTTTTGAATGAGCTTACATTCCTTGGTCCAAACAAATGGTGCATCTTTCTTTATGAGTTCCACCAATGGCTTAGAAATCATTAAGAAGTTTTGAATGAAGCACTTATACTAACTAGTGTGACCAAGGAATGACCTCACATCCTTCATGATTTCTACCTATCTAGTTATTCCTTGGATGATCTTTATTTTTTTAGGGTCTATCTCAATCCCTTGCTTCGAAATATGGTGCCCCATCACAATAACCCCTTGGACCATCAAATGTCTATTTTTCCAATTGAGCTTCAAGTTAGTTTTTACACATCATCAAAGCACTTGCTTTAGATATTCCAAGGCTTGCTCAAAGATATCCCCATAGGCAGAGAATTCATCCATGAGGACTTCTACCCTACTACCGATTTGTTGTCAGAAAATGCTAAGGATCAAATGTTGGAATGTGGTAGGAGCATTGCACAAGCCAAAGGAAATATTTTTGTATGCAAGAGTCCTTCTAGAACTTATGAATGTTTCCTTGCCTTAGTCCTCTAACATAATATGGATTTGATTATAGCCATTATAACCATACATAAAGCTATTTTAGCAATGCCCTGCAATGGTATTTAACACTTGATGGTCTTTTTAAGTGACCATATTCAATAGCCAAAAGTCTATGTAGACTCTCAACTTTATTCCTTTCTTTGGCACAATAATATGTGGGCTAATCCAGTCACTATTCATAATGGGGTATATGAACCTCAACCTTGAGGAGTTGTTTGATCTCCTTCTCAATAATTTGCTTGAGCTTTAGGTTCAAGTGTCTTTGTAGTTGCCTCTTTGGTTTGATGGAGGAGTCTATATATATTCTATTCTAGCATATCCCTTGGATTGATTCTTGTGAGCTCATGATATGACCAGTCAAAGGTTGTTGGCCATTTGTTGACAACTTCCAAAAATTTCTTCTTTTGTGTAAGAGAAAGTGTAGCATTGATAATGACCAACTTACCATTGTTTGAGAAGGAATATCCCATTCTTGCTGGTAGATCCTTTAGCTCAAGGGGGGTTTTTTTTGAGAGTTTCAAGGATCTCCAAATCTCCCCATAAGAACTTGTGAGGCTCTTAGTTGGTTCCATGCACATTATTGATCTAGCCTCATTTTTATTTTTCAGCCACTAAATGCCCTCCTACTTAGTGACTGCTACATACAAGCACCTCTAGATCTTAGTTCTTTTTGCATATTGATTGCATGCTCGAAGGGATGTGTTTTTAAAAGTCCACAGTCTTTGCACGTAATGGCATACCATGTCACTATATGTGATTCATGGAACTCTTTTCTTCTTGATCTTTCCAAACTCATTTTCCTTGGAAATTTGCAAGGAAAGATCTCGAATCCCCAACCTAGCATCAATAGTACTCAACCATGTTCTTCACATGATAATAAGAAAATCACCTTTGCAATTCTCCACATGGATTACTAGGAAGTCAGCAGGATAGGACCACCCACAAACAATGGTCACAATGTCTTCTACCAATCCCAAGGAAATAGTGATGGATTGGTCTACTAGCTCTAATCTAATGTTAATTTTTTTGAATGGAGGTAGGTTCTAGGCTTTCTACATTTCTTATCAAATAAGGTTAACTCCAAAGTCTAAATCCAAAAGAGCCTTACATGGTACATTTCTAATGATCTGCAAATAAATAAGACTCCCAAGATCAAATCTCTTCCTAGAAAGATGACAAGCCTTAATCCATTCTATGACCACATGGGTTAACATGACGATATGCAATTTGGGGGTGCTTTGGTTTGAAGGCTACTCGAGAGACATTTCAAAGGAGGTAGCTATAGGATTAATAGCCACAAGTATTTGTAAGGGTTTTATGAGGCTGTTGGTTCTAAAGAATGGTCTTTTTCAAGGCTTAGATTTAGAACCACTCAGCTAAGAAGCCAATTGTAAGTTTACAACCCTGATAGCATTTCTTTTCTATGGTTGGGTAGGTATCTCCCCCTACATGGATGGAGTAGGTGGTAGAGGAGTTGAAGGTAGAGGTGTAGTACTCAAAGGGTGGTGAGGAGGATAGTAAGAAAATGAGAACTCCCTCCTTGGTGATTGTGGTTTGTAGTATTTAGGAGAGTAGTAGTGATGTGGGAAAGAAGTGTGATTGGAAGAGTCACATGGAGAGATGGGCTATTAAATGTAGTATTCATATGGGTCAAGTTGGTAGTAAGTGTATTACTACCTTGTAGGTGGCATCACCCATGACTTTGGGTGTTGCTACTGCTGGTATTGTTCATGAGGTTAAGGTGGTGCTTCATTTGGTTATTAGGGTTGTTGGTGGAACTGCTACTGATAGTTGCTTTGTGGATAAGGTAACCTCTAGGGTTCTTGGCATTTTGCTAGTCTAGGCTTAAAGAATAAACCCTAGATTCCTATAAGTATAACACTATAGGACAACACCCCTTTGGATATTCATATTAATAGATGTCACACCCACCAGCATCGGACTTGGAATCTACAACCTCCTCTACTATTGTAGCTTTGCCCTTAGCTTTTTGATATTCACGTTCAACCTCCTTCTTCTTTCTATAGTCACAATTACTACCTCTTTGATTTCTACTTTTCTCTAAAATTTTCAGAGTAATTTGAAATTTTTTGTCTAAGGAGTCCCACATTTTATCAACCTTAGTTGATATTTTAGTAACAAATTTTTGGATCATCATGACTTTCCTTTGTACCACTTCATCAAGTGATGTCTCCTCCTCATTTTCATAGAAACATACCTCCCTCTTATGGATGGAGGGGTTCCTATTATATTCCTCTATACTTTTCCCATTTTTTAGCTCTACTTCCTCTTTGACCACTTACTCAATGAGCCTTTGAATCTGATGGACCCTTAGCTCAGAAAGTCTCCCTTAAGCATAGGCCCCAAGGGTTCTCCTTGTTTCAATTCTAAGCTCATCTATGATATGGTGTAGTTGATCTCGTTGGGAGTATCCATGGCCTGGGCAGAAATGCAACAAAGAGTAGTACCTGCCCATAACCACATCCAAGGACTCATGAGTGCCTTGTTTCCACCCTTGGGTTTGCCTCCTCAAATTGGATACCCGAGAGTACATTTGATACTTGTCATTGAACAACTCAAGAATTGTACTCTATTACAAAAATAGATTTTAGTTCCAAGGATCGATACCATTATTTTGCTTCTTTGATAAGTATCATTAGGAATAGTTTTATCTTTTACCATTTATTTTCCATGTTCTTCAAGGCACAAACATCATGAAAGGCTTGTAGGTGATTTTTAAAATTTGAATTATACCCCCATTCAAAGTTGGGGATATTATTCATATCCAACCATTTGATGGAACTATCTTTCACATGCCTAGTTGGAATTCTAATAGCCTCTAAAACATTTAACATGTTCCTAGTAGCTAGTAGGGGCTCATCATAGTCATTGTAGTTTTTATGGTCCCTATCATGTTCATGATGCCTATGATGATTCCTGTTGTCCCTTCGCTCTTTGTGATGGTCATCCCCACATTGCCCATGCCCATGGTCTTTGTTATCATGATGGGATTTATGATCATCCCTATTCCACCATTCATCTTCATTATGATTTATATTATCTATACTTCTCCTATTGGAGTTATAGGAGGAAGATGATGAGGATGATGAAGGCAAAGAGAATCTCCTCTCCTTTGATCCCTACCCCAATTATCATGTTTGCCTTTCTCTTGGTGCTTGTCATTGTTCCTACCTTGGTTACCACCTTTCGAGGTCCCCTGGCCTTGAGATCCATTCTTCCTGTAAAGGGTTGTCCACAATTGACTATAATTGTTGGTTAAGGATCTTCTCATCAAACAGAGGGGGAGAATCTATATTTTCAGAGGCACTTGAAAAGAAGTCTTCACCTTCTTTATGTGTTTGTAGGAACAAGTGGGTTAGAAACCCTTTTACCTTTTGAAGCCTCATATCTTGCTTCCATTTTTTGATCTTTCTTTCATTGTGCTTCTGTGGGATGATAATCCCAATAAGCATGGTCATGGACCTCATACTTAGCATTGAGTCTAGTAATTCCCAACTTGATGAGATTGTTTAATAGCATTGTTGGAATCGATTGGTCAGGAGGCAACATGATGTTGCCTTCCATGTCCCTCCATCACAACTGCTCATCCTGGTGCAAGATGAAGGTGAAATCTAGAGTGTAGGCATTTGAATGGATGTAGACCATGTTGAACTATTGGGATATGAGTTTCTTTTATCCTTCTTACCTTAGATTAGATTTTCTTAGGAATGGTAGTGGAGAGTCTTCCCTATGAGAAGAAGCCATATCAGTGATTATGTAAAACTAGTGTGTAGTTATTATTATATTTTATGTTAATGGTTTTAATGCTAGGTTCCTTTACAATTTTGTTAAAATTTTTCACTATCCTTCCTAGGTAGTGCACTTAGCTAGCTAAAATTCTTGGTAATAGTGCCAAGGATGAGTAGCAAGTAGTCCCTACACCTAACCATATGAATCACAAGCATTCACTAGCAATCTGATCCAATTCCATGGACTTTAGCTCTTCAAATGCATAAAATATAAGATAGTAAATTAAGGATGCAATCGTTATTGTCTTTGCTTCACTTGTGTAAGTGCAAGTGAATGGTTAAGTATAACCCAATGCACATGATTTTTATCAATTTTATATTTTATTGTAATTTATCTAAGTGGAAAAATGAAGTAATTAATTATGACTTAATCTAATTAAATTATAATGCATTAATTTATTTCCTAACATAAGTATCCAAGCCCACCTTCCATACACATCCTAAACTCATTAAGAATACCATTGGGTTACCAAGTGTTAGGCTACTGGGCAAACCAAGTGATAACATTGCTAGGATTACCAAGCATTAATGGTATATTCAAGGTGGTCATACTTATATGTATTAATTAAGTAAAGACATGAGAGTAAAATTCATGAGTAATAAAGTGCATGAAAGTAAACAATAATCTATTCTGAGTGCTACAAGAAGTTTCAATAATCTCATCTTTATTGCCATCACATCAAGGTGTTTAGGTACATTGATGTTTGAATAAGGATTCATACAATCCTTAAAGTCCTTTTGTGAGCACATAGAAAATATTCTAACTTTTATGGAATGAAACTGCAAAAACTTAGCTACTCTAGTGACTCTCCAATGTCATAAATGTGGTGGGTACATGCATTTATATAGGCAAGACAAACACTGCATCGACGCATGTCCATTAACACAAGTCATCACATGATTCATCACCAACACTTTCAAATAAATTAATATAGGCATTACTTTAGAAATATCCTTATCCCATGTTGTCCTATGATTTTGGTTACTCCCAAGTTTGTAATAGGAAGTGCATAGTTGTATGCCATATACATGATTAGTTAACACCTATCCTAGCTATTCTTCCCCTATGTAAGCAAGTTAGCAATGTCTATTAATTGTCCTATTTTTTATTTTGGTATGTCAAACTTCAAATAATAGAAAAGTATATTGGTATGGTTATGTACATGTGCAGGTTTGAGTAGAAGAGATTTGATGCTAACATAAAATCATGAAGGTCAACCTAGTCAAGGGATAACTGGAGGATCAAGGAAGCTATTTGTTGAAGTTCCAAGATAAAATGAATGTCAAGGAAGATTGAATTAAGGATTTTGAAATATTCAAACATAAGGATCAATCAAGTCAACATAATTTATCCTCAATTTCTACTACAACCCAAATGTCTAAGCTTCATGATGAACATCCAAGCTAAGAGTAAGTAGAATTCAAATCTCAACTTCCACCTAGCTAAAGTATCCTTGTACTTAATCCAAATATCCAAGGCTTCAACCCAAATATCTTAGATTATGGATGTTCTAAGCCTAAGAATGAACATTCTAGATGGTAGAAATCCCATCAAAACCACTTTAGATGTCAAGGTGAATGTCCCATACCTCTCAAGACATCCCACTAAAATGTCAACCTTTGTAGTATGGATGTCCAAGCCTTGAATGGGATGTCCAAGATAGCCATCGAAGGAAATTAAAAAAGTTCATTTCTAGATGTTTCCCAAGCTCTAATTCTTCATGATAAACTTTCTTGGCCATGAGGGCTATTAAAGATAATGTTCTAACATTCAAAGAACCAAATAATCCATACTAATCATTAGCTACATCAATTTGGATTAAGCAAGAATTTGCATTGGCTAAAGAATTGGAAGTTTGTTCAATTTGTTGGAAGCTATACCACCATTGATATCATTCTCCTAAATTTTAAATGTTCATTATTTTGCATGATCAAATCTACTATATTTTCTCATTATTCTAATTATTTGAGAGATCTATACTTAGGGCTTGTTATGTTAATGCCCTAGTGTGAGCTTGATTTTTTTAGATCTCATTTATAGACTCATCTCCATATACTTCACACTTTATTGTAATCCTTAAAAGCTCTACAAATCACAGATTCTTACTACGAGGAGATATACATTTTATCCCTAAGGGATTTACACTTGGATGGCCAAGTATTTATCATTTTGTTTCTACCCTAAGGGGTATGTGAGTGCATCCTAATGTAGCATCATCATTTATTCTTGACCTTGCAAGGTCCTTAGATATCTTGTGAGATACTAATATTGTTCACTTACATGGAGTATGTAGCATCTAAAGATCTACTATAATGTTAGCCTCAATGGATTTTAAGATGATAAGCATTACCATATATGCTAGTGAGTGTGTTCCTTTATGTATTATAATTTATAATTTTAGACATTAACTTTAGCGTTAGATTTATTTTAATTATATTTTTTATTATGTCATAATTTCATATGGAACTCATTAATTCCCCTTCAAAGTTCATTGATCCATAAGGGATATCAAAGCCTAGTAAACATTTCTAAACTAACAATCCAAAATTATGAAAAGAATGGATATCAATTACAACACCTCTTTATCCATATGGCACAAGCAATGTCATTGGCAAAAGAAGGATAAAAAGGAACTCATTATCCTTTGATTTGAACACATTGCAAGTCAATCATAAGACCATCATGAATCAAGAAGAGAGTTGTTATAAAAATATTGATATAAAAACGATCTTAGCCAAGTTTGCTTCCAGAAGTTACATTTTGGGTAGTTAAAGTATCAACCAAACACATGACAGGGAATAAAGCACAGTTTACCATTATCAAAAATGAAGATGAAGAAACTATCATATTTGGAGACAACACAAAAATAACTATAAAGGATATTGGTATTATTGGTGGAGGTAATCTTTCCTAGGTATAAAAGATATTGGTAAGCTTTGTAATGAAGATTGTAAATTTATTTTTGAAAGAGATGCATGCTATATTAAAGATTCAAAATTGGAAAATTTCTCATTACAAGACACTGTAAGACTAACATATATGTTACTTTATTGCAAGATATTACTAACATTTGTATTAGGTGTCTTGTAAGTAATATAGGTAATGCTAGGCTTTGGTAACAAAAATTGGGGCAAATTAGTATAGAGATCCTATGCATACTCATAAAAAATAACATGGTGAGGGGCCTACCTCAACTAAATGAATTTGATATTCAAATGTGTGAGACTTGCTAAAAATGAAAAATGACTAGGGTAAGATTCAGTAAGAAGAACTATATCTCTACCTTTCATTTTCTAGATCTATTACATCTTGATGTAGTAGAATAATCTCAAACCTTAAGTCTTAGAGGAAAAAGATATGACTTAACTATTATCAGTGATTATTTATAATATACTTGGGTTATTTTTTTACTAATAAAGATGAAGTTTTTGAAAATTTCTTCAAGTTGTGCTTATATTGCAAAATGAAAATGGATATATGGTCAAGATGCTTAGGAGTAATAATGGAGGAAAATTCAAGAATGCAAAGTTTAAAGATTTTTACAAAACCTTTAGAACCAATTATTAATTCTCCTTAGTAAGACCTCCTCAATAAAACATTGTGGTAAAAACAAAAAATATGCAACTAAATGACATGGAAAGAATCATGTTGAATAAATTCAATGTACCACTTAAATTCTAGGGTGAAGTTATTAATACTATTTCAAATCAAGTTTTGGTAAGAATATTCACAACCAAAAATTCACATGAATTATGGTCTAGTAAGAAATCTAAATTTGATTATTTTCATCCTTTTGGTGCAAAGTGTTTTATCTTAAATTAAAAGAACCAATTCAAAAAATTTAATGCCAAGGCTAATTAAGGGATATTTCCTAGTTAGTCCTCTATTAGCAAGGCATATCATGTATACAATCAAAGAAATTTGGTAGTAGAAGAGACCATTAATGTTAAATTGATGATGAAAAAATTCATTTTGTATATGTAGGAAGAAGAAAAATTGGTGTGGACACCTAGTACTCCATCACTAGTTGAAGTTGAAGATCATCCACAAGAAAGGAAATTTAATGAGAATTTAAACAAAGAAGATATAGTGGTAGTATAGGTTCCTAGAATGCCATGAGTGACTAAAGAACTTTTAGAAAGTCACATCATTAGAAACCCACATGATGGAATCAACACTAGAAAAGGCACAAGTGAATTTTGTGTCTATGTAGCCTATTGATGAGTCGTGGTTGGCTATGTCGATTAGGCCTTGTCAACTTGGCCTTGTCAACTAGGCCTCATTGATGAGGCCCCGTTGATGCATCATTTCATGTGTTGACTAGGCCTTGTCAACACAAGGTTTGCTTTTGCCTATAAATACAAGCTCATCAGCTACATTTATGGCATGTCTTGTAGTAGTAGTAGCAAAGCTCTTACAATTTTTCCATTTAAGAGTTAGAATATTTTCCCAAGTGCTTGCAGCCAAAGTCATTAAGTGTATAGATCTTTATTTGAGCATTGTTTTACTTGAGCACAATAGTGTGTGCAGCAATAAAGACAAGCTTTCTGATAAACCTTGTAGCATTTTGGGATAGATTAAATATTTCATTCATGTATTTGATGTTTTCAATCAATTATTTAATATTTTCTAGCAATTAAGCTAATTAGGATAATTAAGCAAGATAAGCTACATAGATTAAATAGATAAGTATGATCACTTTGAGTGTAATATGTATTTGCTTTTTAATCCTAGCAATGTTAGTGCTTGGTGCACCCAATAGCATAGTGCTTGGTAACCTAGCAATGGATACATGGGTTCAGGATGTGTGCAAAAAGTAGGAAAGAATGCTTATGCTAGGATTAGTTAAAGACCAGTTAGTTAGTTAATTTATATTAGTCATTAAATTACTCCATCTCTCTCTCTTTCTCTTCAAGTACCCAAAAACATAAAACATAAAATGATAAAAATAATATGCCTCGATTACTTTTAACCATACCATTATGCTTCACAAGTGTAATCAAGAAGACAATGAATGACCTTAGGGCAATGTTCACTTCCTAGAAGACTAGTGTACTAGAAACTGTAAAGTCCACAGAATTCGACCAGATTGTGAGTGAATGCTTTGTGATTCATATGGTTGGGTATAGGGTACCTTGCCACTTACAATTGCTTCCATTACTAGGGACTTTGTTTGTTAAAATGTGCACTATCTAGGATTAGTGAATATTATTTATATTGTTGGATGAAATCAAGGTCAACATCACTTTTACAGAACATATAACTACTAAGCACATTGATAATTTTATTTGTTTTGAACTATTTCTTCTTCTTCTCACAGACATGAAGATGTCAAACCACCAGTCCCATAGGAGTGAAAAGTGGTATATACTCATCTAGATGAGTATGTAACTTCATCTTCATCCTACATTAAGATGAACAACTGCAACAACGTGATATGAAGGGAAACATCGTTTTGCCCCCTGATCAATTTGTACCTGGGATGTTGTTTCAAACTCTTAAGAATTTGAACATTCTAGATCTTCATGAGGAATACATTATGAATGGTTATTACACTCGAGACTACCATCCCATTGAAACATAATGCAAGCAAGATTGACATCAGAAGAAGCACCCTGAGGCTATGAAGGGGAAACATTTCGCTAATCCCTTGTTCCTACTAGATCAAGATGATAATGAGAATCCTCCCTTTAAAGGTTCTCAACATGAAGATTCTTCACCCCCTGTTATTGGTAATGTAGGTGTGGCCTTGAACCTATGATCCACTATTCATAAACTAGGTTCAAGAAAAGTGACAATCAAAGTAGGAACTCACGTAAACATCACAATGGCAAGGGATCTAAGGATGGAGGTCAATTGAGCAAAAATGTGATGGTGGACACTGCAGTGGCAGTGCCGGTCCACCTTACTCTCCATCTTATTCATCCAAATCTGAACATTCCTTTTCATCTACTGGTTCTCATAGAAGCTGCTATTGAAATAATCATGATGAAGGTGCTCAATAAGACAATAATGACTATCAAGGCCATTAAGAATGCAAAGGTGGTAGGAACCATCATTGACACAATCATGATGAGGAACCTCTATTGGCTATTAGAGGTATGCTTAACATTTCAAGGGTAGTTAGAATTCCAACTAGGTATATGGAAGATGGTCAAATCNGGAATTGTATCCCCCCTCAAATCATGGGATATTATTCATGTCTAAGTGCTTGATTTGACCATCTTCCATATACCTAGTTGGAATTCTAACTACCCTTGNACAAAACATTGAAAATGATTGGTAGAACCTCAAGCTCTTCCCTAGGACACTCATCAAGGAAGCTGAAAACTAGTACCAGTCCTTGGAATCAAAATTTTCCAATGGAGTACTATGTTAGAACTATTAAATGATAAATATTAGACATACTCCAAATTTTCCAACCTAAGAAGGAAAATCCAAGGTTGGAAACAAGGAGCACATGAACCCTTGGATCCTACCATGGGCAAATGTTATTCTCGCTTACATCGATGCCCTGACCATGGATATTCTTAGAGAAAGCAACTTTGCCACATCATAGATGGGCTCAAAACTAAAACTAGAAAAACTCTTAGGGTGTATGTCCAAGGGATATTTTCTAAACTAAGAGCTCACTAGATCCAAAGGCTAATAAAGAAAGTAGCAAAATAAGAAGGTGAGTTGTGAAAAAGGGAAAGTGCAGAAAAGTATAATAGGGACCCCTCCATTAAGAAAAAATAGGTTTGATTCTATAACAAGGAGGAGTCACCACTCAATGAAGTGGTGAACAAGAAAACCTTGTCCGTCCAAAAATCTATTTATGATATTTCAGTAAAGGTTTGTAAATTATGGGAATCTTTGGATGAAAAGTTTCAAACTGTTATGAAGATT
This sequence comes from Gnetum montanum, assembly GCA_015680685.1. NCBI lineage: Eukaryota > Viridiplantae > Streptophyta > Gnetopsida > Gnetales > Gnetaceae > Gnetum > Gnetum montanum. The sequence continues at coordinate 375,367 of MNCI01005996.1, forward strand.
GTTAAAGCATCCAAAGAATAGAATAGTGATCATAAATACAAGAGATGAAAAGAAGCTGAACATGCTTACTAGAGAGGTCAGGGAAAAGCTACTGCTATTAAGGAAGTTGTGGAGATAAACTCTAAAGATGCTAGTTGTGACATTTGTCAATACAAACATCTAAGGGGGTGTTGCCTAGTGGTGTCACACTTACAAGACTTTGGGGTGTACGCATTGAATCCTCAACTAGTGCGTAAGCAAGCACCCAAGTGATTGCCTTATCCTCAAGGCAATCCAAGGTAGTTCCACCAACAACAAAAAGCTTACTACCCAAGTGAAACTTCATTACAACCATATGAACAATACCAACAATGGCACCAACCACAATCATGGGGAATGTCATCACCAACGTAGCAATATCCTTACAGGCAACCAGATCTATACAAGTACTATGTTGAGCAACCTGTCCTCCAAGAAGTTCTACAAGTCATGCCTCATTTTAGCATCACTATTACCCTCCAAAGTACCACCAAACACATTCACAATTTACTCAAGGAGAAAACCCATATCCATACCATCCTCTACATTTATCTACACACACACCCCTACCCTCAACCTAGTTACCTCCTACTTCATCCATGTAGGGTTAGATTCCTCCACGACTATAGCAACAAAATGCTATGAGGGCTATACATTTACCACCAACTTTCTAGCTGAGTGGTTTAGACAATCGATCCAAAAAAAGACCTTCTTCCAACCCAACAATCCTCTCCAACCCTCACAACCTAGTACAATTGATCGCCTTGCATCTCTAATACCCTCATCCTTTGCATAAAATATCGTTGAGTGCCCTTCAAACCAAATGCTACCTTGGATCTGCACTATGATGTTAACTCATGTTGTTTCCAATTGGATCAAGGCTAGCAATCTTCCCAAAAAAATAGTTAACCCAGGAAGTCCCCTCATTTACCTACAAATCGCTAGACATGAGTCATGCAAGGCTTTTCTTGATTTTGATACTAGTGTCAATCTCATCTTCCATGACATGTACAAGGCCTAGAACCTACCACCTCTCAAGAAGAGCAATATCAATCTAGAATTAGGAGATCAATGAATTACTATTCCTTTGGGATTAGTGGAGGACATTGTGACCATAGTAAGTGGGTGATCCTATCTTGCTTTTTTATTGATCAAGGTTGAAAACTGAAAAGGTGACTTCCCCATCATTATGAAAAGGGCTTGGTTAAGCATAATCGACGCACATATGGGCATAAGGGGCCTCTCCTTCGAAATCTCCAAGGAAAATGAATTTGGAGACTTAGAGATGAAGCATATTTCATGCATCATGTACAATGATAATGAGTGCAATTGTGTGCAAAAGATTTGGTCCATCAAAAGTACATACATCAAAGCAAGAAATCAATGTGCACAAGAAACATATATTCAAAGGTGTCTATACATAGTAGCCACAAGATAGAAAGGCACTCAGTGGCTAATAGTTGATTTAGATAGTAGCACATTATGCATGGAACCAATAGAGAGCCTAACATTTGCTTATGTTGAAAGCATGGATGAACTTGAGCAAGTTCATCACCAACTCTCTGATGATGAAGATGATGATACTTGTTGGGAAGAGTTGGAAATCCTAATAACTTCAAGTAAGAGCCCCTAAAACTGAAAACTCTATTGATCGACATGAAATATGCATTTTTAAATAATGGTAAACTAGTAATAATCAATATCAAACTTGCTCTTGAACAAAAAGAAAAGTTGTTAAAGGTGGTTAAAAAATGGCTAACAACCTTTGCTTGGTCATATCCCAAGTTGACAAGAATCGATTCAAGGATATGCCAACATCACATTTACATTGACTTGGCCATGAAGCCAAGAAGGTAGCCACGAAGGCAATTGAATCCCAAATTGAAGAAGATTGTCAAGGAGGAAATAGAGCAACTCCTTAAGGTAGGGTTTATCTATCCTATCATGGATAGTAAGTGGGTTAGCTCACTCATAATTGTGTTAAAGAAAGGTGGAAAGTGGTAGGTTTGCATCGACTTCAGGCTGTTAAACATGGCAACATTTAAAGATTACTTTCCATTGCCATTTGTGAATCAAGTGTTGAACACCATATCTGGGCATTGCTATTATAGCTTCTTAGATGGTTATAGTGGCTATAACCAAATCTAAATTATGCTAGAAGATTAAGCCAAGACAACATTCATGAGTTCCTAGGGAACTTTTACATATTGTAAGATGCCATTTGGTCTATGCAATGTCCCTGCAACATTTCAATGCCTAGTCCTTAGTATTTTTTTAATAGTAGATCAGTAGTGGTATGGAAGTCTTCATGGATGACTTATCCACCTATGGAGCTATGATTGAGTAAGCCTTGGACTGCCTTGAGCAAGTACTGAAGAGATGTGCTAAAATAAATCTGTGGCTCAATTGGCAAAAGAGTCATCTCATGATCTAAGAAGGCATTATGTTGGGGCATTGAATTTCACAAGAAGGGATTGAGGTAGACCTAGAAAGATAAGAGTCATCCAAGAAACTACACATTAACCAGAGATAGTCAAAGATGTCAAATCATTCCTTGGACATACCGGCTACTATTAGCAATTCATAGAGAATTTTTTTAAGATCGCAAAGTTGTTGGTCGAGCTGACAAAGAAAGATGCTCTGTTCATCTAGACCAAGGAATGTGAACATGCATTCCAACAGTTGAAGGAAAAACTCATAGAAACTCCAATTCTATGGGCACAAGCTTGGTCTAGACCATTTTACATAATGACGGATGCATCTAATTATGCTTTGGGAGTTGTGCTTATGCAGTTAAATGATAAAAAATGTCCAAATTACATCCACTACATGAGCCAAAGCATTATGGATGCACAATTGAATTACACCACAACTGAAAAAGAAATAATGACAATGGTGTATTCTTTTAACAAGTTCAGGCACTATGTGCTTGGCCATAAAGTATTTGTGCACATAGATCATAGTGTCATCTGCTTCCTAGTGAACAAGCCGATAGTGAGCCCTTGTATCATACGGTGGCTTGTGATCTTGCAGGAATTCAATCTCATGATGGTATATTAAAAAGGAACCAAGAATGTGGTCACTAACCACCTCTCTCAATTAAGATGGAATAACAAAGAAGAGGAGAGTCTAATCTCTAATCAATTCCTAGATGAACTCCTCTTTACTATTGTAATAAATGACCAAGTACCCATAGAAATAAAATGGTATGACAACATTCTCACTTACCTTCTCACTTAGGAAATGCCACAAGATCTTGACTTTAGAAAGAAGCAACAATTTCTTCATCAAGCCAAATACTTCATGAAAATCAATGGTCACCTCTACAAGGTGTGCATCGATGGCTTGATTCATTGGTATGTCCCTAATGAAGATCAACTACACATTCTCTAGGATGCTCACGAAGGACCATGCAGAGGCCACTATGTAGGAAGACACACAATCATAAAAATCCTAATGGTAGAATACTATTGGCCTACAATATTTAGGGATGTCCACCAGTTTGTTTGATCTTGTGAACACTACCAATAAGATGGTGGAATGACTGTACGAATGGAGGGTCCTCAATAGTGGATTTAGCCACTAGGGCCCTTTGATATTTGGGGCGTAGACTTCATGGGTTCCATCACACCAATGTCCAACTAAAATGTGTATATCATAGTAGTAGTCAATTGCTACACTAAATGGGCAGAGGCAAAAACCATCACCAATTGTACATCATCCACTACTACCCAATTTATATAACAACATGTTGTAAATAGGTTTGGGATGCCATGTACACTAATTTCTAACAATGAAACTCATTTTACAGGTTCCACTTTTAGAAAGCTAATGCAACACTTAGGGGTTGAACATAAATCAACAACACCCTATCATCCCCAAGCCAACTATCAAGCAAAGGTAACTAACTAGGAGATCACAAAGATCCTAACAAGGACCGTAAGCAAATATAGGAGAGATTGGAGCACAAAACTCAACTATGCCCTATGGGCTTACCGCTCAACATGGAAACTCTCTATTGGCTACTCTCTCTACAAGCTAGTGTATGAAAAACTTCCAATGTTCTTGATTCAATCCAAGCTTTGTACACTCTCAACAACCTATGACTTGAATCTTGACCTAAGTCTAGCATAAAAAGAAAGACTAATCAACCTCAATGTGCTAGATGAAAATCGATTGGTGGTCCTATCTTTGAATGGAGTGCGTAAGGCATTCAATAGCAATGACATGACCTAAGAATATGAAAGGTAAAACTTCAATCAAAAGACAAGGTTCTCTACTAGAACCCCACACACATATCTCAAAAGACAAAGTTCCAAATATTGTGAGAGGGACCTTACATAGTTGTTGAAACCTTTCCTTCCAGGGCCATGACCATATACAAACCTGAGAGCCCTAATAAAAGGTAGTTGGTCAACATCCAACAAGTAAAGCTTTTTCATGAGCCCAAGCAAGCTAGTGCAACAAATACCCTGATAGATAGACAACCATGTTCAATTTTTAGGATCTCCTCCTTCCAACTCAGTCATGAACGAGATGGCTATCTATGCTAATTATCTATATGACTCCTCAATTTTTTTCTACTTTTTCTTTCCACATTTTTTATTTTGTAAATTATTTAATTTTTTCCCCTTTTTGATTTTCATACTTTTCCTATTTTTACACTATCATTAGTACGCGTGAATCCTTCTTAAATATTTTACACTTTCTTTATATTTTACGTTGTTTAAGTATGATTTTCAAACTTTGCTAATAAAACATGCTTTATTGCCATTAGGACATGGGTTGCCATGGTTGCTACTAATGGTGGTTTGTGTTTAATGTTTGTTTGCTAGTGTTTGGTTTCTATTTTTGAATTTTTGTACTGATGAATCGGTCCTAGTTTCTTTTTCATGGTTACAGGCAATGATTTCATTACATCCACCCATTCCACTAAATCTATGGTTTTCCTTATTTTGGAAGTCTAAGATCCATTCCAATAAGTAAACTTTTAATTAATTGATGACCTTGGTAGCTTTCAGAATTGAGAAAGATTCAAAGGTTTGAACAGGGTGTGACTTCAAGGGGACTCAATACTCTTTGTACTCTTCTACTTACATAAGTTCTTGGGTGTTTTTCATGAACTTCTTAGCATTTCATTTCTACACTTTAAGAAGTCAAATAAAGTCTTTGCATGGTGTGGTTCCCATCCAAATTTAAAAAAAAAACATGATGGGAATTCAAAGCACATCCCTTAGACAAATGAACAAGCTATAAGAACTGGTTATGGGACTAGAAATACATGCATCCATCCCTAAAGGTCCCCTCTAACTAAGGCCCTCTCTCACTTCCTACTTCTCTTTTCTTCTCTTTATGGAATGGTGGTTGTTTTGTGGGAGCACTCTCGTGTCTTGAGGGGGTGGATCGATCTTGGAGTGGTGATGCAAAATCACTAAATGAGGTTGGTTTTGGTCTGGACTAGGGATGGATTTTCTTCAGTTATTTTAAACATGCAATCCCCAAGGGAGTTCTTATAACCTCAACTTGGGAATCCATTTCACCTTATCCGTCATCCATAACTACTATTCATAATTCACCTCGTTGCTAGTGACCATGTTTTTGATTCCTTGATTTGGTTGGATGTACTTGAATTCTTCAATAGATCCTTCCAAGTGGGTTCTTAACCTTCCTTACCATTAGTCATCTATGGACTCCACAGGCTCCTAAGTTAAAGTTATGCAAGGGAAAATTAGGCATTTGCCTACTATGGGAAGGACCTACTTGCATATCTTTTGGTTGGAATGTTAAGCTCCTTACCCTTGACATTGTTATAATTATATCTTTCATGTGCCTCATTGTGCATCCCGCTATGTGCTCTTGTGCAATCTTATAATGTTCATTCTCTACATTATTTTCTCCAATTTCTCAATTTTCTAAGCTCCAATTCCCTCTTCTACTATTTTAATTTCAATTGTGGCTTTTTGGGCTTCCAAATGACTCTAATTTCATTCAAAAATTCCTTGTATGTTCGAAGTTCTGGAAAAGTCAAATAAAGTCAACAATGGTCAATAGCTATGTCAACTAGGCCTAGTTTATATAGCTAACACCGTCAACATGGCCCTGTCGACGCATGAGAAAAATACTATAAATACCACTAAACACTTTGCTATTTTTGCAATTTATTTCATAACAAAAGGGCAGTTTTTGCCATTTTTTAGAGCCCAAAACCTTCCCAAGTCCATAACCTTCTAACCATTTTCTCAAATCACTCTGTTCTTCGATCCTACAGCTACCAAAGGTAAGATCTTAGTCATGGGGGCCATAAATGTTCCATTTTTTACAGAAATGTTTTTGCCATTTCTCTAATTCTCATAAAGGTTTAACTAAGAACCCAACTGTCAAACATCAAGATAGAAGAAGTTAAACCTTTCCAACAAGCTCTTGAAATAGCTACAATAAATAATTAGTAATTAAAACATTAATTAATTAATTAATTAAACATTTAAGCTAATATGGTCCAACCTTATTCAAAGTATAACCAACTAATGGGAAAGGTATTCAAGAATTTAAAGTTTTACACTCTATCTACTAATCCATTGATGTGTTGTGACCATAGATGGAATCAAAGGGAAAGCATTCACAAGAAGTAGGATTGTCCCAACCAACGAGAAAATAACCAAGAATGGGAAGGGGCCAAGAATAGGCCCAAGAAGAACTAGTGATAACCCATGCAACCAAACCTCTTGAAGAAAAGCCCAAAGTGGAATATGTTCCATAGATTCCAGAAGCAGAAGAAACCTTAGAACAATCACAATGTGGAGAGGTACTAGTACCAACACCAAGGCTTGAAGTCACAATAACACAAGCTTGCCTTGACACCATCAAGCCTTGTGACATCCAATGCTTAGTTCTCCAAGAACTGAATTTTGGGCCATTTTTTGAGCATGCCCTAGCAAAGGTTAAGACATAGCTGCAAACCTCTTCCATATGGCAAACTATCACTTCTAGTGGAGAATGCTACATGGGAGAGATATACCCCTTCTGGAATAATAGAAGGCTAGGTTCTATCGTTAACATCAAGGACATCTAGGTGTCTTATTCGGTTGAAGCAATTGCACAGGCACTTGGGTTGCCTGACATAAGAACATAATTTGTAAAGTTGTTGACCCTAAAGCCAAGAAAGAGTGGACCCAACAGTGTTACAGGGTTAATTGTAGGGATTTTGATGGGCTCACACTAGCGAAGCACATCTACTTCAAGATATCACCTCAATCCAATAGTGAAGCCCAGCAAGGTGACTACCTTTTCCACTCGAGCATGCACTACTCTAAGCAGGAGATTTCTTGTAAACCTATCACAATTGATCTACTTAGAGATCGAGAAATGTTTTAAGGAAAATGAATGTAGAAGAAAAAACCTACCCTTTCCATGCCTCATAAAAAAAACTTTGTAAAAGGGAAAGAATCATCTGCTATGCCAATGATACAATTTGGCATACTCCTATGGCTTCATGGTCCAAAATGATGAAACATAAGACACCTGCCACCATCAAAGAAGAGGAGTAATAGCTGCCACCTCTACCGCCCACTCAAGAAACAACATCAGAGGCTTGTGCGGCCATTGAGCACTTGCACAAAATCTAAGAGTAGCTCCTAAATGACCAAGAACAACATGCACAAACAAGTGATGGTGACCCATCTACATATCAACCAACAATGAGTCACCTTAATGAGGTGGCTCGAACAATCAACTAGATGGAAAGGGGTGGGCCAATATTCTATATCCAATGAATGTAGCTACCCACAAGGTCTGATCTCAATGTTTGAGAGATGACAGTGTCATTATCACAACAACATTTATTTCCAGAAATCTCTAGGAATGTCACCTCCTTCTCAGTGCATTTGGAGGAAGGTGAAGGGGTCACTGTACCGGTGATGTAGCACCAAGGGCAAGAGATTATAGCTAAAGTAGTTACTAACCACATCATCGAAGCATGTAATGCACTTGCAATGTCTATACCAGATGTATCCGCACTTCAAGATGTGTAGACATTCACAAGTATGATCTACGAAAAATTGAGTGCAACCAAGCATGAAAAATTACTAGATCGACTAGTAGGGACCTAGAAATTGATTCCAGATATCTTTGATTTTCTAAATAACATCACTGCAACCCAGTAATAGCTATTGGAAGCAAGGGGAAAATGCATTATCTTAAAGGTTTAACTTACAATGGCTCAAGCACAAAACCAATGCTTGGCTATGGAGATTGTTGAATTGTGTGCCTGCTTTGCTGATCACACACTCCTCAACCTAACAATAACTAGAGATGAAGCTTTTCAATAGCTTCAAGAATGATTCAAGAAGGCTAAAAAGGAAGCGATGATGACCATCTTCAACCAGTCAGTAACAAAAGCAAAGACATATTCAGTTTAGAAGGACTTGGTTTAGATGTGCCAAAAGAACGAAGCATTGACTGCAAAAATTCATCACCTACATAATGTTGTGCCCAAAAGGAATAAATGCAAGAATTCCTTCATCAAAAGCAAGAAAAACTAGCCAAGGTGGATATTGAATTAAGGAAATTGGCCACAAAAAATTGGAATCTATCTATGAAAGAAGTTCGTACCTTACACCAGAAGTCTACCATTGAGATTGCCGCTTGGGAAAATGAAGCTTTGAAGTTTGAAAGAGTTAAAAATCACTATAGAGACTAGGTTTTCTTGTAGAATGAAGTAAATGAGAAGCACATCCAGATGGCAAAGGTAAAAGTAAACAAAACTCTCCAGCAACTTCAACAAGGAAGAGGAGTATGATAGCCCATCATTGATGGGATTAATGCCTATAATAAAAATGAGATCTGCCTAAAGGAGTTGCAAATAAATGAGATGATAGAATACATAGAGTTGGCCAATCTCCACTATGCGAACCTGGCAATGCTAACTACTAGACGATCATGGTCAGAATTAGAAAAATAAGTGGCTAGCTCATACTTACTGTACAAGATAGAGTTTATGCATCACAAAGACACCAAGTAGAAGCTTGAGATAGCAAATGCTAAACTCGAGTTATCCATGTGCAATTCACAGACCAAAGATCTATCACCATGAACTTGGAAAAGAGAATGAATGATTACTAGGAGCTAAAAAATTCAATTAGAGCATTCAACATTGAGCACAAAAAATTTGCTGCTTGGATTATCAACATGAAGGAGATGTTCCCCATGATGCCCTGTCCATGAGATGTCCCCATTCCAACCCACATTAAAGATGCTATGTGGGCTGTGAATGATCCCCCAAAGTAAGGAAGAGAAAATGAAAGCATTATTGGATGCTTTCCATTTGTCACCAGAAGTTGCAGTAGCAATAGAACAACCATAGTCGCCTTGGCTATCGCACATGCTTGAAGCTAGTGAAGGTCCCTCAGAACCTTAGGAGCCACCACCCCCTAGCACTGTCTGATCTTCACCATCATCTTTACGCCATCAAAGGATGTGTTGTCAAAGTTTCTATAGAGTCATGTAATGATTTAATTTTATGTTATGAACATCACAATTTTTGTAATTGGTTGATCCATACACTTAGGCACTCAATTTTTGTCAAGTCAATCTATTTTGTTTTGTTAAGAGTTAGTTAATAATCCCATACCTTCCTAATTTTGTAAAAGAACTTGAGGATGAGTTGCAATTGGCTACGTCAACTAGGCCTCATCAACTTGGCCCCATAGACACATCATTTCATGCATCAACTAGACCCCATCAATGCAAGGTCTACTTTTACCTATAAATATGAGCTCATCAGCTGCATTTATGGCATGTCTTGTCATAGTAGTAGCGAAGCTCTTACAATTTTCCCATTTTAGAGTTAGAATATTTTTACAAGTGCTTGTAGCAGGAGTCATTGAGTGTACAAATATTTATTCGAGCATTGTTGTACCTGAGTACAACAATGTGTGTAGCAATAAATACAAGCTTTCTGATAAAGCTTGCAACATTTTGGGATAGATTAAATATTTCATCATGTATTTTATGTTTTCAATCAATTATTTAATATTTTTTAGTAATTAAGCTAATTAAGATAATTAAGTGAGATAAGCTAGATAAACTAAATACATAAGTGTGATCACTTCAAGTGTAACATGTATTCGCTTGGTAATCCCAATAGCGTTAGTGCTTGATGCACCCAATAGCGTAGCGCTTGGTAACCTAGTAGTGGATATGTGGGTTTAGGACATGTACAGAAAGTGGAAAAAAATGTGTATGTTAGGATTAGTTAGAAACCAATTAGTTAGTTAATTTAGATTAGTCATTAAATTACTCTATCTCTCTCTCTCTCTCTCTTCAAGTACCCAAAAACATAAAACATAAAATGATAAAAATAATATACCTCGATTACTCTTAACCATACCATTATGCTTCATAAGTATAATTAGAAGACAATGAATGACCTTAGGGCAAGGTTCACTTCCTAGAAGACTAGTATAATGAAAACTATAAAGTCCACAAAATTCGACTGGATCATGCATGAATGCTTTGTGATTCATACGATTGGACATAGGGGTACCTCACCACTCATCACCTATCTATCACATATCAAATTAAAGAGCTTCAAGGAAGTTGAAGAAGATGAACATTTGATATTGGCTATGCAAGAAGAGCTAAATAAATTTAAAAGAAATGATGGTTAGAAATTGGTTCCCAAACCAAATGGCAAACTTATCATTGATATTAAATGAATCTTTAAGAACAAAACTAATGATCAGGAAATCACCATCAGGAACATGGTAAGGCTTGTAGCTAAGATTACAATCAATAAGAAGGGGTTAACTTTGATGAAACATTCACTCCAATAGTACAAATAAAGTTCATTTTCTTGGTCATGGGACTAGCATGCTTCAAGGGATTCACTCTTTATCAAATGAATGTAAAAAAATATCTTTCTAAATGGAATAGTTTAAGAACAATTTTATATCGAATAATCTAAAGGATTTGTTATTCTTATCTTCTTGATTATATTTATAAATTGAAAAAGGTCTTACATGGACTTAAACAAGCTTCTTATGCTTAGTATGAAAGATTATCTAAGTTTCTTATTGATAACAAGTTTATTAGAGGTAATTCTAATCCTACGATATTTATCAAAACTTATGATACTGATGAGTCATGAATTTGTTGGCTGTGATATCGCTGCCATGATATCATAGTCGTGATATCATAGTGGTTGTGATATCACTACTGTGATATCATAGCTGTGTTATTGCATTACGTGATATCATAGCCGAGATATCACATCAGCTATCCTTCCCTGCGATATCACGTATGTGATATCGCAGCCCGCCGCCAATTATATAAATAAGAGGTACCTCTCCCTTGTTTCTCAATCTAGTTTTAGTCCCTTAGAAAAACTCTGGTATTTTTATCCCTCCAGAGATAGAATTATTTTCCAGTGTATGCCTGCAGTGTGGTGATTGTAATTGTACAACATCCTTTATTCAAGTGTGACATACTTGGACACACACATGATCGGAAATAAAGATCGAGATTACTTCATCATTGTAGCATTCACTTAGTTTAATTAATTATTTAATTGTTATTTACTGCTTTCCTAGTTAATATCTTCTCACCCTTATCTCATGTTAAAATGCGGAATGAGTACGACTTGATTACGAGCACTTAAGTATGACTACTTGGTAACCCAGTACCGTACCTAGGATCTGCACTTGGTAACCCCAATGGTAGTTGTGCACGAAGTCCAAGGTGTGTACGGATAATCAAAGAATGAATGCTCATCGCACTTAGGCTAGTTAGATTCCATCACCCTTTCTCTCCTAGATTAGTAAATATTACTTTCCATTGCCCTTAGGGGTAGCATTAGATTAGAAACCACATCATACACCTCACTCTAAACTAAACCATACGTGACAAAGATAATACTAGTCCAGGTGGGAAGAAATAAAACTATGACCTAAGGCTAATTGTCTAGATGCCACAACTAGTCTATCTGCGGAGTTCGACCAAATCATGTGTGTAACGCTCGTATCTCATGTAGTCATCGTAAAGAGAGTCGTCTACCCAAGCTCGATTTAAACAACTTTCCTAAATTTTTAGGAGGCTATGATTTAGATCCACATCAACATTTACAAGCCTTCTATGATGCCCGTACATGGAATGATATTGACAATGGGTGGCAAAAACTTAAGGTCTTTTCTATGACACTCGTTGACCAAGAAAAAGTATGGTATAGATTGTTGAAACCAAATTCAATACGATGTTGGTCAACAATGGTAGAAGTCTTTAATGAAAAATATCAAACCTACGCAAGAGTGTCAACCTTGAGGAAACAAATCCAAGGATGGAAACAAGCAAAACAAGAACCCTTGGACATGGCCTTAGAAAGATATTACCCACTGTTAAACAACTATCCAAGCCATGGGTTTTTCGAGGAAAGGCTAATGTACCATATCATTGATGGGCTACGTAATGAAACAAGAGATACCTTAGGAATGTATGACCAAGGTCAACTATATGAACTACAAACCCATCAAGTTCAAGAGCTTATTAAGCGGGTAGCAAAAGAAGAAGGAGAAATGGCTCAATGGGAGAGTGTTGAAAAACATCAATGGGACCAAAATCTCAACTTAACAAAGGTCCATGATCATAAAAAGAAGAAATCAACCAATCTCAAGTTGAAAACATCATCTTTGCCAGTACAACAATCATTAGAAGGAGTCAAGGAAAAGATCAATAAGATGTTGGAATGGACGTATAAAAAGTGTGGAGAATGCATCGATATCATTGGAGATAGAGTTTTGACAACCCAAGAAGTAGGACAAAATAGTAGACAACCAGAAAGAAGGGATAAGGAAAATAAGAGCTCAACTGCCAATCATACGTATGAATGTAACATATGCCTGTACAATCACCTCAAAGATCAATGCCCAATCCTGTTACACTTACATGAGCATTGGGGAAACACGTTACATCCAGAGTTCATATAGAGATACTGTGTTTGATCACAGTGGAAACAATCTCAGTCATGGGGGAGATCACCACTAAACTGGACACACCCTTCATATTATCCAAATCCAAACACTCATCAAGTTCAGCATCCTATTTCTACAACTGGGCCAACATACTATATCTCACCACATTACTATTCTCCACAATACTACCAACCCATGCCTTCAACACAACCACCACCTTATGCACCTTATACTTCTCCTAATTTTCAACATTATCATCCTTTTCCTTCTTCTACATTACCACCAATTGTTCCTAAGGTATCTGCACCACTGCAACAACCCATTATGCTGCTTCTACCAACAACAGTGAAAAGCCTCCTCAACATCCAAAGCGTCCCTTCTTTAAACATGACCATAAGAAGGGACAACACAATTCCAAGCCCACTACATCCTCCCACTCAGCACAAGTCTCACATTGTGGTGCACCCTTACCTTCAAACCCAATGCCTCATGTAACTTCATCAGGGCCACCAACTCACACTCCAACAACAATACAACCCAATGAACATATGAATGGAGAGCGAAAACCCGATCCTTGCATACCATCTAATGGTCACCAACATCATAGTGGGTCAACTTGTTATTCGAAAACTACATCGCACAAATTGCCCCACTATGCTTATTATAATCAAGTGTGTGAAACCCGATAGGGTAAATATGACCAAGCTAGAATACTTCCAACATGCAAGGATCCCCATTTTCAATTATTAATCCTTGCCATCCTCAACCATTTAGCTATGAGGGATATTCCCCATTCTAATAGCAAGCAGGATTAATAAATACTTTTCATTTTCTTTAATTTTTCAATTTTTGTTTTCTAGTTTTTCATTTTTCAACTTGTTTTATGTTTTTGTCTTTTTAGTATTTTTTGTCTTTTTACATTTTTTGTAAGTAATATCGTCTATGAATAAAACACTCATGTGGCTCATTGGTTGAGGTGTGTTCTATGTTATCGAGTTTCGAGCGAGCAATTATTTGGACAGTGAGCCCATTACACCCACTCATCCATTCTACAAATAAGAGGTTCTATTCGAGGGTACAATGATATTCTTGAC